>JAVKLA010000024.1:22815552-22827627 GCA_034782735.1 Sagittarius serpentarius
CTCTCCCCCATCCCACTGGGTGGGGGGGAGTGAGTGAGTGGCTGCGTGGTGCTGAGTTGCTGGCTGGGGTTAAACCAAAACAGCCTTGGTTTGCTGAGGAAAAGAGATGTCCTTTCTACTGCTACAGATGATGCTGCACTCCGAGGTGCAGGTTGCGAAAACATTGATTATTTTTATCCACGTGCATCTGTTTCCTGTTGAATTCTTCCTTTTGCATAATGTGAAGTCTTGCCTGTCAGATTAACGCAGTGCTTCACCCCCAAACAAAAATGCTGGCCTCCAACAAATCCATCTACAGCACACCTAGCTCCATCGGTGGGCATATTATAAAAGGTAATGAGCTTGACACTCCCCTTAGCTCCAGCTGCTGTAGCAGCGTGTAATGAGCCCTGCTCTATGGACTCCGGCTCTCACACTAAAACGCCATTGAGAAGTGAGACAGCATGCCACTGAATTTAATTTACTGCTTAGCATCAGCTGGCCCCAGATGATGGAAGGTCATCTGGACGGAGGGTCAAGTGGTATAAACAGCTCCAAATCTCCCTTCTGCCCAAGGGCTCGGAGCCGGTAAGCCCCACGGCCAGCAGGCGCAGACCCGATGGGGGCACATGGGCTGAGCAGGCTCCACAGGCAGATTCCTTCGGAGCATCTGCTCTGCCAGATGAGGAACCCCTCCCGTAGACTGTGTCCCATCAGCGTTTTCACAGCAATTCAGAGAAAACCCAGTGCAACAGGCCAGGCTCCTTGGAGGAGGTAGTTTGCCATTGTAGGTACTCCTCTTCTGGTGCAGTAACTTTCCTGCCTCCTTAACAACACATCACGCGGTATTTTGCTTGTAAGGTACCAAGGATTTTTAGATCGCAAAGTACCGTCATTCCGTTTCAAGAAAGAGAAGCTGGAGGGAGGGTGTGAGTAGCCCAGAAAGGGCCAATGCCAGAGCTTGAAGGAAAAAAATAAGAAAAGGGGGGCACGTGGTGATACCACCTTCATTGACGTACGGCTCAAGGATGTGGAGAGCCAAAGGCAGTGACGTATTTAATTCCTCCCAGAGATTTTTTTTCTGCCATGGACTTGTATAAATATGTTGTAGGTGGCACTAAGCTTTAGGTGCATTTAAAACTAAGCCTGATCAGTGAGAAATCTTAAAAGATTCATTTGTTATGTTCAACCCAACGGTCAGACCTGCCTCTGCCGACAGAAGCTCACCAGTCATCCCGTGCTCCAGAGGATTATGACCCTGGGAGAGCTTGATTGAGAGACGCCAGCCTGGCGAAGGAGGGGTGCTCTTTCCCGTTGGGCAGACGGGTAATGCTGTTTAAGGATGTCCCGGCCTTAAATCCCGAGGTGTGACTGTCCGGTAAGAAACAGCATGGCCAGATCCAGGCCACTGGAAAAAGGGGAGCTGCTAGTGGGGGCCTGGGGCATAATGTGCTCCAGGCAATTTCTGCAGCTGCTCTTCAAAGGCACAATCGTTGAATCCAGTGAGACCACCTGAGGAGTAGGAAACCTCCCCGAGAGAGTAACGTAGGCAGAATCAGACCCCCAGGGAGTGAAATACGGCTCTTTAAAAATTTACCTCACTGCGTGGTGGCAGGTTTCTAGCTGGTTTGTGCGCCCGGACGCTCGCTCGCGTGTCTGCAGCACAATGCGTGCCCTTGGCCGGGTGCAGCCCATACGTGCGCACGTTCCTTCCCCGTTTACAGCACACCAGGGGCTTGGTGCAGGCCACCGACGCACACGTGGGGTTGCGGGGGCCCAAAGACAGAGCTGCACAGCTACGTCCACGTGGGCAGGCTGTGCGGCACAAAGCCAGGTACCATCGCTTTTCCGGCATACGGGTACTGCACGGACCGAGCACGCATTTATGCCCCAAACGTTTCTCTTGCTTTAGATATTGCCACCTCTTCCAGCAGGGACAAAGACCTGTTTGTGAGGCTGCGCTCCCTTTCTGCGGGGATGACAGGTGGGAAGGGAGATCTGATATAAATATGCCCTGATTTGAAGTGGGTTGTGAGCAGGATCTAGCCTAATTTTCCACCCTGAACAAACAATTTTACTTTGCGCAAAACTTTCTCTAAGGAGAATGAGCTCAATTAAGAAAACCACAACAACACAACTTTTAAAAAATACCGTCGTTATTGTCCGTGTGGGTTTTGGGTGGGCTGTGGAAATTGATTTACGAGTCAACCACTTTTCTCTTTTCTTGCCATCTCTCGCTTGAGTGGTTTGTAGGCCTTGGCCCTTTCTTTCACTCAAGGAGAATAAGGTTGTCTATGGAAGAGGTCAGCATTTCAAATTGGTGGAGTTCAACTGCACAAATGACATAGAACTGACAAGAAAAGACAGGGGGTTTGGAGGTCATAGACTGCATAGGTCCTGGTTAGGGTTTTCGCTTTGTGATGGGACCTGGCACCAAAATGAATTAAATAACAGGCTTAAGGACTATTGAGGGAGGGCTGAATGCAAATCAAAGATAAGTAGAAGTTTTCTTTCCTAAAAGGGGAATAATTTTTTTCCTTACCTCCCCCTTTCCATATCTGCACAGGCAAGGTCTGCATGTTAAACATGATTTAGCAGGCATTATTCTGGAGCCTTTTCATCAGGTTTCTGCAGTGATTGCCTATCTTGGCCTATGATTAATGATCTGCTGTGCAATTTGGAGGCTATAATGACTCAACAATCCACACACAAACTATATAGTCGCATTCCTTTTGCAGATTTGCCAAGCTGTTACCAAGGGGCCCACAACCAAGCAGGATTGTTAGAGAGATAGCTAAACATTTCTGCAAATGCCATTCTGCCCTTATCTTGCTGAGAAGCGCGTTGGGCAGCAGGCTCATTTACAAAATTCAAAGCCTAGATTTCAGTGGTTCCTTTAAAAAAAAAAATTCTGGACTGAAATAATCATTAAAAGGACTGGTAAGAAAAGATCCTGGTATATGGCCTCTCAGTGATTATACGGACAAAATACTTTCTTTGTTTCCAAATTTTGAATCTGATTAATTGAGGCCTAATGCTATTAATGCAGTTTGAAAGAGAAAAGTTAATCTTTGGAAACCCATGCCATAAATGAAATCTGAAAATCTAAGCAGATTTTGAAGTGAAAGCTTTGTCTTCATTTCAGCTCCTATACAGGAATAAGTTATGAGGATTTATTTATAGATTTCAACTACATCTGTATCCGGTTAAAACCTGTCTGTAGGATACCTATTTTATAAACTTTTTTTGTTCAAAACACGGGTCCTGATGAAGAGTCATCTTGGAAAATCTATAGTTGCTCTTTGTGAGGTTGTTTTCGATAAAAGTAAATGCAAACAGGAAAAGCGAGGACAGAGCTACAGATGGAGCCCGTCTTTCAGAATGATGTCAGTTACCTTATAAAAAATAATTACTGAATAATCTATATATGTGCCTGTTTCCATTATTAATTGTTAGATGCAGCCCAGATAATTCAGTCATAACTGAAAGAGTTCTGGTATTCGTTCACTGCATTCACATTCACTTTAATGATTCATTCAGTTTTAGTTTCCTCTTTGTCCGGCTTGAGGGGATGGGAACTGGAAGGGCATATAGCAGATCCGTCCTGCACATCAGATTACTGTTATCATCATTATTACTATGGAAGTGCCTGGAAGCTCCACTGTGCTGATGTTGAACTCTCATAATAACGTTGTACTCCCATGATGACAGGTATCTCTTAGTCCTGTACATCCTGCGCTGAGACCCTGATTTTGGAAAGCCTTCACGGTTCCAGATTTAAGTACAAGTGTAAGTGCTTCTCTGCATCCAGGCTTAAGCAAACACATCACACTTTAGTCTACGTCCAGAGTGAAGACCAAGATGTCTCCAAGCTATTTGGGAAGAGGACCTTTCTCTGATCCTGCTGTAGGCAACAGCAACCTCCCCTGGCTCTGGCTTCAGAGCCCAACATGTTAGGGGGTGCCTGTTTAAAGAAACATTTTTAATTCTAAATACAAATGGGGACTATACAATAGGTAACTCAAAGGCTCAGAGCTGTCACAGTTTCCTGCTGGTGGGAAGGAAGGAGTAAGAAACCTCTGGCTATGAACAGGCTCAAACAAAGCAGCACTTACCGTCCCCTCTCTGTAGAGGGGCTTTCACCCTTATGCCAAGAGCCAAACCACAGCGATGCGCCGTGGAGGTCCTACTATTTTGTAGGTTTTTAACTAATCTTTGCTTCAAACACATACATAAATAAATAAAATCAGCTGTGAGCACACTGCTGTACAGCCATGATAGTGCTGCTGTGCGTTTAAGTCGATTAATCTATGAACGGTTGCGCAGCTGACACTGCCTTCAGGGCAAAGGGATGGACTAGATCGGGGTCAGCAACCTTTCCATGGTGCTCTGCTACCCTGTGGTTATCAGCCCCAAAGCAGAGGTTATGCAGGACAGCCAGAGCTCATCGGCAGCTGGAAGATACTGCCTCTCAAAGAGGCAAAAACCTGCTGCTGCAGTGGGATCACTGGCCTGTGTGAAACAACCACTCCTCCTGACTCAGGGAGCGAAGCAAAGGCAGCAGCGGGGAGCCCTTAAACCCCTCGCATTTCACCCTCAGGACGCCGCGGCCTCCAGCTCCCAGCCTTGCCTGTGCCTCTGAAAATCGGTACCTGTCCTCTCAGGCGGCTGGTGTCTCCAAACCTGTTTGGGACTCCCCTTCTTTGACCTCACCAAAGTCAGGAAGCAGCAAAAGTACACACTTTCCACACAACAAAAAAAGGACCAGAGCCGGTCTACTCAGAGGAAATATTTTGTCTGGGAGCCCACAGATGATTCCGAAAAGGGTGAGAAAGCCAACAAACCACGAATGCTAATTTAAAAGCATCTTTAGTTGCTTTCTGTTTAAGTAAGTGGAGCTTGCTCTGCACCTCCGCATCCACATGGATAGTAACTTGGTTGGGAGCAAGACAAGGATCCCCGCTGGCATCAGATCTCCACCACCCTCTGCGGAAAACTTAGCACTGAGAGGGACACCGAGCCTCCACAACAGCTACGTCCTTGGCTTTTCTACTGGAACCAGCTGTTTCACATGTGGGCTGTGTTTTCTGTAAGACAGCCAAGCGCCTGCTAGGCAGCGTGATGAGGTCAACCTTATTTCCCACTGGTCATCACCTCTCAGGTCCTTGTGTTTAGTGACCTTAGTTTGAACCGTTGCTTAAAGGTGAACTGGAGTGAGATTTTTCAGGGGCCATGAGTGAGTCTGAAGACCATGGTGTCTGGATATGCAAGAGGGAACATTTCAGGAGTTTCATTTTCTTGAAGGATGTTTTCAATGCTATCCGCAAACCAAGCTCCTTCCAGCTATCTCTCCCCCAACGCTCAGAATTACTAGTCAGTTTTTGAAAAGCTCCTTTGCAAATTTTGTCATATTCCCAGTTATCTGAGTGATTCAGCTTCACACTTGACATGGACCATGTACATCCATAAACTGAACTGGATTATGGATGAGAAGATGAGTTGTCTGTCAGGTTTCTTAGTACAGCACCTTGGATCCAGTCAGATGGGAAGCTTGCTAGAACCAGGTCTTTTGAAGTATTTTGGCATTTTCCTTTCCAACTCAGAAAAAGGAGCACAAATAGGATCACATGGAAGAGAAGGGGAAGTCATTTAAAGCGTTCAACTTCAGAAAGTTGCAGTGTGGCTCGAGTATTACCCCTGATTATTGACAGGGAAAGGGCAGGCTTTCTTTCCTCTGATTTCTCATCCCAAGGCATTTCATACACTGTAAGTTCCCAGGTGATGACTGCGTATCTTATGTTTGTGCCTACTGCTCAGTGTGCAACAACCATAAGGATGGACAATAAAGAAAATACGGAGAAAATTAGTCATTCTCTTTGAAACTGGGTGACTTGGCAGTATGAAAGAGACAGAAACTATATTTATATGGACGTGTCCTACAGAGGTCACCATCAGTTTGCACACATATTAATTTTAACTGGTAGACACAGTTTACTTTCCAAGAATGACTGGCATATGAACACAGGAGGAAAAAGAATGACTCCAGCTTCACTGGTGGCAACTTTTTGTAGTCCAGGTGTTCCAGGAGGAAAGACTCTGGTCTTGAGTGATGGCTCAGCACTCCTGGAGGGCCAGAGTTCAAGTGCTGGGATTTGAGTTTTAAGGAAGTTAGAGACTTTTACACGTGGCTGCAAAGCACATGCTGATGGGTTCTGGAATCCGAGAATGACTTAAGCCAGACTTCTCCTTTGATGAGAGAGAAAGTGAGTTTAGGTAACAGTATTGCAGCTTCAAGAATGCGGACAAGTGTGTAATTTTCCACAAGGCAGTGAGAAGAGAAAAAAATGAATTTCATCAGAAGCTGAAAAAAATCTGCCCCAGAATCACCCAGAATTACTTCAAGCACTGGCATATATATCGATGACTATTTACCAAACTAACACACAGTGAATATCTGAGCTAGTAGATCATTGCTTTGAAAGGAGTTTAACAAACAATCATGCTGGCAGTTGGCAAACAGCGGCTGACAGTTGCGAACGCCATTTTCATGGGCTATTTTGGAAGTCACGAATATTCAATTTGAGACAGGCAAACAGGGGTGATCACAGCCATTTCTAAGGAAGTCTGTCCACAGAAGAACAGCTTGCCCAGAGTTGGGTCTCTCTCTTCACCTGGGAACCATCATTTTTGCCCAGCTTACAGAATCACCTTTAGGATGCATGTCAGCCAGTTGCAAAGACAGGAGCTAGAAGTTAACCCTTGTAAATAAACAGAAAGTTTTGAGTGATCAGTCCCTCCACAGGGAATCTGCTGTTCCATGCCTCTTTTTAAGTTATTTGAGCACCTTTATATGCCAAAGATAGGTAAAATGGGGTCATAGGGCTACAACAGCTAAGAACCTGGGAGAGGCATTGCAAGGAATAGGAATGCCCTTTTTCTGCACTGCCTGTGGTCATGCACAACGGTGTATGTTCCAGAAATTAAAATCTTGGTCTTCTATTTCATTCTGCTTGCTAACTAAATGCAGGGCAAGACAAGCATCTCAGTCAGGTTTTGTATACTCCGCTGGTTTTAATAGGAACTATGGGGCTGACTTTCCACAGATCAAGCTGCTAGTTTTTGCTGTATTTACTTTAAGCTGAGCACTGCAACCCAGAGATCAATAGAATAAACAGCAAGGGCTAAGACAAAGTATTTTACAGAGCTAACAACAGTTGTGTTTTGAGGGCTGGACCAAAAATCTGAGCTTCAGATTACCTAGTTAAGGGATCAGAATCACATAAAGGGTTAATATCTGCTCCTCCAGATGTGAACTTCATTAATTTAATCTAAAACATCTTGAGAGATAATAATACGCATATTTTCAATTACAACAATTATTTAAACAGCCCTAATCTTGCACTTCATGAAACCATTTACATTCACTCTGATGTCAAGCTCTGCAGGGGAATATGTTAACACAGGAAATATAGCATCTTCTAATTACAGTACTTCTATAAAACAGAAACAAAACTGAGTTTTGAAGGCTGAGCTGAGAGCAAGGACTCTTCCATGGCAGATGGGAATGCAGAAGCACCAGGGCCAGTTGCAGACAGACGAGTATACTACATTTTACTTCTCTGCGGAGACACTGGCACACACGCCTGGGAAAAGATATATTGCCACAAAACGTGCATGTCATTTTGGAGTAAGACCACACTTTCATTGATTGAGTAGCTTCCGTAGTTATAGGTCATAAAAGAGAATTACTATGTTGTTATATGCTCTGATCTTCCTACAAGCCTGACACAGCTCATCAGAGGGTCGCAACCCAAAATGGTGTGCAGAATGAATAGCACCTACACAATATTTTCAGTTTCTCGGTCAGAACAAGAGGGGCAACTCCGATCTCTGCCGTCTGCTGCGGAAGGAGAGCAGCGAATGGCAGCACAGTATTTCCCTGTCAGTCAGGCTATCTGAAAGCACCAGTCCCATTTCACTCCTGGGACTTCCCTTCAGCTCTGAAGGCCTCTGTGGCACTCACACCGGGGGCGGCTGCCTCAGGCTGGCCTCCTGCACGGCTCTGTGCGGCTCAGGTCTTGGGGCAGCAGCAGCTTGGAGGTTACAGCTAAGAAACGAGTCCCCAGGCTGGGATGTCGTGTCGATGTACTGAAGCTTTAAAGGACGTGGCAGGAAAACCAGTATGAATTTGCAGATGGGGAAACTTCAGATTAGTACTCCAGACGTGGTGCTGATGCTGCGTCAGCGTGTTGTCCTCCATGGCAGTGGAAATGCACCCACTGCTAGCATGGACACGAGGGTGGGCAGCTGAGAGTCGTTCACGCCCCATTGAATTTCACTATGAGCTGGGTACTGCACTTCAGCTGTCTCTGTAGATCCTGACCTTACCTTACATCTTCCCGTTACCTGATAAGATTTTCCCAACAGTGACAGTGACTTTACCGCTTTGTAGCAACAACAATCTGCAAGTAATACGATGCTAGTAGGCAGAGACACCAGTTTACGTTAGAACCCTTTGTATGACATGCCACACAAAGAGTAAAGACTATTTCTAGCAAGGGAGACTTGCTGTGAAGAGCTTTTCTGTCACCTCATTACATTCAGTCATCAAAACGTGTAAGCATCTTTTTGGAGATGCAGCAGCTTAATTCCCTCTTTGAACTTGACTGGACCACTGGCTGTCTAGAGCTGACAAACTGACCGCAGAAATGCAAGCACGGAAACACGACCTTCCTGGAACAAACACGCACGTGTGCGCGTGTGTGTTCAAACCCAGCATCCACCACAAGCGATTACCTCAAGCGTCTGGTGATGTACCTTAGCGGTGCTACGTCTATGCTGTACAGGTATGTAACTGTCCACCTCTCCAACCCTACACCCCTCTTGGTAATAGGCCATTTGCAGGCAGACGACACAAGAAGCATGGTGGCTCTCGTAGGGGCTCTGGCACACACAAAGAAATCAAAATCTGTCTTAAAATAATGAAGCAATCTTTTGTGCAAAAAGTTTCCAAGGATCATCCATCTAATAAATACCCGCCAGTAGAAAGGCGTGGTGGTGCCGGGAACGTGGAGGGGGGGCTGGGAGAGGGTGATGGGGAGGGATTTTTTTTTTTTTTTTTTCAAATTGCAATTGTTTGGGTTGCTGATCCAAGGTAAATGACAAGAAATCGAAAAACACCCCCAACACACATATTTCAACTAAAGCAAGCGCTAGGGATTATTTTTCCCCCCCTCTCTGTCTGTTTGAAGGTATTCTCCTAAGTTGACAAGCACGTGTTTTGGAGACCATTGAAAAGTTTCTGCCATAAATAGAGGAGGCAGCTTGGCTTAAGTGTTGCTAGGGAATACCTGGCAACAGGCAACAATAGTCCTTTTAGAGAGCCCGGGGCACACAGTGACCGTGGTAATGGGGTGGGCTTAAGGGAGGCTCCTTGCCCAAAGCCCCTCCACTCACACTGCGCCTCCAGCCCTGGGCTGTGTTCCGGAAATTCCCCGCACAAAGCCCCCCATTCAATGGGAGGCGGGCCCGTGCGTGTGCTTTCATGGCAGGGAGGGGGGCTGCAGAGGGAGGGGGGCTGCAGAGGGAGGGGGGGGGCCTTCTTGCCAAAAAAAAAAAAAAAATCCAAACTTTTTTTTTTTTTTTGCAAAGGCTAAGAGAAGCACAGAAAGTGCTAAGTTTGTAAAAGAAGATGAAAAGGTTCAGAAAGGAGCATAATGGGGCCAGGGGATGCCCCGTGAATTTTGAACAGAGAGCAGAAAAGAGACTCTAAAAAGCAATTAGTGATGCTGCTTGTCGCTGAAGAGGGAGCTTGAAGGAGGTGGGAAGGCGCAAAAGGAAGAGGGCAACTCCAATCACTTAGTAAAGTACGAGGGAAAGGGGGAGGCAGGCACAGGGAGAGAGAGTCTGGCGCCTTCAGGAATTTTTATAGTAAAAGTGGATGGAGGCACACGGCAAGGGCAGCGTCCGAGGAGCGCCTGGAGCCGAAGGCACTTGCCAAGCTGGGTCTTGGCTTCACCTCCCCTGCTCGTTTCTGCAAAACCAGGGAAGCAGCAGGGCCAAGCTGCTGTGTCTCAGCCAGCCCAGCGCGCCGCAGACTCAGCCTCAAATCCTCACCCGTCCCCGCGAGGAGGGCTCCTCGGCCAAGTGTCTCTGCCTGACGGATGAAGGCGAAGGGGACATTTCTGAAAGACCTCTGGTCTCTTTTCCTCTCCTTCCCGCACCTCATTCCATTTCCAGAGCCACGCACAGTTGCCTCCTTAGCCATACATTCCCTGTGCAAAATAAAAATAATGCTGTCTGCTCATTAGCGGGGAGTTGTTAAGGGAAAAAGAAAGAAGAAAAAAAGGGCTGTCTGAACAGGGCTGAATAGCTATAACCTTAATGGGTTGTCAGAAGTCTGCTGGCAGCAGAGTGAGGGCAGCCAGTCCCCCTCTTGTCTTTTGTCCTAGACATTGTTTAGGATCAGTGGTAGCTCATTAGGTCGGGACAGTAATATTCCTAACGATCCTGTGGGGCTGAGGCTTCAGACTGTGTCTTCAGCTGTTTTCCTGATGTCAATCTGATTCACAGAGAGGTATTTATCTCGACAGAGATACTTTGGTGGAAAGCGTTATTTACCTTTCGTATCCTGATTGCTAACCTCCGACAAAAGTTGCAGCTGGAAGGGGACAAGGGGAAGGTGAGAGTCCTGCCTGCACGAACCGAGGTGTGTTACAGTGCAAGGCAAGCTGGAAAAGCCAAGTAGATGGGGCCTTGGCCTACAATTTGGCCCTACAGTTTGCCTCCTTGCACTTCAGATTCCATCTGTAAAGCACGGATAATCACCCATTTTTGCATTCTGGGGGTGGTCTAGAAGAAAATACTAGAGTCTTAGGCTTCCAGGCAATGGGCCAGATAATTAGCTAAAATTAGTACCTTTCCTGCATTCAGGGGTCCTCAAAGGGCTGGGCTTTTTTGTTGTTGTTTTGTTTTTTCTGGTTTCTAACAAAAACCCCCCATATATTCTGAATTAAATTGTAAATGAGAATGGATTTTTTTAGTCGTGCATAATTCCCCTTACATCCTGTACTTATTTTCAGCCTAGCAACATGGATCTGCTGAGGAAGGGAGCAAAGTTAAACCCCCACCTTCCCTCAGGCACCTCCACTTCTGAGACACGGGGTGCAGGCATGGGGCTGAGCAGATCCTATTCACTGAGACACGCCAAATCCCCAGCCTTGTTCATATGTGCTGTCCGACAGTGCCACAGATCCAAAACGACATATTGGTAAAGTGATGAAACTAAAGGATAATTGATCATATGGCAGATTTCCTTATAATTAGGCAACACGTTATATATCCACTTGCCATCTCGCCAGTCACAGAGAGCAAAGCACATTGTCATTCTCTGCCCTCTCCAAGATTTTACTTCAGTATTTAAGGCCTGAGGTTTTCTAAGGAAACTCTGAGAGCTCCGTGCAGCTGCCCTACATCCCTATTAAAAACCAGCCAAACTAACAAATAATGATGAAATGATTTCCTTATTTATTTTCTGTTAGAAAACAGAGTGGACAATGAACTGCTCTCTGAAACAAAGGGGCAAGAACTACTCGTCCCTTTCACTCCAGTAAGAGGATGGTAAGTATGCAAAGGTCAGCATACAGACACTGAAAGGTTCAAACCAAGAGCACGAGGCAATGGGAACAACATCCCCAGATCCTTGGTGAGCGCAAAGCCCAGCAGCAGCTGCCTCTGTGGTGCTCCAGATCTGGCCAGAGCTGGAGCAGCTGCTGTGGGCATCCTGCGGACCAAAAATAGCTCCCTGGTGGCTCTGTCACATTCCCTATGCCAAGATCCTGGGAAAGGATTTGGTGCCCCACAGGACACCATCAAAACACATGGACAGACACACAGAAAAAGGCTCATGGCTTCTCCATTGCGGCTTAGCTGTGATTGTATTTGGGTAACTCTGCTACCTGGGGCGAGTTGTAAATCAATATTGTGAATTATGAGTTCTCCGTAAAGAACCCTCCCACCAGAAAGGAGGGATGGAATTTCAGACCCAAAGTAGTATATTCTTATGGGGGGGGGGGGGGGGGGGCAAAATCTGCCATC
>JAVKLA010000024.1:22827637-22928076 GCA_034782735.1 Sagittarius serpentarius
CCCCCCCCCCCCCCCCCAGAATCTGCCATCAGTGAAATGCCTGCTAGGCTAAAGGTTATTCTTCACAGGTGATCTAACTGTAAGGGAGCATGGGCATCAAGAGGTGCCTGCCACCAGCAGGACACAACAGAGTGAGCAGGCCACGTCTCTGTCGAATAGATCCAGGAATGGATTTCTAGCTGGTGGGCAGCAGCAGAAATGCCGCCCAGAGATGAGGACACATCTCATCAGCTGCAAGATGGGGTTTGCTGAACGCCTTTGCCAGGCTCCCTTTGCTGGCTAGTTTCCCTGGTACCCCAGAAACAGTTTAAATATTCAGTCCCACACCTGGGCTGCGACCGACACAGGTGTCTGTGCCTGTATTCACAGGAATGAATCAATCTTGGCAGGATATAGCAAAAAGAGTGGGTTTTTTCAGCAAGTTGTTAAATAACCAGCAGCATTTCTATTATATGACTGAAATACTGCAACAACTAATGGGACAAGTTCTGCTCTCTATCAGCATCAAGCAGAGGAAAAAATGATCACAGAATCACTCAAAGGTTTCTGAAATATTTCAGTCTATTTTAAAACAGTCTCTGTGTGGTATTTCTAACAGGGGAAGCAGAGGGATATGAAGGCAATAGTAACTCGTACTGCTTCCTCTGGCTCATACTGACGTCTCTACCTTGCGCAGGGTTTGAAAACAGCATGTCTGTAAGGAACTTCTGGGAGTTGCACTGAGAGTCTGACTCTGTGTAATGATGAGATATAAAAATGATAAAACTTTTAAATATTAATAGCAGAGTGGAATGTTTTGGCTTCCACAGACACCTGCCATTACGATAAACAAAGACGATGACTTTTTTTTTGGTGCTGTTTGCAGTTTTAACAACAGGCTATTTTGTCATTTCAGTATACGCTTTTGAGTGTGACAAAGATGTTAACCCACTGCTAACGAATTATGCATTTTAAGTCCTATTAAAATGCCTCCTCACTGGAAAAATCTTCTGTTACTTAACCAGCCTTCTTGCTCTGGTGAGGAAGCACATGTTTGTGAGTAGATGGGAGCCCATATACTCAAAAGCATGCACACCTGCACATATCTCTGTCCCGACACGCATACAGTCAAGCCCACCCAAACACATACGAATGCACATACGGTCAGACACACAGACACATAAACACGCACACATGGAGACAACCGCTCACCCACAAGCCCACACACTTGTACATAAGCCTGCACATATGCACATACATGCATGCGTGTGTGCACCTAGACACACACTTGCGTGCATATGCGTGCATCCCTGCACACACATATGACCAAACATATACGTACGCATATAGACAAGTACACCTCAGAACATGCACCCACCCATGCACACCTCTATGGGCACTCGCACGCGGACATACACACTGGAATGCACATCCATCCAGATGCACCCCTACGTGTGTGCACACACCCACAGAAGCGCCCACTCATACTCACGCCCAAGCACACCCACGCCCTCACCTACGCACAGACACGCGCAAACGCACGCTTGCCCGCGCGCCCACCCACAAGCACTCGCACAGGCACGCGCGCAGACGCACCCGCACCAGCGCACCTCTGCACACACCCCCCCCACACACACCCACACCCCCTCACGCTCGTGCGTGTCCGCACACACTCACACCCCACCCCCTCCCCCGCGCCGCCGCCGGGGCAGCACCACGGACAGCGCCCGCCGCCCCGCCCCGCCCCGCCCCGCCCCGCCCCGCCAATCCTCCGGGGAGCCAGAGGCAAAGCCACGCTGGGAATGCTTCCGTTTCCCAAAACGCCTGCCGAGTCCCTTTTGTTTCAAAGGGAGTATTTTTAGGGTCACCTGGCTTAAACGCTTCGGAAACACATCTACCCGGAAACCATTCTTCCAGCTAAGCACATCAGGAGGAGCTTTGCTTCCGCGCTGCACCACAGGACAGCAAAGGCGTGAGCATTTTCCCTACAATGGTAATGCTTTCTCATGGACGTTTTTAATAACTCGTATCCAGCACGGCGATACAGGCCATAACGATAGCGCGGCCCCTCGTGCCCCAGCATGAAGCCACAAAGTACCTTCTTCCTCAGCCAGTGAAGACTTCAAAAGTGACGGCCCGGTTGAGACGGTACTGCTAGCTTTCAGGTGAATGCGGTTGCGGTTCTTGCTGGACATGTAATGGTGGAAGAACATTTAGCGTTATCTGGACAACAGCAGCTGAAGTTTACCAAGTCTCAACGCTCACTGCTTGGCCACGGAAGAGGCTGTTCCAAACTGTTCCAAACTTCTGGTGATGGTTAAAAAAAGCAGATTCCTATGTGCTAGAAGGACGACACGGAGCCTACGCGTAGAAATTAGTTCTATGACTGGCAGGCAGGTCTGAGAGACACCAGCAGATTGAGAGCGACTGGCTGTACGCTATGCTAATACTGCATTGGCCCAGATGTAGTGCAAGGCTCACAGATTTCAGATGCAAAATTTAATCCGACATCTTCGACATCAAGGACTCAGTCAATATGTTTATTGATCAACTACACAGGCACTCTTTTCTGTGTCAACGTGACCTTTCCTGGTACCAGAAACAACAGATTTTAGATGCTACGCACCAGTATTCACCTGGCCAACCCTCGAGCCTTGTTGGACAATGGCTGTGGGACTAAAACCACAGTTAAACTGGGATTCTCAGATATTGTGTCTGGTCGTTCCTCTGGGATTTTAGAAATACGCCTAAGAGAAAGGGTGTTCTGGGTCTCTGTGAATGTACCATGCAGAGCATGGATTTTGTCCAACGGCCATGAGACCCTTCGTAGCGCTCTGTGACGTTCTGCCATCCATAAACACCTCCAGAAATTCTTGAATTAGCAACGCTTATGGAAATAAAGGTGTATATGTGCCAGATACAGCCCCTTTACAGCTGTAACAGATCTGAGAGTTTAAACGGGCACAAGGTGGGAGAAAGGAAGCTTTGCAGCCACCCTTTTATAATAAGCAAGCTGCCCCTTCCCCGAGGCAGTTTGAAACAGGGGCAGAGCCCAGGGGAGCACAGTGCCCACAGGGGCTGTACCCCTGCGTGGGAGAGCACGCTGCCATGCAGACACACTTGCGGCAGGATCAGCAGCTTTATCAGCCTGACACACACACGGGCTTTTCCTCTCGGCCAGGAGCATTCGCTTGAGCTCAGCACTCTGTCAGCACACGCACAGCCTCGGACTAGCAGGTTCAGAGCCAAGAGGGTGTCTTTTCACTGCACTCCCTGACAATACAGCCATCATCTCTCTCACCCTGTCTGAGGCTCAGCCAAGCATGCAGAGGATAAGACCCTCCACTGTCCCTCCCCCTTCTTGCTTTCTGGTTGTTTTTTCAGGTACAGTTTGAAAAAGGGAAAGACGCTTCGTATCTGCTCCTGTCATTTATCGCCAGTCCTAACTCTTTATGTTTCTTTGCAATAGTCCTCCATGACAGACACCGTACCAGACAGGCACTGACTTCATTACTGCAATTTTATTTTCGGACTTGTGCCTATCACCTAGCATTTGGGTCTAATTCATGGCATCCCCACAGGGGCTGAACGCAGGCAGCAGAGAGCTGGGCAGCAAGGGATGTAGCGTACGCTCGGAAAGCCCAAGCTGGCCTTTGCCCAGAGAGGAAGCAAGTTTGCAGTAGCCCAATCCCTTAAGCAGCTTATCTCCTCCTCTCTGCGGCAGTGCAGGGGGGCACGGTGCAGTCAGGACTCCAGCCCCTGCCTGCTGATGCTGAGCCACCTTGGGCTAGTACAGTGTTAGGATGTTCAGCAGAAACGTAAGAAACTGGAGAGGCAGATCTCTGCTCAGCGTTACTGGAAAGGAGAACTGAACGCACATCTCCCACAGGCAAAGGAACAGATGCACAAACAAACTTGGAGGTCAGCATCTCTCTGCTCTGGTGAAGGGCTGGCTCGTGATACAGAGTCTGACATGCCCAACAAATGAGTATAGATCCCAGGCAGCCTGGTGACCAGGGCACACGGTTACAGCTTGAACCTCCTGGATGGGACGGAACATCCTGAATATTACAGCCTGAAGAGTGGAAAAAGCCGTAAGTGATTCAAGCCAAGCTGTTCCTACTTAGATAAATAAATCACTGGCAATTAAAACATCATAATCACAAAAAAATAAAGCCATATTCCTGGCCACTGCTAACAGTGGCCTACAGTATAGGTACTGTATACAAAGTAAAACTCAACACCACACTGGGATAGGCTAAAGCCCACAGTTGGTCATCACTTAGTAAATGTATCTCTGTTTTGAAGAAGTTATGTACATTCCTGAATACACATCCTGCAGTGAACTCCAAAAGAGGCCTTAACCCTTTCCTCTTAAGGGTGGATGGGCAGTTGCGATTTGTAGAGCTCACTGAAAGGAAAATACTGAGACCAAGAAGTATGAAGGCCTTAAAAGACAAATAAGCATCTCCCAGCGCAAATCATTAGTCAAGAAACTGGCCATAAAAGGAATAACCATAGAAAAGCATTTTCAAAACAATCATGAAAGAAGGTGAATCCTTTTAGGATCAATGTCCGGTAAAGAAGTAGGAATATTGTCCCCCAGGGTAAGATAGAAAGTGATTACATGAAAGAGAGGGAACGTAATTTTAGGTAGAGCCATCTGAAATTAATCTGAAAAAAGGACCAGGTCAAATTGCTGTGTTTATATCGCATAGAAAAGTATTTGCCACAGTAGCGGTGATGGTGGCGTGTGCTGCCCACTTGCCTCCTCCCCACCTGAATGTGCGGTGGCTGCACGGAGCCAGGCACAGGTGAGAGTGCTGGTGCCAGCTCTTCGGAGCTCACATCTGGCCCAGACCCATCCCACATCTGTCCATGCACGTGGTCTGCCAGGCCTTTAGAACGCCTGCCCCCGTGGAGACCCTCAACAAGCAATGTGGACCTAAGCTTGTGTTCCCCACAACGTGTTCAATAGCTTCCCACCGCACTCTGACCGTCGCAAGGCCAGGCCCTGAAAGACGTCAGCAACTGAAGCACAGCATCTCCTCACTGGAGGGTGGCTGCTCCGTATCATGGGACACCATGTGAACACACTGGTGAAGAAAAGGACAATCTTGTCCTTGATTTTAAGTAGCCACAAGGATATAGATCACAGCAGCAGCAGCTGCCAACTCATAATCTGTCTCAATCAGGAAAAAAGCTGTCTTTGCCCAGGTAGAAACCTCAGCGTAGCTTTTTTTCTTCCAACTGTTAGATGAATAAATCCTTTTATATTAGGCCAGTTAGACTCTGAAATAACTAATTCTTGCAGAAGGAAGCAGAGGGACAGATTTACTCTCTCTCTTTGCTAAGGTAAGTGCTGCAAAGGTGGGCCTTTTATTGCAGGCCCACCACTTAGTAAGAAATTATGTCCTTTCCCTTTGATGCTGGGGGCTGAAGCTGAGTCTTTTTTTTTTTTTTTTTTTTTCTCCTTAATTCTTCAATGCCAGTTTAGAAAGCCTTGTTTCTCCAAGCAGAGTTTCTCTGACACTGCAGTTCACCTCCAGTGATATCTGCTCAGTGGTGACCCATCACTATGGGAAAAAAATTCCATCTCTCATTCTTGCAAAAGATTGCTTTCGGTAGCACGGAAGGAGGAACCCCGTATTTTGGGGAATAGTAAACCATTCAAGAAACAAGTCAGCAATCACTGCGAGGCTTAGATATGGAGAATATAGCACAGTCTTTACTGAAAGAAATGATGATCAGTGCTTGCTGAAAACTGACCTTAGAATTTTCATGAGCTGCTTTCAGCACTGTTACCAAGTTTGGGGAAGTTTTCCTTGCCAGAAATGCAGTCTCCTTTTCTATATATTTTTCAAAATTTTCATAGCTTGTTTACTAAAGACCATTAGCAAATGTGGGATTCAAAACCACGCATGAAAGTCGAGGATGCTGTCCATCTCCTCTGAGCAGAAATTGTGTCTTCATTCTGATGCCCCCCCCTCCAGGCTGACTTTATCACATGGAACCCACTCTTTGTTGGAGTGTCTCTCGGTTCATGTCAGTCTCCAAGAAGGAGAAGACCCTGACTCCCCACCCCAGCATTGTAGTGCTGGCCGTTTCCTGTGTGAGATCCCTTTGAGTAATTCATTTCTAAAAAGCCTGTCCCTGTATTTGCACTGTAAACACACACGCCGCATCAGAAATCTCCTTTCAGTACATTCTGCTAAGCTTAAACAAAACTCTTGATTTTGGAAACGCTAGACAGGACATTGTAAATCACCACCTTTGAAGGCATAAGGCAATGCCTTCCTTTTACTAAGTACACTTGTAAAGCTGCACGCGGACATTTTCCAGAACTTTGAACAATTCAGTCTCCTGGTAAGACAAAAAATGGTTTGCTTAAACACCTGTATGGAAAGTGATATCTAATCTTTTATGTTCGCTATTGGAGAGTGCTCAGGTCAATCAACAGTCAATAGAAGGTAGTGGTAACTCTGATTTTCTATTTTATTTTACAGCCAGGGTTGAGTATTTGTTTTTGAAAGATTGGAGGAGTTGGCTGGCAGTGCCAGGGAACCGGACTCCTTTTATCTGCGTGCTTGTTCTGAGGAGGAGGCAGGTGCAAAGCAAGCTTCCTAACACCGTCAGCAGCAATAATCCCCACCTGAGCACTGACTGGCCACCTGCTCTTCAGGCACAGAGATAATTCAGGCTCTAAGTTAGCGTAGTCCGAAGTCTCTGCTAAGTAAACACTCATAAATGACTCAAATTACAGTAACATCAGTGCGTATATCATTTGATCTCTGACAGTGATTCCTTCTGGATTCACCCCAAGGCATGCAGTCCCACCTGAAATGGCCTAACCTGATTTAGTGCACCTGCGGTTTATGCAGAACCTAATTCCAAGCACTGCTGAAGATGGCATGTAGCTTCCCGATGACCTTCATGCCACCAGCGTCCCAGCTTATTATCAGAGCCCAGGCGTCCCAAAAGCTGATGATGAATGCTGCACTTAGTCAGCAGTCACAAGCCTTTCATGCAAAGCTTGGGCCTCGATTTATAGTGGGATTTATCATTTTTATGAGAAATTGCTTGCCCCTGCTTAGCGACACACCCATCCTAAAATACACAAGTGTGAGGCAACTGCTGAAAGGCACAACAGACAGGAAAAGGCAGAGGGGTGCAGAAGCAAGTTTGTTAGGAGGCAGCACAACTACTTTTACGCAGGGGAAAAAAAATTAAGAAGAGAGACAGATGAGGCTTGGCCTCGTTCTTCTGTTATCTGAATGGATCCATTTATTCCTTGTAAATTACAACTGTCTGCCTGGCAGACATTCCCATGAGCCAGGACCACACCATTCCTTGCCCCCCAGTCCCGATACGATGCCGTTCCTTCCCTCTAATTGAAATACCAGGCCTTACTCTCCTGAGACCCTTCAAAGCCGTACAAGACAGAGATGCCACCAAACACACCAAGGAAACCATCTGTGGCAGGGAAGCCCTGCAGAAATGGAGCTCCAGGCTTAACCTACTGGTTTGTTATTTTTGAGAGGAATGTGCTACGAGCCATCGAAAGACCTGCCAGCTAAACCCCTGTTTACATCGCTCTCACTTACCTGCAGGGCAACCATCCCTGGGCTCAGGGCAAGTGGGAATGGGCAAGCGGTGCTGGGGCCTGAGCTCAGCTGAGAGGGTTGGAGGAAGATGTGTGAAGGAAGAAATACTCAGTAAACATCTCATTAGCGCACAATTAAGAAGCAGGGAAAGTTATTTGAGCTTAATTTTGCAACTATGCCAGGTGCAAATGAAGTAAAGGCACTGGCTTCCCTAAGTCTGCAAGGGGCAAACTTGTCCATCATGTGATGGACACGCTAAAAATGAGAGTGTAACTGAACTGGTCATTGCTGACTCCTTACCCAGACCCACTCAACAAACCCTGCCAAAATCTCAGTAAAAAAATCTAGCCCAAACCATCAGATGGCAAAAACCAGCTTTTTTTTTTCTATAGGAAACTTTGCTAAGATGCACAATCTACTCTAGGAACTACAGGTGGAGCAGGGAGTTACCGATGCCAGCTTTCACCAGTGGTGTTGGCTTTTTCTTTGGCCCAGATGGATCCTGATACCATCTGGGACAGGATGCAGGTCTCGCTGTCACCACAGTGCCCATAGGTAGGGAATGGAGAGGTTAGATGAAATGGGGGAAAAAATGGAAAGGAGAAAATGAAGCTATCTGGTGGAAATAAATGAGAGGAATATACTGCTGGTAAAAGATGGACTCGCATGAAATTGCAAAGTTTTTTCATACTCTTTCACTCCCGATTATGCAAAAAGAGTCTTATCTTTTCAGTGTATTTTTAATTTTTCTTTAAATTATCAAAGCATTATTTATTCCACACCACCCTTTCAAGCAAGGGGAAAAAATAGAAAAAAGAAAAAATTAAAAAAAGAAAAAGAAGTGACTGTTCTGGTGACAGGGCTCTAAGACCTTTTGATGCTACTATCCTCGTTACCTGTAACCCCTCCAAACCTCACAAAAATATTAAAAATATCATAACAAGTCCATTTGAAATGCTCCATCAAGAAAATGAAGCCAGGGTCTCACTTTGTCTAGGAGCCCTAGAAACTAGTATTTGTTAAGTCTGTAAATGTTATTGGTCAACACACCACCTGTCTCCATGCACCTCTCCAGCTTATTGACACTGTGTGTTCCTTTTGCCAGGGCTCGTCTTTCATTTTGTACGTACATGATACCTCTTCAAAACAAGAGCTGCCGATGGATGGCTGAGGATATGCAGGCAATAAAAGTACAGGAAACTGCAGCCTCGCTGTAACCTACATCATTCCTTAATCAGGAACAAGGCCAAGAATATTTTAGTATATTCAGGAAGAAAAAGAAAAAAGGAAAACAGCATGCAGAGAACAACTCTACGCTCTGAATGAAGCGGGTACAGCTATTTCATGCTGGATTTATTTCAGCACAACAGAACAGCTTTCTACAAAGTGGTTTAGATGAAATTCCCAGGTGACTCGTTGTTGTATTTAAATACTGCCTGCCCAGGATTTAAATAAACAGCTTTTATATTAATTAGAAACAAATCCTCTCAATTGGAAGGTATTAACTGTTTCTAAATTGCACACATAACGGTTAGTCAGACTTTGATTCAGTTACATGCTTTTAAACTTGTCAGCCATTCATAGTCTAATATGCTATAACTACAGTTTACAACAGTGCAATAAAATATTGACTCAACTGTTTTGACCTTTCATTGATCGGCATAACATGTAATTAAGCCAGTGTACACCTTTTCTTAGAGCAAGCAAGTAGCTCATTGCTAGCACACCAGCCTAGGTACATATTTATAGCCTAAGCCTAGGAGAATTGTTTTACGCATGTTTTGCGGTAATACATATGCCAATTATCTCTTTGCTGGTTTCTGATTATAGCTTAATCAAAGACACTCAATACTATGCAAGTAGGACCTGAATATAGATTGCCAGTCTCTTCACTGGCCAAGTACATTGATTTCACCAGCTGAGAACCTGACTCAGATGCTTCATATTGCACTGACAGCAAAACCCTTGTAAAAGGACCCGGCGCTGCCACGAGGCATGGGAGGGGTGTTAGATGCACCTGATACTGGCAGTGCAAAACTCCCACTGAAGGCAGAGCAAAGCTTCCTCCTTAAATCCATGGGGATATTTAGTAGCTCTAAAGTTGTTAGAGCCCCAGTATCGGCCTTCTCCATCAGATAACAGCCTTGTCTGGCTCCTGGGAACAACACTCTCCTTTTCTTAGCTTTGACCCCATTAGGTAAATCCACGTTTCGTTTGTGGCTGACTAGCCGACACAAGATGTAGCTTCTCTTGGTTTACCTCACGCTATTCAAAAAAGCTAAACAGGTTCTCAAAATGTTTGTGATCAGATTGAATAGGCCAAATTAATCCTTTGTGCCTTCAGCCTGTTTTTCATTAATTAGTGGAAACCCAACCTGACAGTACTCAATATCACAGTCACCAGACTAAGAGTGCATTGCTGAGATAAATGGAGAAGAAGGAAGATGTCAGTTCCTGGCATCGTCATCCTCCTGTACAATAGCTTTTTGCTTGTTTGTTTGATTATATATGATAGTGGCAGATAATACTTTTTTTTTTTTCAGAGCCTAGGATATTTGCATGAAGTCATGTAAATAAAATATACAGACCAAGAACAATTGTGGTTGTCCAGCTTTTTTGGAAATCTCCGTAGTCTTGTACAAAACTCCTCTCCTTTTTCGGTGCCTTCACAGACATGTTTGGTTCCTGGGTGTATTTTCAGGAGTGCACAGTACCCTTTTTCTAGGGGCACCTTTTCCCTTTCAAAACGTCCATTCACACGGAGTCAGTGTTATCCCAGACCTCGGCCTCTCTCAGATGAGCTCTTGCAGGCTACCACAACGAGAGCTGCCGATTAGCTTTGGTTCCTCACAACCTCTGTGCTACTACCATAGTGGCTCTTGCAAGAAAACGTTACCTCAGAAGACCTCAAGAGGTTCTGGTTTCCCTCCCACTCGCACCGCATTAGTTTGTCACATTGTCCTAAAATCTCCCAGCGGGTTGGCAGTGGATCCGAAGGACGAGGGGCAGGCAGGTTAGGAGATTTGGGATACCCAGCTGCCAGACGTGTCAGTGCCCTTCTCACAGCTCCCTCCTGCCCTTCACTTCTCCCTCCTGCCCTCGCTCAGCTCCCCTCAAAACTGCTCCAGTGCTGTGTGAACGGGAGTCAGTGTCGCAAAGAAGTGACTGCTGGAAAACAAGGAGGTTATTATTCCTATTTAGCAGTTTCTGCTCAGCTCTGGCTGGTTCTATAACGTGCGATTTCCATTAATCACATCAGGTTTTTTGTGAGGCCGTCTTGGTGCGAGCCACAGCTCACGCCCAGCGTGGCGGAGGGTGGCGGAGCCATTTTCATCCCTTTAATGCAGAGGGCAGCCAAGGGTGAGATGATCCCTCTGCACCAGACGGAGCAGCCCCACGACTGCTGTAATTTATTCTTTGGTGATGCAAACTGCCCACACCGGGATGCGGTGGGACAAAAGCTCTGTATCCGCCTGCAGTGAAAACTCAACATCCTGCTCTCACTGAAGGGGTACACGACTTTCACCATTCAAATTTCAAGTAACATCAAAAAATAACTTTATGTCTCTCTGGGCATACAGGGGAGTGTGTGTGGTAGGGGAGGAAGACAGCATTTTTTCATACTCTGCAAAAGTGCTAATATCAAATTGTGCAGAACATAAAGCAAAGTTATAGGGAGATGACAGGAGAGAAAGGAATGATACGAGCAGGAACCACGGACTGACCTGGCATCTATAGGAGGGAAAGGCGAAGGCATGAGGGCTACAGCACTTCCAGCAGATATTTTGACCACCAGTTCTATACCAGTTCACACAGGTGGACGACAAGGGCCTACTAGCAAGGTTTTAGGAAGGATAAGCAAGGCCTTCACCTACAAACCACACTCCTTCTGGGAAGCAGTGGAGGGTTCCCCATCCTCCTGTCTCTGTGTGACACAGAAGGTCCTACGTCTTCTCTTGTCTCTAGTGTGCAGTGCAGCAATATGTGACAGCTTATGACAGTCACATACTCTGACTGAGTAATTAAAAGCCCCCTAGATAGAGTCCACTTTGCTATTGCCCACCATGTGGAGAGAGCTTTAAAGATACCTGCTGAGGATACAGGAGTATTCAAAGTCTGGTAGCCTGAAGGCAGTAGAAGGCGGCAGCTAAAGAGGAAGGTTTTTTCTTTCCCACGTACCTCTATGGCTGGAGCTAGTTTGAGAATATCTTCGCTATACTGCGGCACGCAGATCTATGCTTAGGAAGCACTGGAAATTGTGACAGCATCTGGACAGTAAGTTACAAGCAGAGGGTTAAAGAATTGCTAAGGTGCCAGAGTTCCAAAGGGACTTCAGTCCAGCCACTAAATTCCCCCCTGCAAACGTGCAGGGTGGGGGTGGGGGTGGGGCTGTGTGCACCGGTCTACCTTTGCGAATGAACAATCCATTTGTTTAAGCAAATCTACTTGCCCTGTATCCCAGCTGCTTAATTTATGGGCACCGATTTCTGGATGACAGTTTCAGAGGATGTCTCCTCTGAACTTAAGGTCCGGTGGTCGCCTTGCTGTTCTCCTTGATCCTGTGCTCAGCCTTGGAAAAATCAAGGAGCACGTTGACAACAGCTTTTACACACTTTTTAACGTCACCTTCAGAACAGAAAAAAACCACCGTATGTCATACTTCTTTACTCACTGTCTGTCCTTGCTGCCAAGCTGACTGACCCGTACAAAACCAAAGAAGGAAGCCGAGCTTGCTTTGAGCGATGGCTAAGCAAGGGGAGCTAACGCATGGGTACACACCGCAACGTCTCCCTGCTTCCCTACTGGCTCCAGCCTTGTGTGCCAGCGGGGGACTGAAACCGATGAGACCGTTAAAAAGAGCATGGGATCTCATAGCTAAGTGGGGACAAGCTTAGGCAATACTTGAGCTGACCTCTCCCCCATGCAGAGTTCAGTCCCTCCAAATTAAGGCTGAGGGTCACTGATGAGGCTGGCTGAGGAAGCTGACACTGCAGGTGCAGTGTGCTCTTTGGGATGGATAAAAGAAAAAGAAGAAAGAAGAGAGAAAATTGCATTTCACTTGTCATTTCTGATGTACAGTATCGCCTGCCGCAAATGTGTAAGACTATGTAAAGGGGGGTGGGGGTGGCATGGGCGAGTGTAACAAGCAGGGGCAGTCTGGAGTGCTTTTATCTATGTCAGAAAACTTTTTCTGGAAAGCAAGTGTAACTTGGCAGTGAGAGGACGAATACCTTGCTAGGTAGGCCAGGGGGTGATGCTGAACTCCCAGAGCACATTCCCTCAACACCCCCATCACCCTTTGATTTACTCCTTTGGAGCCTAGTATGGGGGAATACAGTGTTTCAGACCACTTTAAGAGAAAGACTTCCCCATTGAGCCGCTGCCGTAACCCCATGGACCCGTAGTCTCCTCTGTCCCACTGCTTTCAGGGCCCTCAGCCACCCCACTGTGCTTTCATTGCTCCCTTCACAGCGCAGAGGAGTACATTTGTTTTGACACTATTATTTTCAGGGCAGTGTCTACCAGTTGCAAACTCCAGGCCACGATGCCCACGGTCGGAAGACCCCAGCTACAGCTGCTGAGCACCCTGCCGCACAGCCAGGCACGCACATTAGCCGTGTAATCAGCACCAGGTATCACAGTCCCACACAGAGACGAATTGCTAGTGCCTCGGCCCCGCGGTCGGACACCATCACAGCTGACCATGTGCAGGTGGGATAAACTCTCGTCTGGCTCATCCCCCTACGGCTTGAGCAGAGATCTCGGCTCCAGCCAGCTGTGAGAGGTAAAGAGGACCACAAGGAGAATATTGCTTTTTCTAGATTTTGTCCCTTTTAAAATAAACACGCTGGCAACAAATCTCAGAATTCTTTCAAATGGCTCCAGAAAAAAAACTTTGAAGCGAGGAATAATTATTAAAAAAAACCCAACCCGACAAACAAACAAACAAATGAAAACCACAACAAAACAAAGCTAAAACCAGCCCATCTCCCTTGTGACCCTCCCCCCTTGCTATGGAAGAGTGAAAACTTTGCTGCACTCAGAGGTCTGAAAACCAAACCCCTACGGGTTTGCCCCCGCGCGCGGCAAGCAAAGAGCGGGCTGCGGTTCCAAGCAGACCCCAGAAACAGTAATGGGAGCCGTCGGTCTGCCGGCGAGGCTCCCGCGCACGGCGGTACGTCACCGCGGTGCGGCTCCCCGGGCCGCGCCGCGTAAGGGTGCCTCCATCGATACCTCCATCACGCTTTCCAGCAGCCGGGACGCCTTGCTTCTTGTGCCACGCGAGCCAACTCGGCAGCCGGCGCTTTTCTTCTTCTGTTTACTCCCTTGCACCTCAAAAATAAACAACTGTTTCTCCTTTCCAAGGATCCGTTTCTCCATTAGCCGTGTTTTCCTGGGCTCTCGCGTTACTTCTGCACGCAGAAGTGTTTGCTAATGTGACAAGCGCTGGTGGTCTACACACCATACTTTCTCCTGTCATGCAGCACTCCTATAAAGCACAATTTACCTGGATTTTATACTTGCTGCATAAGGGGCAGGTCCCCGCTCGCTCGACCAAGTGATCTTTATTTATTTAGGAGAAATTCTCCATGCTCTAAACGGGTCATTACATGGTCAGTGTGTCTGAGCCTCAATTACAAAGTAAGTGTTTAACAGCTGGGGGGGTTTGCCCTTGAAAATACATCTCCACAGCGTCTTTCCTAGCTTATTTGATCAGTCCTATGAACACACTAGTCCAAAATCTAGGCAAGTTCTGTGGGCCGGACCCATTGCTGATGGAAAACTGGGGTCATCCATGCAGAATCGCTGATTTGTGGCCCCGGCAGTCTGGCTTACACAAAATGAGATAAAATGGGTTCTTTTAAAGATGTTGCAAGAAAAGACTGGGAATGACCTTCTCAGCCTGACATCAAACTCCATTTTGCTGTCATCCTTCTCAGTGAAACATCCCCGTAAGACACGAGGCCCCACAAGAGGTCGAAGGAAGGAGGTGCTGTCCCAGCAGACCTTCCAGAGACCGGCACCTGCACCTCCCTCAGCCCCGTGCAGACCCTCAGCTGTCAGCAGGACAGCTGAGGTCAGGTTTCAGACTGTCTTCCCTTAAGAAACAATTCACCTGGCTGCTTCTCTTCTACCCAGCCGCCAAGTTAAACGATTAGAGAGCGATGGTATGCAGAGACCTAGAGCCATCTTACCCACGCATCACTTCCTAGGGAACAGGGCTAAAAAGGAGGAATACAGAAGAACCTCACCATATCCATATCCATACATCGAACTTCAGGGAAACCAGCAAGGCAGAAATGCCTCACAGGGTGAGCTCTGCTGTCAGCCGTATTTCGTGAAGGACTGCCTTATCTTGGACGCCTCAGCTGATCCCAGGTACTGCAGTACCACACATGAAATAGAAATCTCACGAAGGGCTTGAACACCAGGAACATGAAACATTCACCTACTGGAAACTGGCCTGAGAGCCACGCAACTGGACCTACCTTGCATTTTCAAATGCGACAATTCCCCTTTAGGAGATACAGACCCTGTCAAACAAAGCTGAGTTTACTGATTTTTTTACAAATAATAGTAAAAAAAAAAAAAAAAAGATTGTTTTGATAATACCATGCCATTTTGGTTTAGTAAAGTTCCAAACCATAAGGAAGTGCTATTTATTCACACGTATCCACAGAAGTTATAAAGTTACTCACAGGAAATGAATTTCTGGTTTCTGAATTTCTCTAAACCAAGATCTCATCTCAGATGTCCCCTCTTGGCTACGTTATGACACAGAAAAAACAACACAAGAATGGTCAGTTACTGTCATCAAGTCAACACCACCACTTTAAATTCAGACAGAAACCATATCTGATTCACCATAAAGTCTACCGTGTGTTATCTCGGGACTCTTTCTGGGACAGGAAAGTGTCAATCCTTCACAACCCTGGCTGGAGGACTCGGAGCATGTCAGCTGAAGAAGGAGGAACAAAACAACAATCAGGAGGGTGACGGGTCTTGCTGGGATGACAGGCAGGGCGTGCATGTGGAGTGAGCACATACATGTGTACTCTGTTGCCCCTAAACTCCCCGCTGTCCCCTTTCTTGTGAGCCAGCAGGGCACCGAGCCCACTGAGAGGGCTGACTTGTGCAATTTCAATGCCCTTTAGTGATGCACAAGAACAGAGCCGACAGGAGAGCAGAGGGGACGGGGCATCGTAAGGCTGCTGTTTATTTGCATAGCTCTGAAGCCCGTGATTTGCTCACACCACGTGATTCAGGGACCAGCAATTTCAGATTTTATACTGACAATTCTTTAGAGCAAGTGTTCTCCGGAGGTCTCTCTTCAGGGACTACCACACTCTAACTACACAGCAAAGCCACAGGTGCCTTCAAGGTCTTGCTTAGAATCATAGAAATCCCAGTACAGGGCATTAGTCAGGGGAAACATCAATATGTCATCCCAGACCTGTCCCACCCCCATTACTCACTCATACAGAGCTTCTGCGACTTTTCCTGGCATTGTGGGGAGCAAGGTGGTAGTACCAAGCCTACAGTTACCTAGAGGCTTCCCTCAAATGCGGGGTAATCAATAAGCAAAAATATGCCCCTGTTCTCAGTGAGAGCCAACAGACGGAGGTAACGCAGAAATCTGGGAGCTGGGCCACTTTCCCCAGTGACCCAGATCCCTGAAGTCCTGCTTCCTCCCACCACAAAATGTTCCCAAAGCTACCATGCAAGAGGGAGCTTCCCACGAGGAAGACCCAAGTGCCCCCTTCTCTCCCTCCCCAAATCCCCCTAGATGTCCGCATCCAAATCCTTAACCTGTAACAGCTATGTTTGTGGTAATTTACAGTAAATACTGAAACACACCTCTTGACGGGCAGTGTTTCATATTCAAAAGTAGCACCAACAACTTTCTCCTAGTTTAATGTTGCAAAGGAACTGTGCAAAAGTACATCGTTATTTTCTGAGATGAAGTGATCAGGAAATGTCGACATAGCTGTAATGTACACAAATAAATCAACACACAAAAACAGATTAAAAAGGCAACACCAAAAAAGAATAACAAGGATCATGTGCTTATGTTGGTTGTTTTGCTTGTAAAGACATTTTTAACTTCATTTAGAAATGCCTCCCTCTCTCTTCCTGAATACACATGTGTGGGACATTCAGAAAAGTCCTGGTTAGCAGGATCCAGTCTGCAAAGGGAGCTATTGGTAAGCAGATTTCAGAGACCATATTATTCTTATGAATCACTTTATCTGCTGCAAAATTATTCCAATGAAAAGATGTTGGGGTTTTTTTTGAGGTGAAGCACAATTAAAGTTGACCTCCTTTGCTTAAATTAAAACAGGAGTGAAATGAAGAATCTGACTCATTCCTCTAATTTTACAGGCTCAGTAGTAATCTAGCCATGCTATTCATTTAGAGAAACCATTAATTTTGCTATGTGACTGAAACTAGAAGGCCTCAGCTTTCTTTCTCTCACTTTTCCCCCCTCTTTTTGCTCTTTGTCTGTGCACCTGTTTTGCACCACTTTACCATCCTATTTGAAAAACTTTGGGTAATCCTCTGGCACTAACCCTGGTGTGATAATACTTCTGTTATTCAGCAGCATAATTACAAAGGACAACACAGATAAAACATGTCTTTCACTTCTGCTGTGAATATGCCAGTTTTGCCAGTCTTCAAGGTGAATGATTTCTAAAACCTTCTGTATTTAATGTTAATCTAAATTCTTCACACAATGAGACTGCCAGCATCTTAGGGAAAAATGGTTACTTTTGACACATCAGAGTGAACGCTAATGGTAAAAACTTTTACAGCAGCTCTCTTAGCAGCAGCACCTTCTCCAAAACACTTTATGAACCTTGTTGAACAGACCTGCTCAGACACAGCTTAGTATCAGACCTTGCTTTCACAAGGGGAAGCAATGGCAGAGGGAAGTTAATGCTGGGGCCAGGTATCAAGCCAGCGGCAAAGGCAGAAACAAAATCTTTAACTGTTGCATCATAATCCATTGGGCCTGGATAACGTTACTAGAATTTACCAGTCGGGCGGTGTTTGCTTTCTTTCAATATTTTTTGGAGAACTTTAACTAATCTTCCATCTGCAGGAAAGTTTGCTACCACTAAATGTGTGGAAAGATCAACAAGACAACCTTAAGTACTACCTAGCTGCCTGATAAGGGAAAGGGAAGGTCAGCATCTTCACACCTCCTTTCCCCTCCCCCTTTGACCCTCAACAGGGAAGGCCAAACTTTGCTCCGTTTCATGTCATAGCCGGTTTGGATTCATTGGGGCTGGTATCAAGGGGGAAGAGTCCTGGTGGCTTGGGTCTCTCCTCATGAACTCCAGCCTGGCAGCCACTCTTGTTAAACCCACAGGAGCGTTCGCCTGAATGTCTTATGTGGGTGCAATGGCTGAAACATGACCCAGGAAGAGTGCAATGGCTGAAGGATGACCCAAGAAGAAACCTCATTCAAACAGGTAGGCAACAGGGAGCTCATGGAGGGCTAAAAAACCACGATAAATTACCCCATGCTCTCTTTTCAATAGCCTAAACAAATCATCTAAGTTTAGAACCAGTTTTCCTCCGCCACATTCATATCACCACAGGATAGACAAATGCTGTTCCCTTATGTTCCTCTGGCTTGTTTTTTTAATTTTCTCAGACTGCTGAACTATTTGGGACAGGACAGCGGTTCTAGACCTGTGCTTAGCTCTGCGCCCACGACTAGATGCAGTGATGACGTATAAGTGATGACAACAGTAGCAAATTTGACCTGCAAAAGAAATGGGCTTCATTTCTTGGTTGGGAAGTTTATCTGAAAGCATTTCATTCCCATGCTTTAAGAGCACCTGGCAGCAGCTCAGATCAGACTCCTACCTCGTGCCCTAAAACCTTCCCCACTGAATCACAAATTAGCACAAAGCCTCAATGAGTCTTTAAAATATTTGTTGATTTTTCTGGCACCTTTGCCCAGCTGTAACAACATATTTTTTCCTTGTTTTTACTTCTACCCAAACACAGCCAAATGCTTGTCATCCATGCCTGGGCCTCCCGCAAACCTGGTAGCTGACAAAAAGTGCAATTTCCAGCAGCACTGACCAGAGCTAATGAAACTGAGACTGAGAGCTGAGGATGACCAGTAGAGCTCCTTGACCCCTGACTGTCTCATCTAACAACCCCACGGACACGCTGAACTTAAAGAGTGACAAACAGAGTCACAGAGAGTCCCCGAGGATAGTGCTTGCAGGACAGGAGCCAGCCCAGCCCAGCCTCTTGCGATCTCTGAGACAGAAGAATGTCGGTGCCTAGAAGGATGTCAACCAAGTCGTGTGGTCCAAGTCAGCAGGGAGAGCTTTGTGTACTCTCAAGATCATATCCCAAACCACCAGATGTTACCCTGTCCCCCAGAGAGACTGAATAAGGCCTAAGGAAAAGAAAGACCCCTTCAGCCGGTTCTTCACAAACTCCTCCACAACCTTTTTAGCCACAATAGGAAAATTGTTATACAGGAACAATAATTAGCCACATCGTCAGCAAAAGGTAAGACAAAACAGAGGGAAAGATTAACCTCTCCAACTATGGGTTTTGCTTTTCACAGCCTGTCTCAGCATCTCAGATTGCTCTGTAACAACATCTAGCCTAAATCCAACTATACGCAGTGGAGAATGGATCTCCGTGTATCCTTTACAATACTTGCAGAAAGGCAGCAATCATTTCCAATCCCTGTCATTTTCTGCCTGAGGAAACACGGTATTTCCTCACAATGACAGCTGTTTGGCACCAGCTAATCTGGCTTCACCGAGATGTCCAATGTTCAGAACAAATCTGCTGATCAAGACTTTGTGGGCGATAGGTATGGATTAAAAAAAAAAAAAAAATTTCTTTCCATGCAGCTACAGCACAACATTTAAAGCATGCTTATGAGCCTTTCAGTCAATGCTGATGTAACCCTTCCACCTCTGGATGGTGATACCCTGTCCTCTAAATCAGCTACCAGTCTGTGTACACAACACGAGCCGAGGACTCAAAAGGTAGAAAAGCAAAAACTCTGTGGGGATGGTAAGAATCCTTCTCTGACTCACTACACTCAGAAGATGAAGAGGATGCCTGGGGACCCTTCAGTGAGAGCTGAAAACAAAAAATCTTCATATGCAGCAGTCCTGAGTAATCTCCAGGGTGCTCCCCTAGAGCTCTCTGAGGGAACTCAAATTTCGTGAGTTGACTGAGACAGGCAGCCTGTAAGATCAGTAGTAGATGTCATAGTCTGGAGTGACAGGATCTCATCATAATAGATAAAATGTTCATTTCTCCCACTCTTACATTGACCATGGGATTGAGAATGAGATTCAATGTCTGAATCAAGACAGAAACTATCTAGGTTTGCAGCTTAGTGTCCATGAAATCTTGAAATGCCTCAAAGGGCATTGTTCCTGAAGGGAACAAAAATAGCCTGTGTTCATATGAATTCAGTGAGGAGCCTTCCAAGGTCAAGCAAGAATAACATCTTCTGCACAAAGCGGCAGAAGAGAAACTTAATGAATTCTCTGTACGCAAGTTCCTCAGGTGAAGGATGTAGATTATTTTGTAGATGGGCATATTTTCAAAGTTTCGATTTAATTAGGATAATTTGCTAACAGTTTGGCTGCTCACCAGAATCTCGTCAGGATAGAAGTTGGGCAAAAATCCTTCCAGAACAGACCTTATTGTGACAGATCTTTCATTGCATGGTCCTAGCCAGCTGGAAACACTGTGAATAGCCTCTTCAATGATATTTCAGTCTCCTGCTTTTGGACCCAGCTGAAACCAGGAAGTGCAGCGAAACCATAAATACCATTAAAAGACAGAGAGGGAGAAAGATTAACCAGATTTTGGCAAACCTCCAGAACTCTGCATTTCAGTTTGGGGCAAAGGTTCAGGCTGGTTTTCCCAGATCAGTTCGTCCACCGTAGTTATTTCCCGCTCTTAAACGGTATAAAGTGCATTTGCTTATCTTTCACTCCCTTATAGATCAGGTGCTGCTCGTACTCCTCATACATCAGGCAACGTGTGTGCAAAAAGAGCAAGAGGACTGAAATCATGGCAAGACTCCACAGCTAATTTGGGACCAGAAATAGCGGGCGGGAGAAGCTGATTCCAGCTGCAAGGGGTTATATGGAAATATCCCTCTCCATTTTGCAAAGTCCTGTCCCATGTAGCACTTTTGTTCATTAATTAGAAATTGTAACATGTATTATTGATCACAAACGAATGGAGAAATTCATTGCATAGGCCTGCTGGGGTGGGGGGTGGGGGGAACATAAGGCCTTTTGGGTTTTGTTCTGGTTGTTAATGGGGAGAGGGCTGAGGAGGGGTCCATTCCCGCTCGCCCGCTCCTGTGTCCCCAGAGTCAGGCATATGGTAGGAGTCAGCAGGAGCAAGGAAGAAGGGCCGCTTACTCCTTAGCCTCCTGGGTTTTAAAACAGCTACTCAAACGCCTATCGAGCACAAACGTAAGTACTCTCCTGAGCAGAGATTGGTGTCCGCTCCTAAGTTTAGAGACAAATTCTTTCCAGGTGCTGAGCAGCTCCTGCACAGATAGAGTGCCTTCAGCACCCGGCCTCAAACTGCAGCGTGGGGCACTGCGGCAATATTTGAAATTGTCTTGTAAGATCGTCTGAACGGGATAAACTGACTCCACCCGAGCCCAAAGGGCTTCTGTGAAAGTGTGGCCACGGATGCTGAACGCACCACACGCCGCTGCTGAAACAATACGGAGTGGACAGTCACAGCAGGAACAGACCAAGGCATCGTCAACAAAAATAGCAGGTAGAAAGCAGCGTATGATTTTTCAGAAATTATTTTCAGACAAATACATTTACTTTTCCTTTGGGGGGGTGGGGGGGAAGAAAGCGAGCTGCACGTCCTTCAGAAACAGTGCTGGTATTATTCATGCTGCCAACCAAACCACTTAAGCTACAGAACCTTTGCAGTACCACAAGTGTAATACAAAAAACAACCAAAAAGCACTTACTTCCTTTTTTCCCCCCCTGAGTATTGACATTCTTGTGCAGTATTAGGAGAGCTAATTTAGCTTCCAGTTCTAAGAATTTTTGAATCTATAGCCAGTAATTATTTGCATTCAGGGGTACAAAAGAGGAAAACAAAGCCCACAAATTCTAGCACATTCATGTGGGATTGGGAGTTGAATTAGGATCCTCACACCCCATTGAATTATCGGCCCCCCTATTAGAGCCTTATTAAAATGGTAATGATTATAATGCCAGTCATAGGCAGGCTGTCGCACCTGTCAAAAAAAATACCCCGATTATCCTGTTCATTCAACTGTCTGGCACTCGAATCCGTGTCTCAGGTTTACTATTCTGTGAAGTTTTTCTTTTTCTTTCTTTTTTTTTTTCTTTTTTATGAAGAAAAAGAAAAGACACAAGAACAAACACTTCCACAAAGGTGATAAAAATCCCCCCTAATTTAGCACATCTACTGCCCATGTGGTGTTATGGTATCTAGGACAGCAATCTGAGGAAACAGATACTATTTCACTGGATTTCTCTATAGCAAGGAAGAATACAGAGGGCTACACTAAAATCTCTTTATAAAAAGGAACATTGATTTTTAAGAACAGAAAGAACAATCGTCCTTCCTCCTTCCACACATACACACACCATTTCTACGCACAGCCAGGATTACGTTACTCAGAGCAGTAAAGTCTTTCTTCATACATAAAATAAACACCTCGGATGGTTTAAAGGGACAGCCCTCAAAAGACCAACATTAATCTCCATCCACAGGCTTTGCTATGGAAGAAACTGTATTCGTTCATTTTCCCCTTTAAAATTAGTGAAAATATAATTTGCACTAAGCAGCACAAATCTAGGGTCTAATCCTGAACACACATTTAGTAAAAGGCCACTGAGGCTTGGAGACCTTAGCCAGCTTTCAATTTTAAATCCTACAGGGAATATTCCAATTGCTGTTGTTAATAGCAAAAACAATAACAATTTTAATAATAATGAAAAGACACATAGATATTTGCTTCCCCCAAAGCGGAAAACAAGTAGAAACAGCACAGACGTGTTCCTGAGAATTTTAACTGATAATCAGATGGAGAGAAGTTTAAATATTTTCCTCCCTATTCAAAAGACGCCTTTCTCCTTTCCTCTGCCCCAGTTGTATGAGTTCGTCAAATACCACAGTATAAAAGAATGTCAGTGGAAAAGCATTTAGGGGCTGAATGCCTTCAATAGCATCTGAGACAGATGCTGTGTCACTAAGTGCCCGGGACCCTTTTGGGAAGTGGAGTGACCAACAAAAGACCGGTTGGGTTCTGTTTGTTTTGGTTTGTTCCAGAAAAAAACATTTTTGATGAAACATAAAAAAAAAAAAGCTAGGGTTTTCTTAGCATTGGGAATAAAGAAATGTGCAAGAACTGCACTTAGCAGGCGTCATCTCCTGAGCGCGTGAAGCACTAGATTTGATCCTGTTTTCACTGAATTAACTAGAAAAAATCCCTTAATTTTAGAAGCTCACCTATTAACTTGCATAGCCATTTCCACTCTAAGATGATAGGGATTGTAGCCAGACTTTGGTGGAAACAGCCCCTAATCTTCAATATTATTTAAGCCATTCATTGTGTTTCTAAATATGTTTTTTCTGACCTCACAACAGCTTAGAGAATATTTCTTAAGGTGAAAGGGAACAGAATTTGACAGGACATTGTAGTGAAAAATAAGAAGTGGCCAAAGAACTGTGGCCAATAAATGAGTGAGCAAATAGTGTGCAGCTCCTAGCTATCACCTCCTTGGTCTGAACACTTATGTTTTTATTTTTGGGCCTGATGCTCCTCAATATTCTGTTTGCTGCTTTTTTAGCTGATAAATACTTCACAGTAGGGATGGATGCTGCTTGTTCAGTGCCTGCAAAGGGAGCACTATGCCTTAAAGAGGACTTTGGGTTCTTTAATGATGCAGCGATTCCTGTTTTTTAAAAACTCCAGTTATTTCCATGTAAGCAGAGCTGGGCCAAGCCTGAGCACTTTCAGAAATCCTGTCTATAAATAATCACAATCGCTTAACCCAAAATCCCTCAGCGCCCAAACGATCAGAGACGTCTGAACAATGTGGTTGAACAGTGAGAAATAAGCAGCCTACGCACATTTCCATTCTCCACTCCTAAATTCAGGGGGCAACCAGAAGGCTGAAGCAGCCTTCGGATCAAATTTAAGCAGCTTGAAGGTCACCTGAGCTTTTGCAAAGGGTTAAGGATGCTGTGAGACTGTACCACTAACCTCACAGCATGTGCTGCCCTAACTCTGCTGCCTGCTCGCTTTTTCTTGCCTTAACTTGCCTCTGCAAACTCAGAGCTGCGCCCCCCGTCCCCGCCGCTGCCTCATCTCCTTACTGTCCAAATTACTGGAATGAAGATCCTCACTCCTTCATGCTGTTCTCAGGAGAGCTGCAGCACTCAAACTGACAGCAGGGAGCTGCAAGCTCCTGCGGGACCGAGAGAGGCTGTAGAGCCCGGGGAGACGGGGACAGGAGGGACGCAGGTGCCGCCTGACTGTATTTCTGCGGGTGGCACATCGCTCGGGCCTGGCGGTGAGGGGCAGCTGAGGCAGTGGGACCGCAAGATGTTTCCCCAAAGCAAGGCAGGCGGAGAGCCCCGGGGTGAGAGAAGACGACAGAAAAGGAGAAAGGGGAGCAGCGGGTGCACCTCATCTCAGAGCTGCAACAAAATTCAGCTCACTAACACCTGAAAGCACTACCGGGAGAAAGCCAGAACTGATAGAACACTACCACAGCAATGGCGACAAACAGCTCCACCGAGACGGGTCTCGAGATCACTTCACCAGTGGCTCGCTCGCCCAGAATTCGCCTGCAAGCGATCAGAATGTGAATGTTTGAGGAGACGCTCGAGGTTGCACCTTCCTCTTTCAGTCATTTTCCTGCTTGAATTTCACGAACACCCATGCAGTTCTGTGGCTTTTGGTTTTTCATTTTGAGTGAATGAGTGTTGCCACCCTTGTTGATGTGGTAGCTAGAGAAACTATCCATTCCTTCAAAAAAATCCTCAACCAGAAACAGGCCACCTACCCATTATTAGCCGGGGTCACCAGTTAAAAACGTATGAAGGGAATCACATGAATGGAGGGCAGTGTGCATGTTTTATTAGTTTGAACAACAAGGGAATAGATGGATGAAAGATAAGGTAATGATTTGTGACAGGGGTCCAAAATTTGATTTCAACAATTAAATTACCCTTCTAAGAGATCCCCAAGGAAATCTATTAAAATACCATCTTCCCCTATCCCCAAAGTATACAAAAGCTGCCTAGTAACTGTCCAGTATCACTTCCTCTGTGACATGTTGGATGATTCCCAAGACAAAAACCATATGCTGTCCCATGAATGGTAGAGCAATCAACAAGGAAAGGCTATTCTTTAAGATACTTGCCCTAAAAAAAAAAAAAAAAAAGAAAAAGAGATACTAACAGCTATGCAACAAAGTTTGTGCTAGAAACACAGGGTTTGGTTTTGCTCACTGTTTTTCACTGGATAATCAGAATTTCTCCCAAGTCAGAAAAAGCAAGTTCACATCCCTAGAAAGCGCGAGGTGCACTTTTTGCACTTTTGAGGCCATAAAAGCTCGGCACCGAAGGCAATCCCCCATGTTCAGAGGAGCATGTAGCAGTGAAAACTGGGTTGGCTCATGCTCGATCACCGTATTAACCCTTTTATCAGATCCCTGGGACTGGTATTGAAGCCTAAGCTTTCCCTTTTACCACCACTCTTTAGCTATCTTACACTACTGTTTTATCTAAGGCTACTCCTACTGCAGAAATATTGCTATTTAAACCCAGAATGTTCCAGATGTGAAGCATGGAACAAAAGAAGGTAGAATGAACTTCTACATCATCATAAAGGTAAGGGAGATTTTTGTTTGACTCAAAGATACAACTTTTGGGCCTAAAACTAACACTTGCAGCCAAATGTGGAACGTGAAGCAAGACACTGAGCAACACAGGACTTAGGTTCTTACATACCTACGTCGCATCTCAGGTGCCAAATTTACTTGCTTACCACTGAATAACGTATCTGCCGATGATAAGAAAAGAAGCCATGGTGCAGATGTGGCATTTTGAAATCCCAGCATGGTATCTGATACTAGAAATCAGTACCAGGTCCTGCTGTGGTCAGGATCAGGGACAAAGCCTGCCCCCAGCCAGTTGCTCAATATAGGTCAGAATACTTCCCTACGTGCTATTTTTTACGTCTTCTATACTTTCATTCAAAATTATAATAAAAACCAACTTCCAGTCATCAACTCTATATAGTGAAAGATTATATGCTCAGATGTGATTTTTGGAAGCTATGAATAAAAAGCACTTTTTAATGAGAAACCCCCGCTTTGGGAGGCAAGCACACCTCCCAGTTTACAGCTTTGTCCACATGCATGCCCCAAATCCACAAATTTAGGCATTCACATAACTTTCACTATATTTCTATTTCAGAATAACCAAAACTCATTGCAATGTGTGGAATTTTAGGCAAACAAGCAGTTAATGTTTAGGCAGATACATACAGTTAAGCCTTTGCGGGACCTGGACTTGAGAGACTGGGTATCCAGCTATAGAAGGCTACATGAAACTCAGAGGGGAGCCCTGTGAAGAGCACCAGAATGCTTTACCTACCCAGCCTGGAACATTTTCAGTTCCAAGGCCTTCAAGTCCGTGCAGCTAATCAACAATCTCATAAAACTGCTGCAAAATTCAACAGCAACAAGAGAGACATTTTTACATAACGTGATTCCCCTTTTCTTAGGGAAAACTTCCAACTCTTAGAAAAATTAAAGAAATTTCAGAGGCTGCTATCTATACATTTTCCAGATACAGTTTTCCCTCTATATTATTACTCATGCTCCTGAAGCCAAAACCCCAGATCTGAACAACTGCCCAAACCCTTCTTCAGTCTGGCCCCGAGTCTAGTTAGCATTCCATTCAGAGTATCCTGCTTTGACTGTGAAAAGGAGCAGTTACCTCTTTCATAAGCTGCTTTACAGAGAAAAAAAAAAAAGAGGAAGAAAAGAAAAAAGAAAAATTCTGTCCTGGAAAAGCTTGAATAGATGCATACCATTATGGCTCTGGTAGGAGTGACTGGGGCAAGTACCTGAAAATATATCGAGGCCAAAACCCTGTCTGATCTACCAAAGTCAGGATTTTGTTCCATTGCTCCACACGACATATCCGTGCGTAAGTTCTGCAAAGCTGCTGCCTAACCCCAGGGGCAGGTGGGGTCCCTGTGCTAGTATTTCTAAGGACCCCTAAAGAAGTTGTGTTGAGCGTGGGTATGCCCATTTAATTGCTGGCAGCTGAAATGCACTTAGATTACACCTGAGCCTGCTGAGATTCCTTGTTGTGATGTTCTGCTCATCTTGCCTGCCAGACTTGACAATCAGTGTTCCCTGTGCCCATCTACCAGATCAGCCACACGCAAAATGCAGCAAGGGGGTATTTCTACCCGACGTGGTTCCCCACTTAGCTATTGTGGTTTCCATTCCTGCCTGCCTTTGTCTCCTCTACTTACACAGCTTCAGCATTTGGGGCTGCGGATGCCCCCGGATGATGAGTACGCTGGGCCCTTGAAGGTGCAAGGTACAGTTTACGGACATAGCTGTGAGTCCTTCACTCAACAAATCCCTGCATGGGGGCCTGCTGTAGCTGGGACATTAACTTCATGGTATTTATTTTACTGCGTTTCATAAAGATTTTACCACGGGTGATGATTCACCCAACAGTTACACGTGGTAATTACCAGGACAACGGGAACTCAGGGTTTTGATGCAAGAGTTTGACTCCTCACAGTTTTATATACCCCACATGAATGAAATCAATGGGATTATTCCAGCCTAATTTCAAAGCAAGACCAGATCAGGCTCATTAATTTATACCGAAACTGTAAACAGCACTGAAGCACACTGCAGGCAGTTGTTTCGCTTTGAGTATTCCTGCTTTACACCATGGGAGGCAAGAAGAAACACCTGCCTTGCTGCAGTATTGGTTGGGTGTAACTATACCGAAATCAAGAGAGAAACAATAGGTAACTAGGAATTAAACACAGCCTGCTTTCCAGAGTTAGTCCTTTATGATTTCAGCAGGTCTTAACGTGGTAACAGGAAACCCAGTCTTTACAAAATTAGTGGTTTGTGACTGGTTTTGAATGGCAATGATCACATAAAACACAGCCTAAAAATGTTCCCGGTGTTCCACGTTACCTTTGATGGTGGAGATGGCTGTAGCTCTGCACCCAAAACGTTTGCCAGGAAATGTATTTGATAGGCATGCAATACTTCTTGGTACTTTTATAACAGTCCAGACCATATAGTGGACACTGACCTGTTGGGAAAAAAGAGTAAAGCAGTTAATTTTTTTTTTTTTATTTTGATTATTGTAACAGGCAAAAAGAGAACTCTCCAGTTGATATACAGTGGACAGTGGAATAGGAGACCGTTTCTAGGCGCTTGTACTGAAAAGCATGTTTTGCTATGATTGTGGTTTCTGACAAACTTAATCTTCTAGTGACAGACAAAAAAAATCACCTTTACTTTTCTTATGAACACTTTTTCTCCCTCTGTAACTTCCATTTGCTAAAATGACTAGGAAGAGACTGTATGATACTCACAGGGTTTTCCAAATGAGCCTAAAATCAAATCCTTTTGACTAGGATTCAGCCATTAGTCCTTACTCAGGCAAAATCAACACAATGCAAACTCCAGGAAACAGCACGTGGCAAGGAAGAGGTGGAAGTGTCGGGCAAGCTCTGTGCCACGTGCTGAGCAAACATCTGATGGCACTGTCATGCACTGTGGTCACAGCGCACTCTTTCTGCATCACCCAAAGTGGAGCATTTGGAGGATGCTTTGGGTGTATCAAGCATGTCCGGGCAGCAGCCAGTACACAGTAAATGTCTGCTTTGCCTGGCATTCCAGCAGGCAGGATTCAGCCCCATCACTTCAGATGTAGGGAAGAGCATGACACTGTAATTGTAATGCACCGAAATAAACTGGAACACACACACTCTAGCTCTGATTCTCATCTCTGACCTTTACCGTGTGACCCTGGTAAAGTCATGACATCTTCAGTTCGGGTTTCCAGGTGTAAAACATCCATTCACTCTCCATTTAGCACAACAGGGGCTAAACGCTAACCTAATACAAATAACAAGCAGCAGGTGTACGCTTCCAGCAAGCCTTTTGCCAGTCATGTTTCCAGTAACCAGGAAGAAAAGCTGATTATTCCCATGAATGGAAGGAAGAGACAGGGTCTGGGGAGCTCACGCAGGGGCACCCTGTTCCCGTGCCTCCCAGAGCCCAGCGACACAAGAGCTGCCTGTGCCTCCTCCCAAAGCCAAGGGACCGTTTCCAAATCTGGGAGCCAGAAGTGTGATTGCGCTTTTTTGGACACACCTCCATTTCCCCAGTTTCTCCTTTCTACACCTCTTATTCCAGCAGCACTCTCATTGTCTCTTATCTCCCCTCCACAGGGTCTTTGCTTGTTTTAGCCAGAGCGATGTCGGGTTTTATTTCCTCTTCTTCGCCTCCATCCAGCCCCCTCACCCCAACCCCCCCAAGCACCATTCTGTGCCTTTGCAACAAAAGTGTAAACTTCAGAAACTATTTGTATTTCACGGGCATTCACACATTATGCCAAAACGATGGCCCGAAAGTTTGGCGGGTAATCTCAACCCCAGAATTTGTGAGCTGATGATGAATGGCTGTGAAGCCTTTGTGATTGCTCAGGCTCCATTGTGGCTGGAACAATGGAGGAGGACACAAGTCTGGCTCAGGAGAGCAACGGATAAAACTGTTGGGGAGAATGGCGGGCTCCTGCCGACATGACCACTTGTTGACATTGAAAGGATTCAGAAACAAGTGAGCAGAAACAGAAACGATTCTGTTCGGCGAGGCTATTAGTTGCAACGTGTGGCAGTGGAGCGGTCACTCCTGATGTGTTTCCTCGCTAATGAGCCCTGAATGCCCTATTAAACTGGGATGCTATAGGCCCAGCGCCACTGGGGCAATGCTATGCATGAACGACTCCCCCAGCACCTATTGGCTGCCTGCATGAAGGAAGCAACTGGCAACACTCAGATTTAAACAGGGCTGACAGTACAGTTAAATGATCGTTAATTAGAGTTGCTGAACAGATAGGGACTCAAAGCAATTCTTAATGACAAGATAACAGTCTAGCATTACTCAGCTTTGAGCAAGTTCAAGCTTGTGCCCCATCTCGGTCTTTGTACTGTACAGACAGGTGTCAAATTGATTTTGGTTTCATTCATATACTCACAAGCCGTAAGAAACCCCGACTGTGTGTTGAAGCAGTACGAGAGATTCTTGTATGCAAATATGAAAATAACCCTGTGTTAAAAATACCTTTTATGCAGAAAAGCTCACATTAGAAAAAGGAAAAGAGAACAGTAAAAAGGATCACTCATCTATTAACACGTTTGGAAATGAATCCACGAGGAAGCCACCGCTCACCCTTTTTACGTACTCTTTCATCAGCCTCTCTCCTCAGTACTTAACACGCTCTATTCATCCAACCTTACTCCAACCTTACGTCTCGAACCCCTGGTTTTCTTGATCAATCTCTCAGTACTTCTCTGGGAAGGTAAGAGAATGCAGCATCAAAGTATCAAGCATTAGAAGCAAAAAGTCAGAACGAGAAATTAACTCTCTGGCTTGAGGGCATCTTCCCCATCCGCTGGCTTGGGAAAAGCCTTTCCCCAAGAGGACATTATCTCCTAATCACCAGCTTCTGGGCTGGTTGCATCATTCTGTGAAACAACATGTACGGCCCCTTCTTGCAAAAAGGATATTGGATTAGCACGAGTCTGATTTCCTATAAGAAATCCTGTTCGCTGAAGACTGTTGTTGACTACATATTCTTATGGCGCAGTATAAATGCTTCATAAATACACAGTACAGTTCCTAAAGGCTTACAGGCCCAGGGCACTTGTGCACGTTCTCCTACCAGGAACTGGCGTGGTGAAACAGTGTGTATTTGTGACTAGAATAGTGAAGATCAAAGTATTTAGCAGTGTATTTTTATTTGGCATTGGAGTTTTTGTTAGTATGTATTCTTAAACTGTGGAAAGGATATTGCAATAACCACTTCAGTTCCACAAAAGATTATGTAGGAGTGTATGTATATACGTGACGCAGTAAACTAAGAATAAGTTTCTTGAATAAAACATAAGATTACATGAGCTCTTAATAGTACATTATTCTGAAACTTCTCATAAATCTTTTTGCACATTTTAAAGAACAAAGATATGGTAGAGAGGAAGACAGATCACGGCTATGATGAGAGATATTGTTGCAGATTGTTGAGAAACTCCCTTTAACAATTATTCGTATTTTATATTAAATTCTGCAATACGATGCATGCAATATAATATGATTACATTACATGACTCTTAAAACATCTCCATATAGCATCTAATACAAGAGGGCCCTGGTCCAGAAGGTTTCTGAGTCATCACTGAATGCAATTGCCAAGTAAATAAATTTTTGCTTACATCTCTTCCCTCCTTCACGGGAGTAGCCTTTTTAAAGGAAATACAATGTCATGGTAGGTGCTATCATATCACCTAAGGAATGTGTCATCATTCTTATCTGCTTTTAATTTTTTTATGGCAGATTTTCTCTGTTTTTTTTTTTTTCTTTTCATTTGCAAATTAGGCACTGAAAGGCTAAGTAAAGAGAAAAGGATTCTTTGCTCTAAACGAATGATCTTATGATATGTGTCATACCAGTGACTAGAGTTGTACCAATTACAGACTGCCAGTGCCAACAGCCACTAGGTGCTTCACATGCAGGCTCTGCGTGTGTGTGTGTGTGTGTCTGCGTGTCTGCGTGTGTGTGCATGTGCACATGCACACACGTCTTTGTAAGCCTTACTGTTAGGAAGGATATGTCAGTAAAGGGTAGTATCAGCAAAAGAAGAAAAAAAAATACGGAAAACTTAAGCATTTCGTTTCATCAGAAAGCTATATTCCTTTCAAACTCTTAATATGGGCACAATAATCGTCTTGGCTTTTCAGCCCTCCCTGCCTCCCCCAGCACATGCAATCCAGATTCAGGTTATTAATTTCTCTGAAGGGAAAGGAGGTAAATGACAATCCGGTCTGGGATTATGGGAGGAAACTGTTTTTTCCTTTGGCCTTCGGCGGTGGGGCAGCAGCAGCATTACTCCATAGTCACTGTTGAGGTGCAAAAGTACTTGTGAAATGGCATATTGCTTAATACGTTCCAAATCTTGCTTTCTAAGTATGAAATTTTCCAAGGTAAAGAGGAACCAGAAAAGTGCTAAAGCAAAAGGACAGCATTACCTTTCAGATAATGTGAATCTCATCATGTTTCACTGACCAACAGGATGGGGGGGAGAGGCGGATGAAGCAGACTCTCTCCCTACCTCCCTCTTTATCTCCCCTTCTTCCCCCAACAGCACCGCCAGCATCCTTTCCAGCACACCCAGACGTGGCTGTAGAGGGTGATGGACTTACACATTTTGATCCATTAAATGCTGGCCCAGGGCATGGCAAAACTCACTCTGACATCATGAGGTTGGGGGTCTATTTTACACGAGCAGCAGGTGGTCAGCCTCTTTGTCTAGCAGGAAAGGCAGCCTATCCACATCAAATTCCTGCACTGAGACTCTCAATCAAGTCTGAATTTTCAGATGTCCCAGGAAAATCTGTTAATTAGTTTCTGACTTCTAGGCATTAAAAATAGCCTCAGATAGTAAATCTCGAGATTTGTTGAGCCTGTCATAACTAAAACCACTATTTTTTTTAAAGGAACAAATTTTAGGCACCTCCTTGGAACTGTGAAATAACAGAGTTGATTGACAAAGTGACAACGTAGCCAAAACCCTTGCACTCTTCTAGAGAGACTCACTGATTTTATAGTTCCCTGGAGCTTTCCATGACATATTCTGTGGGGCTTTCCACAAGGCAGATGAAAACATGAGGGGACTCTGTAAAAATATGAGTGGAGGGAGTTACATAGATATGGATTCAGCTGCTTGGGTTTTTACTGCTATTTAAAAATGTTACAGAAACTGAAAGAGAACTGTGCTGCTGGACACTTTCCTCACCGAACTTGTAAATCAGCTTGTTGTGGTAATATTTGTGTAATAATCCCTATTTTACTTTTCCAGTTCAGGCCTCCATCACGCAGGTGGTTGCTGCGATGTCCAGAGCTCCCAGCTGAGAGGGGCCCCAGGATGCCGGGCGCAGTATGAACATATAGGCTTTGTTATGTTAAAGCCCACACAATAATTACATCCTCCTCTTAGTAAAGGGACTATTGAAGAGAAGTATTGTGCATTTGCTATTGTCTCTCCCTCCTTTGATGCCTGGGCTGAACTCTCATTAGGCCTAATTGGACATTTGCAACATGCCCTCAGCGGAGGATATACCTGTGTGTTCCCGGTGCCTGAAGACTGCCTGGGGAACGGGTTGTCTCCTTAGGGGAGGTTTTGGGGCCATGCTGTGCTGGCCGACCGAAGACCTGCGAGGGCCAGCGCCGCCGGAGCATGGCCGACTCAGCCCCAGGAGCAGTGGCCGGGCTACCGCCGGGCTGCGTCAGGGCTGAGACCTCAGCCGCAGCAAGGCAGGGCACGGCCACATCCCGGGACCCCCCCCCTTGCCTGGTCTGGAGTAGGGAAGGGATGCCTGCTCCGAGCACAGTTTGTTTGGGTTTATTTCCTTCACTTCTTGTAAAGCAGCGTTACAGCTTTCAGGCTGGATGGTGCTTCACCCATGGCACACAGGCACCCTGTCAGGCTGGGCTTATTTATAACAAAACCAAACAAACCCCACTCTTTTGCATATGCTGGGGTCTGCTTTAGTTGTTAAGAGGCAGAATAAATAACATTGCAGTTAAGGTAAGTTGTAAGGCAATGCGTGGCCAGCCTTCTTACCCACCCAGTGTATCTGTTAGGTACCTCCTCTGTCAATAGAAACCTTGGTGTTCATTTAAACTCTGAAATGAAAACCAAAACAAAAGCAAAAAACAGTTTTGTCAGGGAATATTCAAAGGAATGTCACATCAGCAAAGTTTCAATGAAAGCAAGGAGCATTCAGATGCATAAAACTATAATGTCTCCAGTCCCAGATACTTCTGTACCATATGGCCAGAGAGAAGCAGATGGGCCGGGTCACAGCAGGGGAAGAGAGGGAGAGAGTCGGGATTGTTATCTGACCCACTGGGCCAACGCTAACAGACTGTCCCCAGTGACTGGGCTGTTATAATCAGCAAGCGCTGATAAAAATGTGATCCTCACATTTATTTGCCCTCAGGTAGTTCTCACATGCGATGCCCAATCAAAATGACTTTTTCTTTTTTTTTTTGCAGATGTTTATTTTGAGGCTGGAACATTTGACTCACAAAGTAAGCAGCGGACTGCACTGCACTTGTCTTTTATTGATTTTAGATGCAGGTTATTCCTATCTGTTTACTTGCCTAAAGTTCAGAAATTGGCTTGTCTAAACAAGATAAATTCAACAACAAATAATGCAAATACTTTTTTTTTTAATTATAATTATTGCTGTTACATGGCAGTATAAACATTAGCCCAACAAAAATAAAGCAGAACAGCATGATTCCTGTCAGAGAAATCCTGGGATGTCTGATATAACTTCAGCAGGCGATTTCTGTGTTACTGTGTTTCTCGGTTAGCTGCCCTGTATTAGCAACAAGCTCCCCAAACTATTTAACTGCAAGGTATAGCTACCTAAACATTACATGGAAAGAGTTTTGGGGGTATTATTACAAGAAAAGAAAGGTATAAAATTGCATGAAAAATACTTGCATAGTAAAGTTGGAGACAGAAGTCAGCTATTTCTGGTTGTGATTCAAAGATGCTAAATATTTCATCAGAGTTGCAGAATGGACCCATTGAGGGTAGCTACACTGCAGGTTTTACTTGCGAGTAGGCTTTTCCGTGTCGAGTTTTATGGCTCTTTCTCTCAAGCACCTTACAGTCTGCAGCTGACGGCCGCCTGAAGGAGTAAGTACCGCTATTCTCAACTTTGCGTCTAGGAGAGCACAGCAGATGAGAGCTCAGCGCCTGCCCCGTGGTGCAGAGCTCCTGGCCTCCCGGATCACAAAACCATCCTTGCTCCCACTGCTGAAAGAGAGACCGCAGCCATGACCGTGAGGGACCGATGCTCTTGCTGGTCAGGTCCCCCTGTCCTTGCCACAGTGGGCTTCGGATGGCTCTGCAAGACACCCAGCGTGCCCAATGGAGCCATGGGCTTCGTGAAGTGTCCAGCTCCCCTTCAGCAACTGGGCTGAAACCAGACAGTCACAACTTTTAGTGAGGAGTGACCTCGGCAGCCTCGGATTAGTTACGTGGAGGTGGAAAACACCCTGAACTGTCCCTGTCCTCTGAGACGGAAAACACCCTGAACTGTCCCTGTCCTCTGAGACACTACTGTGAACAGGTAACACAGAGAGAAACTGCGACTGCAGAGGCACGGGCCGCGGCACATTGCACAAGCAACAGCTCCCTAACTTATTCCTTTTCGCCCTCTCATAGGCCCCTACTAAAAGTACAAGTGACTGAAGGATGACCCCTGCCCACTTTCATCCGCTGGCCAGAGGTGATGGGGAAAGTTTGCCCTTTCCCATTTGGGGAAGCCAGTACTGGCCATCGGCAGCTGCCCACAGCGCTCCTTTTGCAGGGCCGCAGGTGGGATTCGCCCATGTGTTGGTGCCGGGGGGGGAAGAGCATCCCTCCCTCCCTCCCTCCCTCCCTTCCTCCATCCCAGCCCTGCTGTGCACCCAGAAACAGTTGTGACCTAAGAATAAAATGTTTATTTTTCATGGCTGAAAAAGAACATTTTTCAAGTTTCTCTTTCAACACAAAATAAGAATGAACAAAACGATCGTGTCACTGCTGGGTATCTCCAGCCAGCTGGAATGTTTACCAAGGTTTCTTTTGCCCAGGACTGAGTGCTGGAGTTCCTTTTGGGGGAATTATTTCATAGCTGTGGCACTTGGAGAAACAATAGGCAGAGATGGAGAAGCCAATTTTACAATGATGCCATTTGCTCATCCCATTCCAAGCTATTTTGTAAAAGGAAGATTTTGCTGACCAGACACTGCTGTTTGACCTTAAGCACAACTCGCTAGTTATTATGGGCTGCAAAAGGAGGAAAGCTCTGTGTCCAGAATCTCCAAACCTTATTAAAATGGCCATTTGGGACACTGTCACTCAAATTAAAACAGAGAGATTTATTGCTGCTGAATGACATTATTAGCGCTCACAGAGCCGAGGCAGATCGTTACCTCTTGCTGAGGTTGGAGCTGCCGGCTGACCTCTATGTTGCATCCTCTCCTTGATACACCATCCTTGGGAAACTCAACACTTGCACAGAGCCAAGGAGATTTGGCTGGGAGAGGAAGGATTTTCTGTGTCCCAAAGGTGCAATGGAGGGTCTCTGGGGTCTCCCTGTATTACAGCACTGACTGCAGGCTGGAGATGTGCTGAGGGAAGGGGGGGGGGGGTGTCTGTGTGTACGTACGGGCAGGGGCAGTGGACAAGGGGTAATAGAGCCCTTCAGAAAGAATTTTCTTCCTCCAGCATAGTCTATACCGTTTACCAGTGTTTAGGGCTGTGGGCTAGCTCTGGGTTAGGATCCAATGCAAACTACGGGTAAGCACACATTTTGCTGAGAAATATATACTGTAATTATTCTTTGCAGACTTCGTGGCTGGAATTAAACTTGTCCCTAAGAGGCCTCCAGTGGGCCAAGTATTCCTAAACTGCAGAAGCACGTATGGAAAGCCCATCCCTCACCTGTAGAGGTGCCAGAGCACATCTAAGAGGGGAAAGGGGAGATTTCTCTTGGTTTTCCACTCCTGGACTTTCCCCTCTGCTGATAACTTGGTAAGGCTCCTACTGAAAATGAAGGTTATTCAAGGTAATTCAAACACTTTGGGGCTAAAAGAAGCCCCTGGAGTCCCTGCTGTGAGGACATGGTACCCCTGGCCATGCCCCAGTGGAGCTGGTGGCCCTGGCATGGAAGACACACAGCACCCTCCTGAGCTGTACGCTGCCTGCTCAGATACATGCCCAACTCTCTTACGCTCCTCAACAAGATTTTAGCCAGGTTACACAGGCTGGCGTATAAATACAGCATAGTCTCAACAGGAAGCTATGAGAAGCCAAGCTTCAAATTCAATTCTCCCTTTATTTTCAGTTCAGTGGAAGCTCATTTGACCTCACCTTTACTATCGCCCTCTTCTGCCCCTGCAGTACATTAGTCCAGGCATTGTATTTTATTTTAACCTAATCTTAAACATAACATAAACCAGCTCTGGTTTGAATACCTGACTGACTTGTTTTGAAGATGCTTTTCTGAGCTGACTGTCTTTTCTCCCCGCTTCCCCTACTTTACCAGAAAAAGCTTCCATTGACTGGTCAGACACAGAAATATTTCTGAAAGGCAAGCAGCCAGATTTCTGGGAAAGGGAACGATATATTCAGAAACTTCCTAGAGACGACAAAAAACTATACGAGGGCGCCAAAACTGTGGTCACTTACAAGAACTCTTTTAGTATATATACAGAAACAAGAATGACAAAGAACAAAGAAAACAGAAGAGGTAAATAAGACAGGAAAATGAATTCCCCAAATATTAAATGTTTAGAGACAGAATATCGATCACTTAGTGCAAGTGATTTCCCCTGCTAACCAGGAATGCGACAGAAACAAAAATCCAAATTTAACTCTGCTCAATATGCATCACCCCAGCTTGATGCTGGAAAGTACCTTTCATTACAAGCCAAAAGAACAGCCCTCGCTGATGCTTACTTGAATGTCTCAATTTCTGGATTAAGCTGTCCCATTGTTTTGAAGCATAGTTATGGTTTAGAGATCAATGGGACATAGACTATCCTAATCTACTATGAACAGCCTGTAGCGGCGAAGGGATACTCTGCACTAGAGAGCCATCTAAGTCTTCTAATTACTTCAGCTACTGATAGATTGGCTCTTACCCCCTTGAATTCCTTTGTCACCAAGGAGTTAAAATTCATGAGCGTCTATGCCGCTGAATACTTACTCCAGTGCTGCTATTTTCTGCGCCAAGCTAGCCATCACCGCAAAGAGTCGGAGGTCTGTTAGGCCATCTGTTACATAATAGTCAACAATCTCTAAAATCTGGGGAAACAGAGATGGAGAGAGCAAAGATGATGAAGGGTTTAAAAAGAACAGATTGCTGCCTTGCTTGGAGGGGAGGGAGGCAGGGGGAAGGGGGAAGGGGGAAGGCCAGATAATAAGCCCTGATGGAAGCAGAGACAAGCCCGATTAGCACAGCCAGCAAAACAACCCCCCCAAATATTAATGCTAGTCTCCAAGGAACTTGACAGGGACACCAGACTGGTGGGGCTTTGTGGCAGGAAAGCTGAAGGAGGCCCCGAAAAATTACAGCTATAATTTAGGCATTGCCGTACACAACTAGGCACTGAAGATTCTTTGAGAGCACCCTGTAAATCAGTCAAGAAGCCCACCCCAAATCTTTCTGTCTCTTAGTACTATACAACACACTCTCTGGTGTACCACAGGAAAGTAAGTGTAATTTTTTCCTTCCACCCTTGTCCTTTCCTCCTTTCCCCCTCCCTTTGCAAAGGAGGTGTTTGCTGATTTTTAAGGCATCAGAATGGTGAGGACTTGCAAGTAGGGCTCAGCTACCTCATATTTGTCTTGCCACACGTCGACATTTTAAACAGGACTAACTATATCAGGTGCAAAATGCTCTCAGGAGACATATTATCCATTTAACTGCCTCTGCAGCCATTGAAATACTATCAGCAATAATAACGGCTGGGTGAGCCACCCAGCTGTATTAAAACTCTCCTGACATGAGCTGATTCTTGCCTGCTCTGTCCGGTCTTACACTTGCTCTACTCGCTAATGCTTGCAATAAGCATAACGCTGGTGTTGTCTTGATTTTCTTGGCATATGGGGACATGCCAGCCTAAATGGACTGCAGGTCTTATCACCAGACTCCTTGGAGCCCCCTCCAAACGGGTGTCCATTCAACATCAAGATCCAAACTTTACCCCCAGACTCTCTTAACATGAAGGACTACTGGGAACTGAAGGCCTTACAGCAGTTTCAAGCAGTTGTTTCTGCTTGAACAGCAATGTCAAATAACAACCAGACTTTCGGTTTTAGTTTTGTCAGCCCTCTTTGTCTTTCAGGGGCTGATTGCTGCCCACAGGACTTCTGTGGCCTCCCACAACATGAAAACACGTGATCTTAACTCCTGAAAAGTTCATATGCTTCAAAGCATCTTTTCAGACCAAACGGGAGTTGTACGTGCTCTCTCGCTCAGGTGCTTTGCTTTATTACCCCTCTGAGCTTTGCAAATCATTTCTAAACTATAGAAGAAAACACATGGCTGCTGAGGAAGGGAGAGAAAAGGGATGTTTTCTGAATGCACATACACAAACAACTAAAGATGTAGGAATAATTTTGCTGGTTAACTTTTCATATGACAGTAACCACTACCAAAGGAAATACATCACGATGGAAGTCATTAAAATCTGCGCTCGTTCATTCATTGTTGTTACTATAGGGAAAGGTGGTTCATTAACTGAGATCCAAGTGTATAGTGTAATGCATCCCTCTTAGCTGTATTAATGGATCACATAAGATAATGCTGACAGATGGAAAAGATGAGCTTTATAGGTCTGATAAAAATAAACAATAAATGCAGGCACTACTGAACCGGATTATCATTGTGCAACATGAGTTGTGTAATGATGTTAGCACTGGCGCCTGCCATAGAGCTGATGCTTCAGAATACTAACATCCAGCCACTTGATACGTGTTTGATGTCTAAACAAGTCACATCCTTTGCAGAGAGGAACAAATTGCAAAGGAGACTGGCTACGGGGCTCCAAGTTTCAGATAAAAATCTGCCTAGATAAACTCCATGCAAAATAATTGTCCAAAAGACTTTCTTCTTTTAATCATATGAAATATGTCGTTGGAGCCTTTTTTCTTTTTTTTTTTTTAAACATCCAAATAACTTGGTCCCTGCTGTAGTGTTAAAGCCTTGTCTAACATTTCGTGCTGGGAATGCAAAGCAGGGCACCAAGTACAGTAGTACAAACACTTTATTTACAGTTTCATGGCTTTCAGATTTCCTGTCTCCATAATCACTTCCTACTAATTTCCTTCTGTTTTGTTTGAAATGGTAGTCTTTTCAAAGAAAGTGCCCAAAGAAACAACGCCTTTGTAAGGTTTGGATTAAATCACGGAGGTTTTTATACTTCTTTTTCTTGATGTCTGTATTCCCTAGTACCGGTTTTCTGTATTAACAGAGTTCATGCTGTATGTCTGGACGGTTCAAACAGGATCACGATAAGAGAACTGCAAAAAGGCCAGCAGTGAAGGGCCAAAGTCTCAGCTGGAGGAAGCTGGCACAGCTCCACTGATGTACAACAGCTACAAACAGAATTGTTTGAAGAGCCAAATGTTTTAATGCTGGACATGAAAATCTTTCAAGTACTACCACGAAACTTGGAAAATTTGCTAATACTTGAGCATGTACAAAACATTCAGATATAATCAAATGTCTGTTGTAGGAAGTAAATAAAAGCAACTAACACAAAGGTGGAGTTGCTATACAGGTAGACTAGCTTGGTTTGACATTAAATCCACAGAGTATCTGACATATTTTTATCTTGTCTAGTGGTTTCAGTTGCCTAATGAGTAACATCTCCTACAGCTATATTTAGACTCCTCTACATTATGCCAAGTTGGCTGACCAAAATGGGACAGATCCCAAATCCCTCTGTCACTTTTCAAAACGTAGCTATCAATTGAAAAAAGAAAAAAATCGGTGCAAAGACCCAACCCTGAGTAGCATGAGTAGACTGCACCCTTAGTGTTGCCACTTGGTCCTGTCCCAACTACTTGGCCAAAATTGCCTGTATGAGAACCAAGGCAAAACCCCCGCTGCTGACCTCTGGCCTTATCCTTCTTTCAGAGCTTTGATTTGTCCCCAGGCCTTTCAGACCTATAATGCTACTGTTACTTCCAAAACTGAAGAAAAAGAAAGTTGTGTTATTTAATTTATTAGTTGGGTCATATATGGAATTGTTTAATAAAGAAATATCTCACATGTGCCAGCACTGCTGCTGATCAGGTTGCTTCCCTTTATTTAAGGGGAACTTTGGCCAACCAAAGATCACAAATAAATGATGAAGGTATGAATACTGGAAATGTTTGCCACCTCTTCTCACACCTTTCCAGGAATGGATCTGTTGCCTTTACTCACGCTGTAAGTCAGTGCTTCTGAAGGGGCAACTTCTTTCAAGGCCATCAAAACTTGCCAGTGGTTCAGGTACCTATCTTCATCAGTATCAGCCTGGAAAGACACAATATTAGTTTTCAGAAAATTAGCCAGTCGCCTCTGGGCAGAACTCCAGTGTCTCAGAAGCGTGGCTTTGACAATGCATAGTTAAGCTCTGCTGTCATTTTTCAAGCTGAGGGAAACCCTCAAAACCTCTCACTCTTTCCCTTCAGTGAGCACAAAAGCACACTAGTTCAGCTTTTTTTGGCTCCACACCACCTTCTTCACCAAGTAGTCATTTCCCAGTACATAATACAACAGAGTAGCAGTAGAAGAATAACTCTGAAAATTCAAAAATCATGTGAATATAAAGAACTGCTGAAAGAAAGGAGTTGACATCTGTCTATGACTTCCCATTATCCTGAGATAACACATACTGTAAACTCTACAGTCTTTCTTCAGAGACGCTAATGTTTATTAAGTTTCTCGGTGAGATGATGCATCAGAGATGTCTAGGCACTGCACAGCCTAAATGGCTTTATGGTCTTCTGGAGGAGACACGTAGACAGAGAGAAAAAGATTTAAACAAGCAAGAATGATGTGTTTTTCAGCCTCTTTTACCCAAACCAACCCTTTTTACTTCAAAGCCGTTCACATAAGACTATTACGTTTTGGGTTTTTTTGTTACTTCAGCTGTCTCTCACAGTGTGCTCCCTCTGACCAACAAGTCAGAGAGGTCTCCTGTGCATCCCCTGATGTTTCCCTGTCTGAGACTCCTTCTCTTCTCCTCTTCTCTTCTCTTCTTCTTCCTACAGCCTAAACAGGCTTCCTCAGTCTTCAGAAAGTGCTGTCCCTGCCTCTTCAACAAAACTTCCAAGGTCTTCTCTAAACCTAAGGGGCCTGGCCACAGCACCTAGCAGAGAAAGCAACTGTGCCAACTCCCTGGCATCTGATAGTCTAGAATAACTCGGCGCATCCTGAAATAAACAGCATAACTCCTGTCATAGAGCTTCAGTGCTTACCTGCCTAATTATAAGGAGCACCCAGCTTTTGACTGGAAAAGACATTGCGATAACCTGCAGCACTCCTACTAGATTTGAAAGGTCTAAGTCACACAGGAGACGACAGTCATGTCTGCATCACAAACTGGAGGACAGTGCAGAGAGCTCACAGCTGACGGAGACCTGAACTGCTATACCCACACATTCCAGTGTGCCACAGCCTATGCCAACCAGCACGGCTCTGGGAGCAATTTATCCGCAGTCAGGGCAGTGCTGCTCTTGAACCCACACACCTCCTCCCCAACAAGACACATCGGGCTGTTGGCCTTTTAACAAAGCTGTTGAGTTTCTGGGCCTGCTTTGCTTCACGCCCAGCTGGGTTAGCTCCCTCTGGACCACAGAGGGGATCCTTACACATCCCATTTAGAGATCTGCATTAATTAAGGTAAGTGAATGTGACCAGTGGAGAAAATCTGTTCACATTGACAGCGTGTTCTCTTATTACACTTGAAGCTTTACCGGTCTCATCAGTCTTAGTCAGACCGACACAGTGACTTATACTTGCTCCTTATAGGATTGATATAAAACATTCCCTCTTCAGATTCAGCAGTCTGCATAGAACATGGTTTAGGATTGTGAGCTTTCTTAAAAGTTTGTGCTCGCTCCTCTGTTTACTGGTTCTCCAGGAGTTAGAGCAGAAGTGAGATCAGAGCTCTGTCATTGTAGAGACAGACAGAAAGGCTTTAGCTTAAGCAGGGGCAGGACTGACCTCTTAAGAGACTTTTGTCAGCCTCTGCTGATGCTTAGAACCTCCCCCAAAATATTAGTAATGGCAATTAAAAAAAACCCCAAACAAAACAAAAACCTTACTTCATGTTAAAGCAGATCTTGTTCACAAACTAGGAGAATATTTTGTAGGAAAAGGGTATAAACACTACTGCTGTAATGCAAAGACCGGGCAAAAAGAGCATAGTTTGTGTTTTATGGGGAAAGAGAGAGATTGAGAAGGAAATATGAAGGTATTCCATGCTTATAACCACAAAGTTGTGGATTCCCTCCCCTGCTCTCATGTTCACCAGCTGCACTGGTTTATGCCTGGGGTTCAATTGAGACCATAATGTAGCAATAGCGTTAAGGGAAAGAAGCACAGAAAGGAAGCCTAGAGTGAAAAAACAGTCTCAGGGATAACCTGAAACTTGAGCGTCCTACTTCAATCAACTTCATATCCCAAGTAAGGAACTTGTAAGGGTGAGAGCTTAGCAAAGCTCTTCAAATATGCCTTTGATCTCTTCAGATGCTAAAGGGAGAGAGAGTCCAAGGCCAGAAACCTGGCACCCGAGGGAGCATTTATCCAGAGAAAGGTGCTCTGCAGGTCCCCACAGAATGAGAAGAGGGGCAGAAGCTGTGTGGGACGTGTTCTCTGGCTGTGGAGAGATGCAAACACTTTGCTGCTGTCCTAATATTTCACACCCCGGTCCAGGCCACAAGACAAACAAACCCAGTGTTGTTTCAACTGTCTCATTTGACATGGTCTAACGTTACAAGAAGTGAAAGAAAAACTTAGCACCCCCTCCCATCCCCCTCCTTGGACCAATTGAGCTGTCACTGTCTGCACAGAAAGTGATTGTTCAGTCGAAAACACATTTCGGCCTGATGCAAAGTGAACAGTCTTGAAAAGTGGAGTTTCCTTTTGTGCCTCCCTTCCAAGGAAAGTGAAAGGCGGCAAGAAGAGAGGCCGGAGGGAGGGAGGTGACCGCTTTGCGCTATCAGCACTCTCTGCTGCCTGCTCCGTGAGCGGTCCTGTGCTCAGATATTTTCAGGGGGAAATGTTCAGAGGGAGCTGGAAGAAACTGTTGGGGTGATGGAGTTTCCGAGCTTTGCTAAGCAGCGGGTTGTAACCTTCGGTTAAAGTTTATCTTCCAGAGGTTGGTAGCTTAGCAACGAGGATTTTTTTCATTTGTTTTATACACACAGAAGCAGCAGCATCAGGCATGTCAGAGTACAGATGTGTCAAGGCGTCAGGGGAGAATCACCAGGGAACCGTGATTTGCAGCAGAGATGCACAGGGATACCCCTCTCCAGCATCATGCTACTTTTCTTCACACACAAGAATGAGATAGTCAGGAAATGGAAAGGATTTTCAAGACCTCATCCAGGGTGAAGTCACGTCCATTCAGTTTTACCAACAAATAATGCTAAGAGCCTGTTGGCAGTTTTAAAGGCGTCCATGAAGTTTCCTTAATGGAGTCAACTTCCTATTTTGAGGAGTATCTCTGACTACTAAAGCTCACTTTAATTTGGGTGCAGAATAATGTAATACATGAGATAAGATTAGAAAAAAAAAGCAAGTCATGTATGCAAATAGCAAATAACTGCTCTGCCATCATGCAAACTGGGGATTTGTAGCTTCTCGTCCTTTTGGAGCATAACTGGACTATTGATCTCTGTCCCCATTCAACATCTTCCCAGACAGCAGTTTGCACTTTAGGTTCAGTCCTGAAAAACAACAACAGAGAAGCTGTCACATCCCGTTACATCAGTTCCTTCGTTCGCTGCCTTGAGAACCTGCCTGCATAGCCAGTACCCCTCCCTGCATAGCCAGTACCCCTCCCTGCTCAAGCCAATAAATATTGTAATGGCTGACTACCAGTGCGTTTCACAAACTCTCAACAGAGAAAATACAGCAGTAGAAAGGAAAAGATGCCATAATTACTCACAGGTAATGAGCTCAGGTTCCCACTATACATTTACGTCCCTCCCCACTGCTAATGAATTCGTTATGTGCTAAGCGTTGAGTAGCACAGGGGAAAGCACACTTTACACAGCCAGTCTGAGGAACAGCTCTGGCACCGTTGCACAGGTCACCCTCTGCTCCGGTAAATTTTCACCCTAAAAAGGTAAGAAGTCAAAATTCTCCACAGCTTTCCATTCAGCAAAACTTAAGGCAAGCAAAGCAGGGGTACCCTATACCAGTGGATGCTTGGGGGACCACGCAGTGCCCCCATGGGACTCTGCCTGCTCTCCTTGCACCAGCAAGACATGCAGTGAGCAAGGCAGGGCTCCATAAAAGAGGGGAGCTGTCGCCGTTAGCACAAGGACATTCCTCTTAGAAACTTTGAAAGAGAAGCAAACTGCACAGAGCTGCTCTCCCCAGCTAGACAAGTTTGTGCAAACAGCCCTCAGACCACAGGTTGACACAGGTCTTACTGACACTGGCAGCACCACGGGGTCATCTTCACACAGATGATCTGGGCCTGGCAGCGCATTAGGGACTAAAGCTTTTGACAGACTCTGCCACAAAGATCTTGTTGCTTGGAAGTGTGTTTGAGCAAGCTCAGTTGTCAGTGTGGAAAATCATGTAACTGTCTGACGGGAAAACATAGTCCCTTCTCCATATCCAGTCATTACACTGCCTTTCACCGTCTTGGAGAAGACTGTCTTTTCAGCAAAATATCATGGAAAGAGATTAACCACAGGGGAACTTTGGAAACCGCTAGGATCAGCTTGCCAACTCCTAACATTCAAATGTCTTAAAGCAGACCCCTCCAAAACCAGAAGTCTTGTGACCACGTCATGGCTTTGTAGTGGGGGTGGCAGAAAGGTTGGTGCATTGCTGTATTTAGTTTTATGTATACAACTTCTCTCTCTCTTAGACACACACACAAATACACACCTTTCACAACTTATGTGATATACAACAACATGAGTTTTATCAGGTTTCACAAACATTTATCCCGGGAAACCCAGTATTTCTACTTCTTGCAAGTGCTCCCGACAAGCAGAGGGGCCCAGCAGATCTGCAGTGGCACCTCACCTGAGAAAAATGTCAGTGCCCAAATTTGTCTCACCCAAAGCTTTCAAAGGATCAGAAACATGGGGGTAAATGTTCATACCTAAAGAACTTCATTGGATTCAAAAATGCCAACCTGCCAGATGAAAATCTTCTACAAGCAACGATCCATGCCATCAGCAATTAAAATTTTAGGACCAAGCCTGTTTTCTTAAACCAAACTGTGACGTTTTTACACTTCTGCCAAAGAGTGCTTCATCTCTGCAGCAAGGCAAAAACACCTTCATTACTCAAAATACAACTCAACAGAGTGTCTCTACCATAATGTGAAAGAGGCAACTCTCACTAATCAGCACACTTTCTTAAAAGCACAGCCCAAATGATATGAATCAGCATCTAAATGCAATTCCAGACTCAAAATTCTGAATTAAAAGTGACTTCCGTAATTATAACTACTCCATCTTTAAAAGAGTAGGTTGAGAGGACAAGAGAAAAGAAGGGCACGGAAGGAAATAGAAACAGAAGAAAGAAGGACATCTGTGTCATAGTCAGTCACAAATTTGTCAAAGTCAGAAATATTCTCAGGATGAAAGAATCCTGTAGTCCCTTTCCTCCTCCTGGCCAGCACCACCAGACTGAGGTGAACAAATACCGAGCAGGAGAAGCAGTCACGCAGTTAGGAAAAGGTTAAAAAGGAGAAGGATCAGAGTCTTTCATAGAATTGGACATTACTGAGGACTGGAGGGGCAAAGTTCAGGTGAATGTCCAAAGGCACGTATTTCAGGATTACTAGCAGGATCTTCTGCTGTTAGACAGGGACGCGCCAAATGCAGGTGTGAGAGGAGGTGGAAGTTCGTGTGAGATCGGCCAAGCAAGAGAGAACTATGAGCCATAAATACGACGCAGATATGAAAAATGTGATGTAAGGTCTGTCAGGGGGGATATTTCCAGGACAGAATCACTAGTAAATAGCAGTGGAAAGACTTTATTTCTGCTGATGGCCGGAGGTCTGGTTACCCCCCTTCCAGACTGTCAGAGCCCTTCCTGATCACCGCAATGGGCTCTGCCACTGCTCTCCTGCTCCTGGGGTCTGGGCTGCTCCAGTGCCGGGTCGGGCCTGACATGGCGGCACCGGCTGACCTTGCTGATCAGACTGCCACGGAAAGGGCTGCGAGGAGCCTCGTCGGGGCCTCAACCCGTTGGCTCAGGAGCTGTGTTTAAGCTCTGACTCTTGCCCTTGGTCCCCGCCTGAGCTACATTGTTGACCCTGACCTGTGGACTGACTTCTCGGCTTGACCTCAGACCTACCTCATTGCTATGGATGTGTCTGCAATCACTGGGCTGCATCGGACCCTGGTGACTGCCGGTGGACGTGCCCTGCTCACCTCTCCTCGGCACTGTGGGACAGGGGCCTTGCCAGCGAGTCCGCTGCCCTGTCTGCTCTGCCCGCCATGCCCTCACCCTCGACTCCCGGCTCCCCTGCCTTTGCTGTGCTCCAACGCAGGGGGAGATAGTCAACCTGGAGCAGGTTCAGGGTGATGAGAGGAGCACGAGAGAGACTGAAGGGTCTGGCTTTGGTCAGCCTTGCAATACCACAGCCAAGCGGGAGCACAGCCGCTTCAATAAATATCTCCAAGGCAAGCAGAGGGAAAGAGGAGCAGGCTAAATTAGCACGAAAACAAATGTAATCTGGAAATTAGACACAGATTTCTTACCACCAAAGCAGTCCGGGTCTTGAAAAGCTTGCTAATCAGCGCAGAAGGAGCAGGTACGACAGCTTGCAGATGGAGCCCGAGCAGCTCATGGAGGAGATTACACGACACGGAGAGCGAGGGCCAGATCCAGGGTCTCCTTCGTGCAACGCCTGCGGGAGCACAGCAATGCTCCGTGCTCCCCTGAGGCTGGCAGCAGGCTGGGAGAGGGGGGATACCTGTTGAGACCAAACTCTTCCTTCTCCCTTGCCTTTTCACCACAGCGTTCGTGCCTTGTTTCCCTGCTTCCTTCTCCACACCGCATGGTCCTGGTGTTGTGACCCCACCACAGCTGGATAAGGGGAAAGAGGCAGAAGTCCCCGTTTATCTTTTTGGTAAAATTCCCCCTTGTTTTAACCCCCGTTTTTAATATTTAGTGCTACCATGCTCATTTTAGGTGCATCTGATTCATTCCTCACTTCTTTACCTAGCAAATACTGAAGTTAATTACAGTCGGCGTGCTCACTGCAATCGACCATTTACTCTGTGCTGTTCTCTCATGGTGAGGTAAAGAGAAAGCCTGAGTCCATATTTGAAATCCTCATTCAAATCCTGCTTTCAGTCAAGCAGTTTAAAATTGCTTTTGGGGAGGGAGAGAAGAGGGAGGGGGCTTGGGGGGAGTGTGGTCTTGTATTTGCTGACTGCTACGGAGCTGGAACAGCACGGGGAAGGAAGGGCCTGGTTTTTGCTATGCCTAATAGGGAATTTAATTTAGGGCTGATGTGTTTGCTGGTTGGAAATATGTATTAAATACCCAGATGCAAGAGAAATGGGCACAGAAAACAGCAAAATAAATACAGGATATTGGCTCATCTATTCAGAGGGCTGATTTCCCAAACCTGGCACATTGAGGATTCACTGCCTGCCCTGATTTTGTGTGTCACTGATTTGGCTAGGATCTAAACACAGAGCTTCACAGTTATTGAACCACTGTCCCAGACCCAGCCAAGGCTGAACACAAAGCAGGCCTGAACAAACCAGCAGGCAGACTACAAAGGAAAAGCAATTGTTCTGCTTAGCAGCCGCACTGTTTCTGCTATGCTTAGCATTGGAACAAGTTAATTTGGGAGCACAATCTTCTTAAAAGGAAGCGTTCCTCAGCCCAGCATCCCTAAGTTTCATGCAGTGTGCTGCCTTTTTCACCAAGCATGAGCCACGGATGCTACTCCTGATGTGGTTTTTTTTACTGTGCAAGTAGTATAAAATCTTCCGATAAAAATCAGCTCTCTTAAACCTCTGGCTGGCATCTTGTTAAAAACTGACATCATATTTGCCTGTCATCATTGGCTCTCAAGGCAGTTTCTGCCATGATTTAATAAGCAAGAGGAAGGATTTTACTGTTAAGACAAAACAATAAACTGCAATATCAAAACACTGATACAATTTTTCTTCCAATTCCCTTGGTCAAAAGTACTTGGTCTTAACTGACCCTTCAGAGAGGTAAAAATAGATCATCATGAGTAAAAAATAAAAAGCAGAGCCTCTGAACACGCGTGAACTGTCCGTGACTCCATCCTGGTTAACAAAGCTATACAGACCACCAGTATCCAGAAACCTGGCCAACAGCAGTTCAGCATCCCAGGAGCCGTGAGCACGAGCAAGGAGGGGGCACCTGCAGCGCACAGACTCACCGTGCTGAGACCGGCAGTACCTGGCGGGGCCAGAGGGGCCCGCAGGGTGGACAAACTCTCTTGGCGTAGGGAATGGAGGGAACCGTCCTGCCAGCAGCCCAGCGCAGGCACCCACGTCCTCTCCTCAGGGTATGCAGGCAGCCCTGGCAGGAAGGAAGGGATATGGCCTTGTCTTCGCTGCAGTGACCATCTTCACATGCTTTCACATTTCCTGGGGGCAGCCAACATAAATTAAAGCAATTTTCAAACCTCTCTAAGCCATTCAGGGCACCCAGCGTCGGGCTGCCAGAGATGTAGCCTGCACTTCGCACTCACTGCTGGCTTCTGCTGCGCACTCCTCAGCCGAGTTTGCTGCTCCTTTGCTATCCATGGCGCGCTATCCCATAGCTGCATACCACTATACTTTGTCCTCACGCATTTTTGTGAAATAACAGCACTGCAAAACGCCGCAAAAGGAGAGCAAACGACACCTCAGACCCACTCTTTCTCACCCGCCAGGGAGCAGGGGACACTGTGGGGAACACAGAGCAAGACGGTGAGAGCCCCTTCCCTCCCCTGCGCAGCAGCAGAGGTCTAAATCACACTCCGGCCTCATTCACCCGAGCCAGCCAGCTGCGCAAAGGCTGAATGAAGGCCTCCGAATCCGGCCCCACGCGCGGGTGGTGTGCAGGCAGCTGGGGCCAGCGCTGCCCTTCGGCCGTGCCAGGCCGCCGGCTCCGGGGCCGTCAGCTGGTGTGGTGGAGCAGAGGCACCCAGCCTCCTGCTCGGGCACTGCGCGCAGGAACAAAATGAGGGCTGGATATAGCACCCTCATTCAAATAGCACAGTATTTTAGCACCAGAAATAGCATCTTTTTTTTTTTTTTTCCCAGCGAAACTACTGGCAGAGAAAGATACAACTTAGCATGAAAATAGGTATCAGAATAAGGCCCTAGCTGAATAGTCAGTACTCTGCATAATTCGCTCTTTTCATCCCCTCAGCCTAGATCCTCTCCAAATATTCAGATCAAACTCTGCAAAGGAGCTCCAGCATTTTGGCCATTAAAGCTGGAACATTTGGATTCTGCCTCTATCATATCCCTCTATTTTGAATAAAATCAGCTCTCTGATTTCAACGTCAGGCTAATCATGAAGTCTCCGTCCCTTTCTCTCTCTCTCTCAAAGATCAAAGAACTGAAAGAGATATACTTGCTTGTAAAAGAGAAAAGAAATATACTATTTTAAGGAAGGCATTCAATTCCCCTTTCTCTTAATATTTTGTACATGAAACTTCTTACTTTACCTTCAGCATATGTAAAAGCATGTAAGGGGAAGGACAGAGAGAACACCAGAAGTCAGGACAAACTGTGGAATGGTATTATTGCCATTAAATGGCAAAAGTGCTTTACACAGTGTCTGCATTTGAATGATGCATTGTTAGACAATGGAGAGGGCCAGCAAAGGGAAGTAGTCTGAAATTATAAATGAAAATTACAAATTACCAGCAAAAATACAGAACAGGAGACAAACCCAACCATGCAATTTTCATTTTAACTCTCTGGGCAGTACAGTAAACAGGCCAGCATACACTCCCATCAAAAGCAGTGGGAATAACCCTAAGAGCCATCTTTCTCAAATCGCAGATGAATTCAAATGGGAAGAGGCACGCAACAACAAAAAAAATAGTTGTTAATGCATAAAACTACTGTATGTCTTCCAATAGCTGGACTCAAGAACCCTGGTTAAATACTGACTTTCTTTCAGAGTCAATCAGATAATAAGACCCCTTTAGAAGCACAGAATAGTTAAATTCATCACCATAATTTAATTGTAGAAGGTTATTAAAGAGCACTTCGACTCCCCTCCTGCTTCGGCGCTGCTTTTGTGTATTAAACTCAGACTAATCAAATTGCAGATTCCAAGAGTACTGTATTAGTCATCCCCATCCCTTTTAATTTGTTTAATGGCCTCCTTTTTTCTCCCCCCTCTTGTGTGTGTGTTCCGACTGGCTGTGCCGCGCTTAGGCTCACGACATGTAAATAAAGAATGGATAGGGGAACAGTTCGTCGAAAAGAATAAAGCGTGCCTCCATTCTAAAGTTACATTTGATGTCAGCGTAATTCATGGGACGTGTACTGCAAGCAATGGTGCTTATTATTTCTGCTTAACTGTCTACAGACACAGGAGGAGAGGGGAGAGGGAGAGGAAAAAAAAAGGAAGAAAGAAAAGAAAAGAAGTCTGAATTTACACTTACCGCTTCAAAAGCCCTTTTGTGCTCCGCCAACTTCTCCTGGCTGAAGATGCAGTATTTTGCCAAAAAGTCGACTGCAAGAGCAGACAAAAAAAGGATAAAATAGCCCATAAAAGAACTCTTTTCCCCACTTTTCCTTAAGCATTTTTGTAAATTGCCATAAAGAAAACTATTTTTTAAAATTCACAACAACGCTGGCCACAGAAACTTCCTCTTGTAGAAATTTCAATTTATAGTTTGCTTCTTGTGTTTTGGTTTTTGTTTTTTTTACTCTTTCTTATTTGGAAAAGTCTTTTCACCTGGCCCAGGGCACAAAGTCAAAGTTAGCTCTGAATAGGAGATGTTTAACATGTATAATGCATAAGAGCTCCATCCTGGTCAGGCAGTAGTCTGGGAGCGTGGCGAGGGCTTGTTGTTGTTTGTTTTAAATGTCCCAGAAAAGAACCTCTTCAGACTCGAGTTCTGCAGAGCACTATCCTCCATATATACTCCCAAGTCCAAAGGTACCAACAGAAACGAAATTCCTTTGGTTTGTTCCAGTCAGAAGAGACCGGTATACTAACATTCTCTTCCAGTATTAAGTAGCTATAACCACAGAAATGATGCGCCTTTTCCTATTTCTCTATCTTGATTGAGATCAAGTAGGACACATTGGACCACTAAAAATATCATACGTGATTCCCCCTCCTCAAGTTTTTTTCCTTGTTTCCAGGCCTATCATCCAAGAAGACAAGGACCTTGAGTTATCAGGCTGTATGAAGTTGGCCTTGCTTCCTCACACCTAACACAGCATGAAAAACTGCTGGAAGTGGGAAAAGAAAATTGGAGGGAAACATCAGGTCATGCCACAAACACAGGCTGAGCTTATGAGTTTTGTGGATGGTACCGAATGCGTCACCTCTGCATTCAAACTCCTCCTAACACTTATTTGTTCCCTTCTAATTTCTTTCTCCGTGTCCCTAGGCTGCTGTTTCTATCACTTCATCATCACCTCTGTATGAAAGAAACTCCATTTTCACTTCAAGGGAAACTGCCAGCAAATTCAGGACCTGATGGGGAAAAAAGTGTGGGGACTCAGCTCTTCCAATTTCCTGTTCTTTTAGAGTGCGAACTGGAAAACAGAGGTAATAATTTGCAAAAGGGTGCCAGAAAAAATTTGGGGTTATTATTTTTATCATCAGCAGCATTATCGGCAACATTATTTTACTGTAAAGAGAAAGGGAGTGATTCACAGGGTTGTGGCAACGCAGTATTCTGACTGGTACCTAAACAAGCTCGCAACATAAATCTCCTGCTTCTTTTTGAAAGAGTACATTTGTCTTCAGGTTGTGTTTTGGGGCATGTGCAGAAAAGGCTCCTATTGGGAGGGAAGGCTCATTGTTTGTTTATAGCTGTGTCCTAAACAGTACAAAAGGACAACTAAAGATGCCTAAATGCCATTGTTGCTTATCCTATACACTCCAGGTGAACAAAATCTGTACGATAACAACGGAAGCAAAAATATCTTGGCTTTCCAAGGCAAAACAGCAACAGAGGTTTCTATTTCAAGCACAAATTGACAGACGCTCCAAGATTGTTGTTATCGCATGATGTGCTTCTGAATTCCAAACTAAACTACGATACTGAAAAGAATGAGAAAACTAATATCTGACAAAATTGGTTTTGCACGTATCTATCTTATTGGCAGCATCTAAGAAAGATTTAAGTCAAAGAGGACCAACTGCACTAGTGGCATAGCTTCTGGAAAAGAACTGCACCACGCTTAGTCCTGAGCACTCCCCCAGGACCTAACACCTATTTTCCCCACAAGACGTTTTCAGAAGTTGCACTCTTTTGTGTGCACGCTGACATGGGTTGGGAGAGGTAGATGTTCCAACCGTCTGCGAAACCTCCCTTCCAGGATGGTCTGCACTGGCGCCATCTGGTGATTCTGGAAAATACCAAACCATAAAAGAAAATGTGTCATGTTTGCTCTTAACAAAATCTTGACATTTCTTCTCACCAAGTATTTCATAACGTTGCAACTTCACTTTCAACTGAGTTGCTAACCAAATAGCCCTGAAACAATTTTGGGAGGGGGAAGAGGGAGGGTCATCTCTCTCCCAGAAATGGAGGATCAGGAAGGCAAGCTTTAGTTTTTATTTAATCAACTTTTAAGGTCAGATTAGGCCCTTAGATCATCTACTCCCATTTGGTGCATAACAAAGGCCAAAGGATGTCACATATCCCTGGGTAATTGGTACCTAGCTAGGGCATAGTTTTCTGGAAGAATGTCTTGCGTTGATCTGAAGCTGCCAGAAAATGGAGAATCCCATACGGATGTATGGCACATTATTTCTAAGATCAATGTTTGGCTTACATGTCACTTGAACTTGTGTTTAGTCTCAACAACGGCAGTTTTCGCAAGGTCAAAGAACCCTTTAATATGCAGTGTATCCTCCCTGTAAAATTACTTATACGCTGTAGTAAAGTTTACGCTCAGAGGAAATTAAGTGGAGCTCTGTCAGTATTTGTCAGACATTTTTACCAATCCTTAAAGGATTTTTCAATGATTCTGGTCCCCGTTACAAAGGTTGGCATCTTTTTAAAATATGGACACCAAAACTGTATGGACAACCTCACCAGCAGCATAGATGTCCTCTTACGTATTATTTCCCTCTGGTTCGGCCAAAGGGGCAAACAAAGAGTGGTTTGCCATTCCACTCTTGGGCAATAATTTCGACTTTAGGGAACAGGCTTTCGCCAGCCACTTTCCTCATGCATCTGTTTCTCTCTCTTTGTTTATTGCCCCTGTCCCCAGGAAGTTTCAAAATCGTCGATCAATTTTGACCAAGTGCGATGGAGGCGTAGAGGTTTGACAGGAATTAAGTACCTACAAGTTTCATGAAAATAGGCAGCAGAGTAGAGGGAGGGAGGGAGGCCCTATTAATTCCCTCATTGAGGGAAAGACCTCAGCATGAGCTCAACCTTTGTTACAGCCTGGAAATCCACACGAGAGAGAGAGACCCTGGAAAGCAGCCATCATTAGTAGCACCGTTCATGGAACCACCTGTTTAATTAATTATTCTCTGCCGTAAAGAACCGTTTAAAAACAGCCCATAGCTTTCAATATAAGCTTGCTTGCAGTGCCCCCAGTTGGAGTCACGGAGACTGAGGTCAGGGGAAACTGGGCCCCACATGCATTGTACCTCTCATAATACATACCCCTAAAAGGCTGCTAGAGGTCTTTGGGCTCGGGCAGATCCAAATGTGGGTCTGCCATCTTTGTCCCGCTGTTGCTCAGTACTTTACAGCCAGGCACAGTCTTCTGCCCTACTGCCATCAGGCTCCAACTCCACTCCCCATCTTTACTGGAGAGCCCAGAGCTGGTAACAGAAGTGATTGCATCCAAAGTCATGCTCAGGCCCTCTCTCCGTAGCTATTCAGTTCACACAGAGCTGAGGAAAGCCTAAGAAAAATCAGCTGCCAAACTCAAAACTGTCTGTACTGAAACAGTGTCATGAACTGGCCAAGTTTATGGGAGGGTGAGAGGGTGCAGCCCTCAGACTGGACTCCTTAGTCACCCTGTGCCAAATGTCAAGTCTTGACTCCAAAGCATGTAAGTATTCTAGCTTTGCAGCAACACAGTTGCAAGGCTATTAGTTCCTTAGGTACGGGTAGAATAATGAACTTTTGCCTAATGTTAAGGAATAAAAAGACTGTTTTTATTGACATCAGAAATCATTCCACCCAAATCTCACAGAGGATTGCAAAACTAAAATTTAAGCCCTTAAAAGAAAAAAAAATAGTAGCTAGTACTAGAAGCCTTTTCCACTCCAATATTTCTAAGATCCTACCTCAAAAAAGGCACTTAAGAGAAAAATAAGATATATTACTGTGGCGGCAAATAGGAAAATTCATCTTTGCTCCTTTGTTCACAAGCTGCACACCACCTGTACATTTACTCCATACACACACTCACGCCTGTGTAACTGCTTTCTGTGCTCCTCTTGTGTGCTTCATAGAGTACACAGCGAGATGTCCCATGAAAACAGGCGTAAGTTTGCGGAAGGAAAGGGCCCGGCAGGTGAGTGTGAACAAGGGTAGTTAGGGAAAGGGCATGTAAGATGCCAGGGAAATAAAAAAGGATTCAGGGCACACACCCAGGGGGAGCGCCTAGGCTGGGAGGAGACTCACATGGGGACTTTGTGGCCATGCAGAGCTCATGGGCTGCACCAGCTTTGGCAGCACACCCCATTCCTGAGGAGGGGAAGGTGGCTTATTCTGCTTTCGTGAACTAAAAATCTCATACTCACAGCAAGCTTCTTATATTAATAGAATATTAAAATTGAAAAGTCAAGTACTTAAAGGCTAAGCAATTATGGAAAATACTACAGTACTGCATTCCGAAAGGCCACGTCATGATGCAAGAAGGAGGGCAGAAGTCAGACTATACTGGAAACTTCAGCTTTGGCATTTCAAATTGTTTCAGAACGAGAAAAATGGAGGCAGCTATAACATCAAGTCAGTAGCAACCTCTATGCCTACTCAGCTCCATAACTTCCAGTTAGTTTTGATTACATCTGTTGTATCTTCTTAAAACTATAAAGAAGGTCTTGTAACATTTTATGAACATCAAAGGATTAACCCTCTTAACCTTCCCTGAGCAACACATTATTCCCATTTTACAGACAGGGAAATCAAGAGATTAAGTAACATTTCCAAAGCCAGGAAACACGGTAGTAGCAGACACAGAAAATCACTGCTCTTCAGCACTGCACTTTAACTGGAGACAATGCTCTCCCACGGGATATCTGTGTCAGGGCTTTGAAGAACATCAAACTACACCAGGCTGTCAACAGAGATAATGGAATAATTGGCAACTGTGTCTACGATGCTTTTCCTTTCAGGAAAGCTGGATTAGGATCTTCAGCCAATTAAGTAACGCTGTTGACTGGGCAATCATAGATGTTTATGAGACAGACAGAAAGGTAACTACAAGGGAAAGAATAATCAGGAGCTCAATTAAATACTAAAACCAGCACACCACTCACAAGGAGCTGAAGAAGCTTTGCTGGAATAGAAACCACCTTATGTTGGGACTTGACCATTCAAACGTCAGGGCTGGGAACACAAACCTTCAGGTTCCCAGCAATAATTCTGAAATATCACTATGCAATTCATTGCATTTGCCCATGCAGTTAACACACTTGCTCTTCAGAACCAAGCATTTCATATGGGACCAGGGGGCAGAATAACATTGTGTAACGATATAAATTGAATGTCAAAAGTATATGCACAAGCACACACACCTCTTCCCAAAAATCAGCCCACTTTAAGGAAAGTCCATCAATATTTTGCAAATGCAAGGGAATTCTTTTCTTATTTGCTTTTGACTGTCTTCAAAATCTCATGTTAGTATTTTAACCAAAATAAATTATTTTTATGTACCCTGTTACAAGAAAAATAAGACAATTCATTCAATAAAAAATGCTTCCTAAACAGGGCTTTCCAACACTTTTACAGGTTTTCAATGTTTGCTATGAACTGTGTGCAGAGCTAGATTTAACACACCTCCACTGCTAGATAAAAGCATAGATTAGGTTCAAGAGTCTGTAAAGTCTGTACTCCCATGCTACACAAGAAAAAGCAAACTGAGGCACACAACACTACTGTTTCATATGAAACAGGAGACCTTTTTTCTACGGTAAGGGGGTCCAAAGGGCACCTCCTTTTACAGGCCTCCCCAACAGACACTCCCGTAACTCCCAGGTGTTGCACCCATGAGGCATTATAAATAAATCACTTTATTCCCCCTTAAAAAGAAATACACCTTATAAATTTAAGATTCAGACTTTGGTCTGAAAGTAGTTTCTCCTCGCTTCTTCCCCTTTCTTCTGTCTCACACACACGCACATACACACAGAAATCCTTGTATTTTGGATACCTCTCCCTAGGTTATGCAAATGTCACCTACTCTTTGCAAATAAGGGCGTGAATACCATTGTAACAGCAAGGGACAGCCAGCCTACCCTTCCTAGAGCTCTGCCATGTGACAGGAAAGGCCAAGAGGGAAAAAAATCAGCCGTGGATCATTAAACTCAGCCTCCCTGGGCATAAATATATAAACATAACCAATTAGATAAAGATTGCACAGGTAAGAGAAGATTCTCAATAAAGTGGGATGGAACTGAGGAAGGTCTATGTGTACCCCTCACACATGCCCAATAGATGGGAAGGACAATCTGTGTCACAGCACCTGCAGCCCCTGATATAACTTACGCATTATCGTATTGTGTAGCTGAAATAATGACATCTGTCATGAAAAAAAAATTTCTCTCAAGACCCCATTCTTATTGGAAAGGTTTAATTTTCTGACACCAGTTTTTCCTTGGCTAGCCCAGCTGCCCTGTCCAGTCATGCTTTCCTGCCATACTTTGTGCAAGCCAACATGCCAAGTTTGTCTTCACTTTTACCAAAGCAGAAGTAGACCTGCACCTTTTTACACCCTCCTACGGACTTTCCGCTGACTTTCAAACATGGTCTAGCTCTGTAGTAGCAGGCAGGCTTTCCAATTCACGCAGCTTCTGTCTCGTGCTTTGCTGGTTAGGCACAAGCATAAGAATAAGGATTTACAGAAAGTTATTATGCTTTACCTCATTAGGTCTTAACCTTTCAAAGCGTATTGAAGTCTGATAGCATTGTAGCTTGATACCTGGCTTTGCAACTAAGTTTTCTTCCAAGATGCTCTCTCCATAGAGCTGTGGGTCATTGGACACTTTTCAGTTTCTTACCACCAAAAAGGCGCCAGCAGAAAAAGCCTTAGTGATCCTGCTTTATGAAAACAAACAGGCAACCCAGCTCACAACAGATACTCTCATTCTTGGCGCCGATGTGAAGGTTTACTAGTGAGCATGAGAAAGCTTGGGGGCTTAATTCTTCACTTGCATGAACTTCTGGGGTCAGCTAGCAAAAACTTGATCAAATCAAATCAATTCCAAGGCAGCACGCCTGTCTTGTCAGGACAAAATGGGAAGCCCTTTGTTTCTGTGGGATTCGGGCCTTATCAGCTCATTCTGTCACTCATACTTCCTCAGCCCACTTGCAAATCCTCCTGGATTTACTGCAGATGTACGAAGCTTGCTGGAAATAATAGTACAAGCAAAGAGGCTAGTCAGCTACTGACTCCAAGCTCTGGGTAATACCAATGGGAAATTATTCACACAAAAGGTGCGCTGGGGTGACAAATGAAGAGTGTGCTTTGGCCCATTGAAGATGCTAGGAGCTTGGACGAAGCTAACACACTCATACCAAACAGCTCGCTTTATCTGATTACATACTGAGCACTTGCCTCCCCTTCCCCATACCAGCACCCTGCCCACCCCCTCACACTTTCCTTTAAAGGACACAGGTTGCTTTCTTCTACAGAGTGTAGCTTGAAATGGTAATCTACAGCAGGAACCTCTCTAAAAAAAACATTATCTTCTCCTCTCTTTCCCCAAAAGACATCTTTAAACACAGCAAAGCCAAAGTGTTCCTCAGCAGAACAGGAGGAATGTGAGCAGAGGTTTATGCCATGTTTTCCCATATCTCTGAGAGAAGCAAATCATTCTTTTGCTCCCTTTTTAATATTTGGGAGTTTCCTCTACCCCATTATCATATACTCACGCCTTCCTTATCTTTTTTTCTGAAGCTCACGGATACCTTTCTAATGGGTGTCCTGCAGGGGCTTCATGGAAAGACCAGATTGGTGCTTGGGTCAGCTAGTAAGCAGTACAGTCCACCAACCCCCACCACTGCCACTGTTTCCCCCCAGGAAAGGATGCACCATGAAGCCAGCGTGGGCTGAGCCTCCAAAGACCTGACTGCCCCGGCTCTTTTGGGTGAGTCACACAATATCACGTTAGGCACGGTGCCAACGTCTAGGTGTGCTGCGAAGGGCCCTGGGGAATTTGCTAACTTCCATGGGGCAGAGCTCCTTAGTCAAACTGGGTAATTTGGGAAGTCTGTTCACCTAAAGCTAACAAAGTGCTTTGAGGTAAATGAGCACAATGGAAGATTTAAACTGTGTCAGAAACAAAAGAAATCCTAACAATGGCATTAGTCTACTGACAGTAAGAAGAAGGGATATAAATGTCAATAATAGCAATAAAGAAAAAGCACAAGCGCTCAGTATATAGCCCTTCGGTGTAATTAAAAAAACACCAAACTGCTATACAGAGCTCACTGATGTAATGAAATCATAGGATGATCATGAAATGCTTTCCATTGTAACAGCAGCTTATAGGGGTATTAAAAAGCAAAGACAAAAGTTAGACATCAGCCAACCTGGAAAATTGTTTCCAAGAGTTTTAACAGAAATTGGAGCAGTTCTTTGGCTCCTCACTTACCGAACACTGAGGAAGCACCAGAGCTGGGAAGAAAGCTAATATTGTGCCACTGTTTAAAAAGGGTAAATGGCACGACCCAGGTAATTATAGACCTGTCAGCTTGACATCAAACCCAGGCAAAACAGTGCAGCAGCTGATAAGGGATTTGATTAATAAAGAATGGAAGGAGGGAAATATAATTAAGGCCAGTCAACACAGGTTTATGAAAACAGATCTTGTCAAACTAACTTGATTTCTTTTTTTGGATAAGATTACTGGTTTGGTTGATATAGGTAATAGACTTTGGACTTCTGCTGTGTATTTCACTTGGTATCACATGAAATTTTGATAAAGACACCAGAACGACACAAAACTACCATGCCACCTACTCAGTGGGTTAAAAACTGGCTGACAGGTCTAAAAATGTAATTACAAATGATGAACATTTATTGAGCTGTGTCTTGGCCCACTCCTATTTAACATCTTTGTCAATGATGCAGAAGAAAAATTTGTCACTAAAGACCACAGAGGGCCAGTTGCTCGGGAGGATGATATATTACTAAGCAGCTTTGTTGCTTATCCAGAGTAATCTGGATATGAGCTTTGAAGTGACCAGATGTAAGGACTTCCTAATAGAAAGATCCAAGGGTCATAATGAATAGTCCGCTGATCACGAACTTCCAGCTCAATACCATAGCCAACAGCTCTAATACAATTTCACATGAATAAATCAGAGAATATGAATGAGGCTTAGGTTTGTTACATTACTTCTGGCTGGAAACAGAGTCCCTGGAGATGCTCTCAAGGCCTGATTTCCTGAGCATGTATATGGAAAAGATTCGAGCACCATCCCTAAGTGTCCTCCCAGCACCCAGACAGTGTGGAAGGCAGGCCTACAAGGAGGGTCTCTCGCCCTTATTGCACTATTCAGCACACCCACCCGGCAAGCATTGCTTCCATCTGGAGCTGCCCAATTTGGCTAAAATGCCTACAGCATGGCCAGGTCACATCCACCGACATTGCTCCACAGGTTGTGCAGTTTTCCATGAACATAATCCTGCTGTGGTTAGCCCCTTCGCCGAGATCCCTAGGAATCCTTCTTCCCAAAAGAAGGCCCATGCCCTTTTCTCCATATGGATGACATACAACATCTATAGATGGCATCGCAAATTTGCCAAGGTCTTCCAAAACCAGAACCTGCATGAGCACCTTGTTACCTGGCTGGTCCAACAGGGATAGAGGCCTGGAGTTGTCTGAGGGTGTGTAAGGGTCTTTTACGTGGACGACAGTTCAGGTGATGACACGCTCACAGAGGCAGCCCTCAGAAGTGAGCAGTGTCCACACAGCCTTGATGTGATTGATATTGATGCCAATATCGCAGAAAAGCTGTCCAAGTCCCTCTTCACAGTCCACTTAAGAGGGGACCGGAGAAGAGCCATGCCACACAGTGTCAGCAGAGCAATGCTCTTAACTAGGTAGCTGCTGAAGAGCCTCTCTTTGTGACACTGGGTGATGATTATATCAGACACACTCTGAGAAGCAGAGAAGCATCAAGGCACGCTCCCAGCGCGAAGTTAGAAAGCTGCTCCAAGGGTCCTCACTTCGTCAATTGTTTCACTAGGGCACGGATTAGGACTGGGCATTCACTGGCCTGCACCTTTTCCAGAAAGACAAAGCTGAACAAGCGACAACATCTGAGATGACAACTTGGAATTTGCCCGTGCGATTGAACTGCTTTCAGTTCTGTGTAAGGGAAAAACAGGCTCACGACACCACAAAAGTGAAGATGCACTCAAACTGCTGTTGTAACTTCCGTGTGGTGTCCCAGATGCTTTGTGATGGAGACAGATTAATAAGTAGTTGCTAAATTTCTGACTTTGACTTCACGCAGACAAAAACCAAAGTAATTTTTCTGGTGTATTTTAGGATTCTGTTAGGTACAGCTCTATTTTAGATTTAACACAAACATTTCTTTCTATCCATATTTTTGGCATTAAACAAAACCTCAGCCTTTGTTATATTTTTATGGGGCCTGTTGCTCTTTCAGAGGTATTTTAACGCATATTGTTGTTTCTGTTTTAGCGAGTGTTGCTCATTTTGTCAGCAGCAGATGGTGTTTGCTGAATTTTGTTTGTTCCAAAAATAAGCAACGTCCAACTGCTCATTACAGAGGTGTGAAAGAGGAAAGGCCGGATGCGTAAACACAGTTTCTCCTTCCTACTTCCCCTTGGTATTCTTCTGGTGAAGGAAACAGCCGCTGTCGCGTTACAAGCCTGCAAAACTGCGGAGTTCATGCTGTCGCTCTACCGGAGAGGGCACGCAGCTCCAACCAGCACCCCTGCCAGAGCAAAGCAGTAGCTAACAGCTCCTGGGAGGCCAGCCCAGAAGGCTTTGTAACAGTTTCTTTCCAGACCCCTAAAGGAGGAAGACCCTTCTTACTAGCTAGCGTTAGCCCGCAGACTAAATTAGGACACACCAGGCTCCCTCTGGGGTCAATGGAGAGAAGCAGGCTTTTCCAGGCGGGTAGCACAAACTCTGTGTCTCCGCTGACTAAAGAGACAGCCTGTAAAGACTCACTTCCAACGTACAGTTTCACGGGCAAATGAGGTCTCCGTTCTGCTGACCTCTCTCCATGTGTCCCTGGGCAGGAACAGCAGTGCAGAGGCTGTGCAAGGTCCCAGGGGATGGATGTTCCCGTGCAGATTGCCCTGAAGATCACAGGGGAACCACTGGTTTCCAGGACTGGGCTCTACCAAGAGGAGGGAAATGTGTCAGGGGTGAGAGGAAAGATACAACCTGACTCTCATCTAGAGGCTCAGAACAGCACATAGGAGCCACAAGGAGCCAGTTCTGGATCCATATGATCATCTTAGTGAAAATAAAGGCACATCATTATAAAAATGCTCTGTAACAACCTGAGCAGGGACAAATCCCTCTGAGCAGGGACAAAACCCCCTGAGCAGGGACAAAACCCCCTGAGCAGTGCATGCCATGATCCCAGACACCAGCTCCACACCTGAGGTTTACTCCCCAGGGTTAGGCACAAAGGCCCGGGAGCAGCAGCTCGTCGGACCCTTGCAGCCAGGAGCTGCCCTGTGCTACCTACACGCACCTGAAAACACCAGCGTCAAGGCCCCCCCTTGGTATGTGCACCTCCGCTGCGGCGGTTCATGCATAGTCCCGGCTGGGGTTTTCTCTGGCCTTTGCTCCACCCCGTTAATCCTCCTTGTGACGTGACTAAGTCAAGGCCCAGTTGCTTTGCTTTGATTAGACCATTAGAAAGTGCTAATTTGGCCAAAGTATCTAGCAGCACACCTTTAAATCCTCTGCTAGATAAGGCTCCCTAATGACTCCTGAGGGCAGCCGACTGCCTGCAGACAAGGCCCAGCAAGGGTCTTGAAACACCAGCCATTAAGCAATGCCAAACAGGAAAATCTGTGACATCTAGGAATATCTTTTTTGAATTAAGTATTAAAAAAAGATAACCACTGCAGGGTGCCCTGTTATGTTTTTAAAATACTCCCAGTTTGCTTAGTGTTTATCCAGAAAAGCTAATTATACTTGTCGCTTAATGTAAATTGCTGGATAAATAAACACAGAAATAGGAGCTTAGGGACTGTTATGCTTTCTTTAAAATGCTGTCTGAAGGTTTGTTATGCTAAACACAAAAAAGAAGGGAACTTCTTACAATGCACTTATTAAAAGGACATTTTCTACAGAAATGATTGTAGCATGATTGTACAATAGCACATAATTTGCTTTGTTGGCATTTTCAGCATGAATCTTGCCGACAGCACGTGTGGATGGGAAAAGCGGCTGCGGGGCCTCCGCCTGCGCTGTTAGGAGCTGTCAGCAGCGATTCGGAGGAGGAGGATGCCCCAGCCCAGATGAGGAGCACTGGCACAACATGCACGGCTGACAACGGGGCAAGAAACCCCACTGCTCGTTTGCACACGCACGTATCCCTGCAGTAGTGGAAAAGCTCGAACTGATGCTGGCACCTCAAAAGATTTACGTGACACTGCTATGATCATTAACAGCAGAACATGCTGGAGCAGGTCCCCAGCTCTACAAATGGGATCCAAACCAGGCGTGAATATGCAACTGGATTTCTGTCAAGGCAGCCAGAAAGGTACAACATGGAGTTATGTGACACTAATGTTCCCATGCTGGCTTAATGCCACCTGAAAGAGGATAAAAAAGACCTAATACAGGAAAAAAAGCGGCCCAGATAATTATCACCTTACATGACATAAAACATAAAACTTACTGACATAAATACCGACATAAAAATGACACAAAATTGACCCATTAAAACAGATCATGACTTTGCACCACAGCCATGGTACTTCTGACACAGCAGGAGGAGGCCTGAAGTCAGTGATACCTCACCATCCACCCACCACCTTGGGAGGGAGTTTCCAGAGAAGCAACAGGGAACACATCTCAGTGGGGTTTGGGTTGTGGGTTTTTTTTTCTTGTACAGGCACAACAAATAAAGGGAGCAGCTACTGGAATAGGTAAACATAAGGATGATATACCTCAAATTGACCACTGGAATACTTACTGTCTTTGAACAGGAAACACAGTTGGATGTGAGTTTGGCCCCACTTAAGCTAAATTTAACATCTGCAGGACCCAGATGCAATTTTCCCTGCATGGCACCAAAACAGCTCCAGAGCCGCCCAGGCCTTGGCATATGCAGCAAGGAAATTGGGCAGGCTGCAATTTTCATGCCTGGCCATGGCCAGGCTGCAGGTCCCTGGGTAGACTGAAACACTCACAAAAGAAATTTGTCTTTCACCTTCCTAGCCTCTTGAGGGACATTTATTTGCCACCAGCTTCAGTCTGATGGATGCTTTAACTTTGTCAAACTGTTCCTAGGAGTTGCGTGTTAGTTTGCACTGCCTTTGAAACTCACTCGTTATCCTGAAAGGGCAGGAAGCGGGGATTAAGTCCATTAGATGTTGTTTGAACAACTCTATTTTCAGTCCGCATTGTGACTCTGCAGCCTGCCAGCACGTTTCAGCCTCTTTCCAGGAACTGGCATCGTGGGATGAAGTGTGGCTGGATGAAGACCTGGCATCTGTGCTGACTTTCATGAGTACCACACTGGGAGTACTGGAGAAGGAAACTCGATGGCAGAAGAAGAAGAAATATCCCTGGCACCACCCTCTGCAAGGGGAGCACGGAGGACCTGAGTTTCAAAGAAGCCTTCTGCTGCCTGTGGGACACAGAAGCAAAGTACATTATTCGACTGGAAAACGTGACAACCTAATCATCCTGAAGGGTACTATTATTGTCTGCTTAATATGCTTTACAGTCCCAATGAACAGGGAAGGCTGGCTGACAAGTGTAGTATGATGTATCTAATGGCTCAATACTACCGTGATGGATCCATAAAAGGAATCTAATTTCACAGTTTGAGGGAAATACAGATCATGCAGTCAGCACTTTAAGTCCCCTGATTTCGGCAATCTGGACAAATAATTCCAGTTTAGGATATCTGGTCGGTCAGCATTTTGTTTTATTTGTTGCTGTCTAATTTAAATCTGGGACCTAATACTGGAGCCTGTGAAGACTTACACATTACAGGATGTAAGTCTTATTTGCCAATCACATGGTGACATCAACAAGGATGGTTTTAGTTCTAATCAGATGAAACAGTGCATTTGAAAACTCTTTGGGTCAGGACTATAGAGAAGAGCAGTTTGAACTGCACATGCAAAAAATTGTAACTTTCATGCACGTCACTGGTGCAGATTCAGAATTTCTTCTGGGCAACTGCACATGACAATCCAATTATTTCATACTCACAAATAGGTTCAATTGTGTAAAAAGAAGGCTTGCTCAGGTTTTGAGTGTATTATTGGGTTTTGAAAATAGACTCCCCGTCTCTCTTCTGCTATCATGAAAGGCATCACTTTACAGACGACATAATCTTCAGAAGTGTATTCCTGCTGATTAAGGGTTATTTGATAATCACGATCACATCTGAAGTATGGCAACATAAGAAAAAATGGTGGGGGCAGGGGCTTGTTTCTAATGGTGCACTACCCTCTTCCTATTTGATCTCTGGAATCAAACACAAGCTTAGACATAAAAACCCATTGTCTTGGAAGCTGGAGATGGTCATAATTTCGGTACCTTGGCAAGGGGGATCTGAGCCTTCTCCAGTTTTGAATTAACATGAAAGATTTGTGCTTCTTCCTCCTCTTCTTCCTATTGCTGCTCCGCATCTTGGGGGTTTCTGTAATCCAGGTTGGGAGGTATAGCGAAGTCCACATGAAGAGTCTCATGCAGGCCTTCTGCGGAGTTAGAAATCCCACCTCCAGTGCAGAAGCTATCTTTCTCTTCATGTGAATCTTCAACTGGTTCTTATAACGCTAGATGACAAAAGGTAAATCATACGTAAAGGTTTGAATAGTGAGAGTTGTTCCAAATCAGAAAAAAAAAAAGCAAATAAGATTAGAGACTCGGTGTGTATCTCTTTTGGCCCTTCCCTGGTGAACACTTAAGAAAACCACGACATAATAGTTCAAAGTACCGAGTGTTCCTACTTCTGTTGTCAAGTAAAAAGGTGCTTACCTACATTCCCAGCGTTGGGAGTACTCTCATTTCAGCTGTCTCCTCAGAAACTTTGCACAACTATCTTGGTCTGTGTTACTGGAATAATGAATGTGCATGCCCCGCGCTCATGAACGTCTAGAAGATTTATCTTATGGGCTAAACTGGCTGCTAGGAAAAAAAAAATCAGCCAAATACGTCTAGAGTTCAGCCTTTTATCATTAAAACTTGTGCTTAACCAGTTAGTTTCATTTGACACTTTGATGTGTCCATTAGGAAACCTTTAGCTTGCTGGCCATTGTTGGGTGGGGCTGAAGGACCTCCGAAACCCCCTGGGCACTCTCTGTGCAAGGATTCTGCCCAATGTAGCTGGCCCGTTCAGAAAACCAAAGACTTTCTTCACCAGGAATTAAAAAACTGAGCCAGACAGTGAAGACTCATGGTTGGCTTGCTAGGAGCTCAAAGCAAATACATCAAATACAGGGACCAAGATGGTATTTTTCCTGCTAACTACAGCCAATTACGATGGTTGTAACTGTGTGGGAAGCATGGGCTTTGCTGAATGATTTTAGTAAGTTAAGCGCAGAATGCCACTGGACATCTAATCCTGCTAAATCTATGCAATTATTTATTTCAGTGGGTGATTCCTGTGAATAAAGTGAGCAGGATTTGGCTTTGGTTATGGATAAGTGAAGAGGACACCAAAGCATAAAATGGCAGCTTAGAATGACAGAGGAGCTCCTAACCCTGGGGAGCCCATTTACGCCAGCCAGTGTGGTTCAGACAAAGCACTAAGGGGGGACACGGTCCCTTTCTGAAAAGAAAGAAAGAAAGAAAGAAAATTGCCCCTAAAAGAAAAATCCATAATCGGGATGACCATCAATAGAGGAGATTCCCCGTTGGTGAGGTACCTTCTTTCGACTGAGAAAATTCCCTACATTTGTTGATTCTAATCCAGCTGGCCTGACTTGCATTTGTAACCACCAGATGCATTGCAAACAACTATGGATATTCTAAAGAAAATCAAATAAAGGCTTTTTTAAACCAATAAGTAGCATTCTTGCAGATAGATGCAGAAGACAATCAGTCACAAAATGGATAAAATTGCTGCCCCGCCCCACCCGCCTCCCCCCAAAATATTTAAGACGCCTGCATCAAGCTGCCTTTGGTTTGTATACGTATCAGATTATAGAAGATCTGCCTCTTTATAATTTTTTTTAAAAAGGATGGCAGCCTTAGTTCAATAGAGTTAGTGAGACAATCCTTTAAGCTGTGTCAAAATGCCAGTTATCCTAAGATGCCACCCAGATTTGAATAATTTAGAAAGAGACAAAACCACAGAAAGGAGGAATCATCCTTTGACTACTTTTGCTTTTGACACGGCTGCCTCCCTCTCCTTTTTACCAAAGCATCTTCGTCTCTCTATCAGCCATGACAAGTGCCAATCAAACCTTCTGTTTCTAAGGTTCTGGGGGAAAATGAAACATGAAACATTTTCTAACAATCACTGACCAAAGGTCCACTATCAGTGTGTGGTCTGGGGGAAGCCAGCCTTTTTCTTTTTCACTTCTAATCTCTGACCCACTGTTTACCTCTTCTTTTTTATATACTTTAATCTCTTTGTTGCTCCAACGGATCCTAAACAAATTGTAGGTCAGCATGGATTAGGCTGCTTTGTTACCAATGATTAGTACATTTACTTTTGCTTTAACATCTTCAGCAACAGCTGAATGTCAAAAAGATCCAGCAAGAGTTTGTTTAATCACAACGAAAACTATACCCACATAGTCTTACAATTGCATTGTCAGTCTCAGCATAAAAAACTGGGATACAACAGGAGACAGTGACCGTGGACCTGCATTGTTAACATCTGTTTTCAGAGGTACTAGTCCACTAATTCAGTATCATTATAATCAGATTCACCGTAACTTTCATTAGATCAGGATAATAATTAAGCTTCAGATATTTGCCTAAGAGTCTAAATTCTGCTCCCATTTGCACAGGAGTTGCACTGGATTCAGAAGCAGTTTATGCAGCTTGACAGTCATGGAAATATTTTCAGTAGAAAAATGATATAAAGTTGCTCAGCAAACATACAAATGTATGGATCAAAATTAAAGAAGGGAATTATTGGACACAGGACTAATTTCAAAGGGATGTATAAGGATCAGATCTCTTAAAGCAAGGTAGATGTCTCTAGACTCAGGTAAGCTTTCTTAAACCAATGTTGCATCTGCCCAACCTATGCACAGTGGAGAGTACACTGCTGTGATTTACATGTAATAGGCCATAAGAAAATAAAAATGGACAGAAGAGGAGAGAAATTTTGTTTAAAGTCCCCTGACATCGAAATTGCACCTACTTACATCACCTGTCGTGGTTTAACCCCAGCCGTCAACTCAGCACCACGCAGCCGCTCACTCACTTCCCCCCTCACCCAGTGGGATGGGGGAGAGAATCGGAAAATAAAGTAAAGCTCGTGGGCTGAGATAAGAACAGTTTAATAGAACAGAAAGGAAGAAACTAACAATGACACTAATAACCACAAGAAGGTGACAATAATAATAAAAGAATTGGATGACACAAGACAAGTGATGCACAATGCAATTGCTCACCACTCGCCGACCGATGCCCGAGCAGCGCTCCTACCGCCCCACACCCAGCTGGGCATGACGTCCCATGGTATGGCATACCCCTTTGGCCAGTTTGCGTCAGCTGTCCTGGCTGTGTCCCCTCCCACCTTTCCTGTGCCCCTCCAGCCTTCTTGCTGCCTGAGCAGGAGAAGCTGAAAAGCCCTTGAGTTAGGCTAAACACTACTGAGCAACAACTGAAAACGTCAGGGTGTTATCGACATTCTTCTCATCCTAAACCCAAAACACAGCGCTGTACCAGCTGCCAGGAAGACAATTAACTCTGTCCCAGCTGAAACCAGGACATGACCTTATACATTAGCAAGGCCAGGGCCAGGAAATTTTCACGTGATCCCCACAGCAAATAAGATCATCTTTTTACCCATCTTAGCTTTCCACATTAAGCTCAAGGTTTTTGTCATCAATTTCAGTGTGACTTTATCAGTCTTGACAGTTGTTTTCTCTTACCTGCCATCCTCCAAGGACCGCCAGCAATACCAGACCTGGCCCCTATTTGTCCACATCTCTGACAACTATCGCCGTTGTCTTCCCACATGTACTTGATGTAGGAAGTGACAGTCCCAACTTGAATTATCAAATCACTACGCTCCTCTGCACCAAACCACCCCTGCCTGCTATCACCACGTATAAACCCTTCTCATTCAAATTTCTGTGGGAAATTGCCCAGACAAAAACTGCTAGGAGAAGTTGTTGGCAATATCTGATATACCTGACAGCTTAGTAAAGTTTCCAGTTGCTTTTAATTTTAGATCTTTAATTGTTTTGGGGTTTTCACCAATAGTAATAATGTGGTGATACGAAGGTTCATATGTCAGCAGCTATTCATATGTTTCTTTTCACTGGCAGAAAAATAAAACTCATACCCAGTGAACTTTTAGAAATTTTTGAGCTATTTGGAAATTGTGATAATACACACAGATACACAAATCCATATAAAGTACAAGATTCTTCCAAATTTGGCCACTGTAAATATATCACTATACTTAAGGCCAGAGAAAGAATGTACACAAATGCATGTAATATTGGAGAAAAAAAACACCAATCATTGAAGTATAAACCCTCCAAGAGATTTTAGGTCCCCAAATCAAGCAATCAAACCTTCAAACACAAGTGTTCTTTGAGACCAGCCTTCCTTCAGAAACCTGTGAGATGTGTAATAAAGACAAACTGAGAGACCAGAGGGAAAAAACCCACTATGCATGAGTAGAGATCAGATAAGAAAAGGGACTAGAAACCGGGGGATAAACCAACAGTTTAACAAGGGAATCAGTAGCGTTTATTGTTAGATATACGGGCTGGTGCACTTTAATGAGAATGTAAACACAATATATAAAAGTTAAGAAGGCCTGAAGGAAATGATCCTCAGCGTACCTGTACCATCCCGAGTCTTAGACAATTGTCCAGTAAAGCGAGCGTCTTAGTTCTCCAGCGTGGATTCAGTTTCACGCAAACCTCTCAGAAAGTGCTACAATAAATGAGACTGAACAAGGGCCAAGAGATTTTTATCATATTCTAAATATTAACAAGTTTATCAGCACAAGTCACCAAGCTCTTATTTTACCATAATGGCCTTTGTTTTCCATATTATTCCAATCAAAGATACCTGAAGAAATACTTAACAATAACAGTGTTACAAGATTTGAAGGTCAATGGAATAACTGTTTTTTAAAAAACATTTCTAACATTTATAACGCCTTTTAAGAGGCCTATTTTTTCTTTTGTTTTCTTTTTTATATACCTGAGAAAGCAAAAGGAAACTGTACCAAAAAAGGAATTTCATCTGGATGCTTTTTCTGCTGGTTCTTGCACGTTAGCAAGGGTTTCTCTAACAAAGGTGATGGACAGAGTGCAAGTTTAGCCCAGACTGCTTCATGCCCCAACCAGTCTCCCAGCCTCTGCCCAGTGGCTCGTGGGGAGGCAGCCCCAAGAGCAAGGACCAAGCGCCTGCTGCCTGCATGGTTCCATGACCACTTCTCTCCCCAGCCACTGCAAAGGCAAACAGGGCTGTGCAAGCCACCTCAAGGCAATCTGCCTGTGTTTGCAGTAAGGACCACTTCCACCGACACGGTGGAAAGCCGACTGTAGAAGCTCTTCCTGCCGGTTGCCATCACTTGGCATAAATTTGTGCGTGACATGCTGTTGCTCCGTCCCCAGTGACGGCAGCCAAGCTGCTCAAGTAGGTTTGCCTCAGCCTCTCCCTCCTGCAAAGCCCTCAAACCCAAGCTATGGGACACGACAGCCTGGCTGCAAGGGGGTAGCTGGATAGGTGGACCACAAGCTACAGCATAAACTCAGGTTCAGACCTGAGCCAAGCATGTGAGGATGACATCCCTCAAACCAAAACACAAGCCTGCAGGAAACATCACTTGAGTCACCTCACTTCCGTTAGCTCTCTTCCCCAAGTCTGGTCTGCTTTCACCGTATGTTTTGCCCTGCTGCTGCCAGAGACAATGAAAATGTTACAGTTAAGGGTCTTGGCTCCTATACAGAATCCTTTTGCCTTTAAAAAACTAAGACTGAGAGAAAGGGTCTTTACTTCCCCACAGTACAAGCCGTTGAGGACAGATACCTACGCTCCCTTGGCAACTCTGAAAAATCTAAAAAATTATTACATACCATATTGCTAAACAGCAGCAAGTACCATCAACTGCAAAAGACATTCAAGTCACTTAATTCAGGTAAAAATGCAAGGAACTGAAAGCACCATACTTCTGAATGTGAGAACTCTCAAGAGGTCTCAGGGGAACAAATGACAATCTGCATCTCGGTCTGCTGCTGGGGCACCTTAAAAAAGCTCATGTTCATGTCACAGTTGACTGCTTGGTCTTCAGTCCAGCAAAACTTCCCAAAGAATAAGGAAGAAGGTGTAAAGACTTTATCCGTAAAGACTGAGATAACACAAGCGGCATGTTTGCTCAAGTACATGTACACCCCTTTGCTCCATGGCAAAGCAAAGGAAAAAGGGTTAACTGAAATTATCTTAAGTGAGGCTTTAAGCCTGTTCAGGGCTAAGACCATGCACACGTTCCACTTCTGCATCTGGTCTGAAGAGCATCATCTCCTCTATATGTGCTCTCTGAGCATGTCCTATGCAAGAAGTAGGGAGGATATAAAAACTTCCCGTTGAAAGTTTCTATATAAGTAACACTGTTTTAGCTGCAAAACATTTAAAGATCAGGATTATGTTGGTTAGTGTCTACTGTTATTAACTTTTTGAGAATATATTTTGCCAACTACAGCTCATAAATAATTGTGGTTAGATCAGCCTAATCACAGAACGTGAAGAGACCTTTCATAAATAAAATACCACTGATGTCTTCACACTAATTGTTCTGTAACTCTAGCCTCGCATGTCCAGGAGGAGCTGTGCTAAAACACTGTAAATCAATTTAGCAGTTCCATTCACACATTGACAGACCCTGTGACAAACAGGATCACATTTCCTACCTAGACAGCCCCTGCTAAGCAGTCAGTTCGAAAAGAGTAATTTGAACAAGGTCACATTAAAAAATATATGATACTGCACAGAGGAAGCTGTCGTGCTCTTTTTTCTGCCCCCATCCCTACAACAATGTATTATTCTGTTACACAGCTAAATGTTCCTTTTGTGGCCTAATTCACTGTAAAACTTCAGCAAACCAAAAGGAAAACACTAGGCAATTAACAAAAATAATGGCTATATCATTCCTTGCAGAGGGCAGTTTAACAGCTAGCAGGTCTCGGTGCAGCCCCCAGGTCTGCAGATGCAATCCCCACCCAGGAGCCTGCCTGTGCTGTCACCAGAGCATCCCTGGGTGCATGTGGAGCACGTTCCCCTGCGGAGGACAGGCATGAGGTAGTGATGGGGGTAGGGAGTGTCTGTTCTTACCCATGTACTCCAGACTCTGACTTTTTTTTTTCTTCTTTAGCATCAGTGTCCTTTATCCACTACTCCTGCTTCTCTCCAAGGAAAGAGCAGCCATCCAATATACATCACAGTTGTTATGCAGGATTCTCCCTTTAGTAAGTCAGATTCTAATGCCTAACACACCTGAGCAGTGCTTACTCAAGGCTTACTAATTTATTTATGGAGAAACTCTAAACATGTTAATTCCTTTCTGCAGCTAATTTTTTAATACACTGCAAAAGGGTGAATACAATTTATTCCCCCCCCCCCCGCAACTGTATCTGAATTTGAGGATTTTTTAGCAGAGGACTTCAAATGTAGTTCAATAAAAATGACATGAGGAGAAAAAGTTCAGACAGTGTTGGGCAACTCTGCAGGAGAGGATGAAGACTGAAGACTGCTTCTGGCGATAGCACTAATATTTGGTTATTAAATGTTATTTCCAGTGACATTTTGCAGATCATGAGCTACAGGCAGAGGGTTGTCACTCTCCTTTGCTTCCTCTGCTGTATTACATCCAAAGCAGCACACGTTTGGTTCGCCCTGGAGCCTGGGGTTGGCTACGGACTGAAGCAAAGCTGGCTGGTACTCAGCCCTGCCGCATGCAGGGGGACAACAACGCAGCTCTATGTGTTAGGGTGTAGTAGGAGATACTAGGGATAGGAAATGCACATACAAGATGTTCACTTGACTAAGGCGTAAACGTCCAAGAGCAGCTGAACAGATGCAAAAGGATTTGACTGGTGGCACTCTGTAAAATTCTCAGTGTCTTTCACTGCAGTTGAGGGGTAGGAACTGCTTCACCACCCTGAAAGAAACCATGACTCGCCACGAGTGGAAGGGCTTGACGGGGGCTGAGGAGAAGGTCTTCCTCACAGATGCCTTCTGAGCACCCCACAGACCCTGCACAGAGCCATCCTGCCCCAGGACTGTCCTGGCTTCCCTTGTTCCTTCACCATTTTAACTAAGCAGCAAAGTACCGTGACTCCAGCAATTCTGCCCTCATTGCTAACCTTGCAGGGCTGCTCCCAGACATGCTCTATTTGTGGGTACACCTGCACCATTACTGAGAGACCAAGCCTTCAAATACTGCTTTTTTTCCTATATGCAGCCTCAATAGTGAATTCAGGACACGCAATTACTTGTCTGTGATGTCACAGCTGCTAGCCTTTTTACTGCCAATTCTTCTTAATCCAAACATCTTATTTTACCCATTCAAATATCTCCTCAGAGAGGGAAAATGCCACAGCCATACTTCATTAACTATTTAACATTGAAATGGACTTTGAATTTATAATAACTCAATATTATGCGGACTAGTACCGCACTTGCTGAAGGGAAGATGTCCAGTGTTAAAACACAGAGAACAGGTCACGGGCAGACTCTTACAGGATCACATGAAAATTATTTTTTGTTTTGGAAAGAAAAAAATGCATTCCAGAAAACAAGTTGTTTCTGATGTCTTTTCCTATACAGTTGAAAAATTCAGCCCTTGGTCAGTGTGAATTCATTCAGGTAATTAATTTCCACAGTCAGAAGTGGCAAAGGAGCAGGAATATATATTCAAACGCTATCACCACTGTGCATTCCCCCCAGATGAGCTCTGTGGCCATTTATTATGCAATTCTAAAACAAGCAATTTGCTACTGCTATGAAAAATAGCCCTGGTAGAGTCCCAGGATTGTTTGTATATTGTACCTGTACCAATTGTTGATAAAATGACCAATAGCAGCAACCAGACTTACGTCTCCTTCCTGTGAATTTTCAGCAACACTTGTAAAAATGGTAAGAATTTAAAAAATAATCTCACCTTCCCTTTTATCCCCATTTCCCCTCTTAGGTTCTACAATGAAAGCAGCACGCGTGGAGATCTCACCCAGGGAGCTGAAGTGCCTTCACTGCTAAGGGCAGCACGTAACACCTCCCTGCCTGCCCTCTTGAGGGCTGAGGAATTGCCTTCATCGAAGGCAATTTCTGTTCCTCCTGAGAGCTCAGTCCTACAAAGTCACAGGCTCAGTGCTCCTGTCCAGGAGAGCAGGAGCCGTGGGTGGTCAGCACTGGGAGCAGCATAAGCCCAGACTGTGGTCTGGCTTGGGAAAAGAGCAACAGTTTGAGCATGTAGTGGTTTTCTGTCTTTAATGCCAGACGCCAGGAAGACAAACTGTACATTTAGCGACAGGAGTAGCACTTCATTAGGACAACCCACAGCAGCCTCCTGCCTGCATTAGGCAAGAATGTACTATTGGGTTGACAATGATATTTCAGAGTGCTATATTAGCTATACCATCAATTTCCCTTTGTTTAATAACCTTATAGAGTTGGCTTTCAATGACTGTTATAGTTAGTTCATTCAGTTCGTATAGTTCAGGTGAACTTCCCCAGGAAGCTGATCTACTCAACGTGAAGATCGGATATTTGGTGAAGACAAAATACGCCTTTTGAAGTGGGACATTAAGATAGCTATCTTGCATTTTGAGAAGTGCTGCATCTATCAATCTCATTTACTTTTTGTAGGTCTTTCCCTCTCCCTTCTCTTAGGGAAAGAAAAGTAGGCAGCACGTTGCACTTTGAACACTACAGTTCACCTGCTTCTGCTTCCCACTTACCTGGTAACTGGTAGGGTGAGCAGCAATCTTTAACCAAAGAAGATTCAGATATTTTTATTCCCGGTTGCTTATTGCAATGCATTTCAGGAGTAGATAAAGCATTTCTGAGGGTGCTTGGTGATTTTATTCCAGGAGACTGCAAACAAAAGCACAGCAAGCAGTAATTTACCTTCACAAGTACACTACATCTTGCAATTATCTCCTAGTAATGAAGAGATACTCAAGGCTATGTTAGACCCAGTCCCACCCTAATGCAAAAAACAAGATCTTTTACACCGATTTCAGTATGGTAAATTAGACACACAGTGCACATTAGCATCCTTCTTAATGGTTACAAGGCTGTGCTATGAAGACACTCTGCCCTACATATAAGGACACTCGGATTAAAGATTTAATTGCACAAGGTGCTGAGTGCTCTGGCCGCGAACTAGCACGTGAGCAGCTACACTGAGAGCCATCCATAAACCGGCAGTCTGTGCGTGCGGAAACGCTCAGCTGACAGCAAGAGGAGGGCCAGGGTGCGAGCGCACTTCAGGACTCAGCTCCAGGAACGACAAACCAGGGGATGGTCATCAAAGAGACCAGCCGTGTTCAAAGGCAGGGAGTAAGGAGGAAGACTTCAAAACTGGGGGTGACTTACGCCCATGCAGTGCCAGTGAGTGCCAGAAGAGACTGCGTTAGCTCAGCTTGGGGATCAGCCTCATACTCACAGCCATGTATGAGCAGGAAAGCAAAGACACCAAGCCGTAATTTTTTCTCTTCCCTTCTTCCCACAAATGCTAAGCAAAATGATGGTTTATAGTGATTCTGGTCTGCAGTGTCTGTGCCAGTTAGTTATCTCACGAGTGTTAGCTACCGGAGCGCTTCAGTGAGAATGGAAGTACTAACCCTAATACGGTGTTGCCGTAAATCCTCACCACAGGAGCTCTGACTTCAGAAACCAAGCTGGCTGTAACTACGTTTTTTTAATGTGAGCAGGAAAAAATTTTTTACTGAGTCTTGTTTTATGGCCATGATACACACAATTTGTGGTGGTGTCTTTTTTTCCTCTCTCTCTTTATGGCTTCTAAAACGTTTCAGTAATGGAGAAGTGTAAAAATGTATTCTTAAGTATTTACCAAAAAACTGTCCATATTCCCAGAGAACCATCAGAGTCCCAGTTCACAGTCACACCGCCCCAGGGGTAGTCATTCACTTTGGTGTCATATATAGGCCAAAGTACTGTTATCAGCAGTTATTTGCTTTATGCACTATGTGAGGTCTCCAGGCATGGATGAGGACCTCACTGCACCCGAACCTATATGCCCACGGAGGATGTAACCTGGAGCTTGTTCTGCTTATCTCAGATTCCCTTTGTGCTCAGGTAGGACGTGTAGCACACAATACTGGGACTTCAGGGAACCTCTTTTTCTACCGAAGACCTTTGCTTCATTTATTTGATTTTGGTGCTGATAGCTCTTCTTGATTCTGATGTGGAAATTTTCAAAACAATTGGCTTAGCTTAGCCATAGTTGCAGGATGACAGAAGTGTTAATGATTTTAAAAATGTCTTTAAAATAGCTTGCAACTAACATACTAACTAGAATAAAGCTTTTTATCAGCTAAATTGCTTAGTATGAAAGGGAATATGAGTTAGCTGGAGAGGTGTATTTTGACCACCGGAGGGCTCCTACATTTTTTTCCATTACTAAATAAAAGCACTAAACACTGGCTGGCCTCATGTAGAGTTACTGAGAGAATAATCTGCAGCTAGCAATGTATTTCATTAATTTCACCTGTATTTCTACTTGGATCGCTGTGGACAGGCTGTGAAAGTATTGAATGTATAAACTATTCAAATCTAGTCACAAATGCTTTCACCAAATGTTTTCAGATTTGCAAATTGTTCATATGTTGACATTCCAGTTGAATATCTGGTTCGCAATTTGCAAGGTTACTTCAGATATTAGTGCACCAAAGCCAATCTAAACTTGTAATTGTGTGTTCATTTGTATGAATCATTTAATTTGTATATCATTTGCCAAAGAGTACAAATGGCCAGATAAAAGGCCACTGAAGACAAAGGAAAAACTGCTGATTTGCATTGCTTCTGGATGAGGCCAAGCCTGCATATTGCTCATTCCTTCTGCAATTCCATCAGTGAGAAACAGAAAAAACATCACTACACTGTTCTTAACCAGAAAACGCAGCCGGGATTTAGAACTTCTATATCCCAACACACAACTGAACTGATGTTTTCAGGGACTGCTTGAGCTTTAAAAACTGATTAGCAGGCCTGTTTGCGACAGGAAGGCAGGATCCTCTCAGATCTTTGCAGAAAATGAACAAGTAGTTATTTTCAGGGTCCAGATCAAACATGTTCACGTCACTGCCCCTCGCCTGACATGCACATCACGCTCTGAGTAAATCACGAGCTCTTCTCAGCCTGCTTACCAATAACAGGTCACTTGACATGTCCGATGGAGCTCTGCTGATTTAGACGATCGGGCCCTATTTGCAGTTTAACCCAGTTTCTCCTTGTTCCAGACCTCCAGTGCCTTCCAGGCCAATGGGGCCTGCTGACACTCCCTGTAATGTCTCACTGGGGTTTTTTAGGCTACACTTGGACCTTCATGTGGAAGTTACTGTAGCCCTAAATCACACTGCTTTCCATTTCCAGTGGATAAAGGTTGTCAGTCCTTTGGGGTCTGACCAGACATACATATTCGTCTTGTCTTATCTGGGTTGGTGCTGCTCATGCTACCAGCAGAGAAGTTTTGCTGGGATCTCAAGAGGGGGCTACCATTTTTCCTTTTTCCCTTGCAAATGTAACGTTCTTTATACGACCATTTTGGCTTTGCTCTGTGCTTGCAAGCTCCACTCACGAAACAGACCTTTGGTAGGCATTTTCCAGTTGAATGCTCTATGGTTGGCATCATTTATATGACAGAGCCAAATTAAACATGTCAGGTTGACAAAAATCTACTACTACAAATTAACCAACTACTTTATGCACTTCTGATGAAAGATGAATGTTTCATACATGTTAAAATGAGAGGTTGCCGGGAGCCTGAGGAACTAAACCCCTTAAAGTTCTCTGCTTTCTGATAAAACACTGGATCGGTAAATATTTATCAAAATTATCGGTCCAGCTCATAAAGTAACTGAAACAACAGAATATCTTCTCTAGGAGAACAGGAGTAGCACAGGGACAAATTAATTCTCATACATATTTTTAAAAATTGATTATGGATCTTTAACATTTTTAAACATTCTGAAGAAACACAGCACAAGGCTTTCATTCTCCTTAGGCTTTAATGCTGGGGAGGGGATGCTCTCTAAAACCAGTGCACAATATAGTAATGAATTCTCTGCAGTCTTTCATTTTCACTCAAAATCTGTAATACTTATAAAAACTTTCATATTGATTTGGAATTACTCAAGGAAGAACACTTACCTTAAGCGCGTTTACCACTTGTGAGTGGACACATCTGTGGTTCTAGCAACACGACACAGCTTATCTGCTTTGAAGCTTTGCCCCGCTGCCCACCGATGCAATAAAACCTGAGTAGCTGCAGGATAAAACAGACTGGCAACAGTCAAGCCCTTAGTAAGTTTTGAGGAGCCCGTAGCTCTTTTCCTGTTGGAGTGCAGGAAGTTCTTCTCACCATCTGTGTTAGTTTGGTTGAGATCTAGGCACAGAGGAGAAGGCTGGATGCCGTCACAGTGGGAAGCTTTTGCAGTGGGAACGGGCAGCCATAACTTCCTAGTGGTAGTTCAACTTCCTGGTACTCACGGTCTGGGTTTTCCTTTTCTCCTCCAGAAAAATATCTCCAGGTTTCCTCTCCTCTGGCCATGCTTTCTTGCCTCACTGCTCACAGACTGCTGTAATCTCCTCTGGGAGGTATAACTGTCTTTGAAGCATAGATTGGATGGCACTGACTTAAAGCAGGGTGAGTTTTTCTTACAGAAGCTCGAGTGTAAAAAGCTGCATTTTATGTTAAAAAAAAATAAATCACCCAATAGAAAGACCCTGCCTGGCTCATCTTTTGGGGTCTTTTCTTCCTCCTCAGACAAATACAACAATTCCCACCCCAAAATTACCAAAATCATTGAAAGTCACTTTTTCCAGTTTTGGCTAAAATTTGGCCGGCCACCCCCCCGTCCCAGCAAAAGAGTTTTCCACGTGCTGATTGCTGGGCTCTGTTTCAGTCTTTCACATCTACTGCATTGCACAGACTGTACCTGCTTACAGACCGTGCGGACCTACAGGTCCTGTGTAACTTCACTGAAAAACAGCGAGTGCCCCAAGGGGTGAAAGACTGTTTTCGGCATCATCAAACCCTTCCCAACGGCTCTCACACTGGTGACACTCATGCGTGTGAACTGAACACCACACAAACATCTGCAGTGACAGCAAGCAGAAGACACTGTCTCTTAATGCTGAAAAAGTGCACACAGCTACAACTCAGGTGTCAGGATAATTGTTGGAAGAACTGAGCCTATAACCCCTCCATGGGCTCTTCTGATCCCATCTCATCCCATCTTCTCGGTGTTAGCACTCCTGTTGTATGTAAAACACGCTCTTATTTCACTCCTCTTTTTAATAAGGGCAGTAAAGGTTTACCCGTGAATTAAATATAGTTAAGAAAGCTTCCCACTGTCATGAAAAAGAACCCCTTCATGTTTTGTATCTTTAATACAGTTAATTTGCAGGGTCCTTTAAGAGCAGCTGCTAGTTTTATATGTCAAACGACTGCCCCACACAAAAGAGAGCGTGGCAGTGAGCTGTGGGTTTTGCTGACACAGCACAGTGTTTCAATTGAAAACAAGAAATAGAAGGAGCAGTTTGAGAAACCTGACACTAGCTGTTACCTTCAGAAATCAAGACTTAACAAAATAAAGGCAAGCGTACATACTACTTGTTTCTTTTCTAATGAAATCTCGTTAGATGCTGTTGGAGACACAGGTGATGAGCAAGTCCTTCTGAAGAAACATCAGTTACAAAGGAGAAGAGAGGGAGATGGAGAAGGTGCCATTTTTCTATCACTATAGTAAACACCTAATGCACCGTAAACAGAGCAAGTCATGCGGTAAAACATGAAGCTCTTTTTTAATCATCTGAATAGAAATTTAATATCTTTGCATTTGCGAAGTAAGGCAACTTGCCCAAGCAACCAGATACACAAATCCTTATCCATTTATTCTGCCTTTGTTGCTACTGAACAAAGCTTCTAAGTCACAAGCATTAAGGCTGGTATTTACTAAGCAGTTGCACACGGGGGCTCATTAGGAAAATTAGGGTATCCAAACACATAAGGAAACCTGAGAAATCAAATAGCCACATATCCAGTGTGACAAAAAAGAACAACCCATGAGCATTTCCAGTAGTTTTGCTCTTCTAAATTATGAGGTCCAACAGCTAGGACCAATCCCCCAGGCCACCCCCAGCTGTAAGGCGCTGAGCAACAGCAGCACAGACGCAGGTCACGCTCTGAGGAGTGGAGGACTCTGGCTTGTGTGGGGATGATAAACAGCACAAAGCCTTTGCTACCGAACCTGCCCATCGCTGCTGAGCTGCACCAGAGCTATAGCAAGAACAGGAGAACATGAAAAAAAAAAAAAATTTAAAGCGTTACCACCCAGGAGATCGATGAACTTTCATAGTGCTGTTTAAGTGTTATATTGGTGCCGTCTGTCAGCTTCCAGGAGTCCACAATGCTCGGCCCTGGCTCTTTTTTAAAGGATGGTTTCATAAGGTAAGAGCACTGCCACTGTGACTAGCATGCTTTAGTTTTCTGTCTCTTTTCTGCACTCCTGGCAGGAAGGGTGGCCTCTGTCAAACACCAAGGTCACAAAATTCATCTTTCCAGTCTGGGAGAATGAAAACCAATTTGCTAGTCAAAACTGAGTAGCAATAAAAAGGCTCATATTCAATATACCAGCAAAGCTCTCATACTGCAACAGCAAGACAGCCTTCCACCAGCCTTTTGGCACAGCTGCTTACACCACTGCAAGCACTACAATGGGGGGAAAGTCTTCCAAGAAGCCTGCCAAATATACAGGCACCCTCTCCTAACTCTGGAGATAAATGCAGAACCAGGTCTGCAGATCTTCAGGAAGTAGCAAATATTTCTAATACTCAGCACACCAGGACAAATTAGAAACCCTTTTGTGCAATAGCTACAGAATTAGTTTTGCAGAAAACTAGCAAATCTTCCCTTTGCTTGGGCAGAAAATAAAACAGGACCTCAGCTGAAGACCAGGGTATGAATAAATGCAAATTCCTAATGAGAGTATCCATATGAAGAATTCTTTCAGAGGAGACAGAGACCAGATTTAGCTTCTGGATCAAACGGCTCTTGCAGATGGTATTTCAGTAGGCAAACGTGACATTCTGAGCTAAAATCTTTCACAACATGAGCTTTAAATAAACAGCTTGCCTTAAAATACTTTGTTGTCACCATGATAGTCCTTCTCTGTAGCCACATTCAAAAGTTTTACGCACAACTGCAACAGCTTTGACAAGAAAGAGGGAGATGGGCCGTTCCCCAACCCCAGGGCATTTGCCTGGCACAGAGATTCCGGATTTCCAGTTCCTGCTTTGAGGTGGGTACCTGGAAGAACTATTTGGTCTTTTAATGATTTGAGTAGCTCTTCATGGTACCTCTTCGCTGAGCAAGGTACCTCTCTACACAGTACCTCTCCCCCTGCACTCCGTCATACAGTTAGGAGTGTTTTTCCGTCAGGATCCACGTGTGTCTCTCCTTCTGGCAAATTTATGGCAAAGAGAGAATTCTCCGAGGTCAAATTTTTATCTCATTTCCTTCTTAGCATTTATATTAAGATATTGTAAAAGCTCAGGAACTTCTATCTATGCACCACTTGCCTACACATGCTCATACTCCTGTCGCTTTTCTCTTAATTGCTCCATTCTCACTGAGTGTTTCCACCCCCTCTTTGTTTTTCTTATTAGATTGAGAGCTCTCAAGCAAGAATTATCCTTAGTTACAGCTCCTAACACAGTGGGTTGTTTATAGGGATTCTTAATAATCATACATAATACAGTATTTGTCAATGGCATGTAAATGGCTTTATCGATCACCATGCTGCCACATGCAGCTGTATTGTTCTAGTATTTTAAATACTTTGGGTCAAATACAAGAAGCTGACTGGTGCCTGTGTGTATCTTTGATAACTACACATACGGACAATGCATAGGGAAGGGCTACGATTAACCGTTCTACAGCTGAGACTCGGAGAAGCTAGAAGCCAGACCCAGGGTATCGGTGGCACCGCAAAAAACTGGTATGCACACCTCAGGCTAATGCCTTAATCAAAGGACCCACCTCCCATGCCAGCAGGAACATGACATCCTGCTTCCTAGCAGTTATGCATTCTGTTTCCAGCGAGGCTTGTAAAACGCAAATTTCTGGTAAACCACAAGACCTTTCCTTTCATATTTGTGAATAAGATTTTATGTATCCTTTTTATGAACAGTTCCTACCATTCTCTTCCATCTTGACTCATAGATCTAGCCTTCCTTTGGTTTCTTCTTTATTAGTGTATTAAGGCTATAATCTATTCTTCATAAAGTTCATATATACACACAGGCACACATATACATGTGGGTGTGAATACACATAAATATACACACTCGCACATATTTGTAACATGGAAGAAATACAAATGAACATAGAGTTTTGCTCTTCTTCCACTTTGTTTGTCTATAGGGAATTACTGAGACATAGTAGCTTCATCATTTGAAAGATGAGACCATGATATCGCTATTTCTACACTTCCAAGAACAGTGCAGGTGTTTCAAAGCATTTATGAAATTGCTTGATTGACTCTTATATAGAAATCTATTGACAATAAGTTGAACCTTTGGACCTAGGCTGTAGAAGATTTGATTATGGTAACAATACCAACCGTCATGAATGTCATAAATCTTAAGAGAAAGGACACATATGTCACATATAATGCATGAAAAAGTTGTCCTTTTATCATGGATAACTTACCATTGTGTAGATACTCTGCTGACCAGCTACTGCATTATTTGAATAAGTATCTGATGTCTTGTTTTCTTTCAAGGAGGCAGGTGCAGGAGGAAGCAGGAAGCCTGCCAAGAAAGATGATAAATTGCCACTCAGAGCTGGGGACCAGTGCTTAACATTAATGCAATGCTGCCATGAATTAAAGCAGTAGAGTAATAAGAAACTAGGAAGAAAATAACTTCTCATCCCCCATTAAACAGATTGGCTCCATTTTCTTTATCCATTATAATTGCTAGTACATCTAAAACAAAACATTGTCATTGTCTCATTACAAGCAAAGTAAAATAGGTTTGGAAAGCATCCTATGACTTACAAGCTATGGAACTATATAATAATGATACCAGTTGCTTTTCTGCTAGGGGAGTAATCTTGAAGCTAACAAGTGCAAATAAAATTATAGAGAAAAATAACTGCAAAGTATGGCCTAGATTTTGAAACCCTTACCCATTTTGGCAAGTGTTACTCCCTGGGTGAACTGGCTCATTCAGTAACTAGATCACGGTGTTGTCAGAAGTGACAGAGGGCCCAGCATGTCCCAGGTTTCCTTGTCTACTGTTTATCCCTTACTGCACTTAATTTGGAATAATATGAGATAACTTTGAAAAGAATTCCATGTGATTGATGTTAGTTTACGTGAGAAACAAAGATAAGCCTTATAGCAAATCTGCAATTGGGTATCTACATGTGAGTTAAATACTGCACAAAATGCTGATTGAGTGAGAAGCTTGTCATTCATATTGACCAAAAATAAAGAAAATGTTTCATGAAAAATGGGTTCTTAACACTTTGTCATTAGAAATGAGATCATCCAACCATCATATTGATATCAGTCTAAGGCCAAGTTTCTCACAAACACACACACACACACACTTTTCACTTTCCTAAGACAGCAAATAAAAGCAAAACAAATACATATTTTATTTCTCCTTTGTGTGTACAATAGAATATGTGGGGAAAACGTAAGTTTGCAAACTCTCCAGATCTTAAAAACTTTGACTTTTGAGGCAGCTAAGGCCAAGCTGCAGCCAAAGAGACAGGCAGTGATGTTCCGCTGGCATTTTGCTTCCCAGGAACAAAACTCTGCCAGGAACAAGGATGCTCCTTGCAGGCTGAAGCAGCCTATCTGTTTTGGTGTGTTCTTTCTTAGGTAGTCAGAGCATAGGTATTCTGGAAGATAACTGGAAGACGGCCTTGGAATGATCCCTGGTTTATTTGGTCTGGGCAGTGGTGCAGGATCAGGTCTATATGTATAACCAGAGACCCTCTTCTGGTGGTGAAACAGGCTTCAACACGCTGTAGACTTGCTATGCTACATTCGGGAACAAAACTAGTCCTGCCCATACAGAGCCAGCTCAAGAAGAAGTTCTGTTCAAACAGGTTGTTTTAAAAATATTCTAGGTTTTGCCAACGATGGAAAATACAGATCTGGGATTCCCTTCCTCCCCTGCATATAATTAAAATATATACAGATATCACTTTGGGGCATCCAACCCTGATCTTATCCAAATCAGCATTTTACTGGAACGCTGACACACACACAAAAATTAACTAGGGCTGTTTTCAACATTCATCCATCAGTAAAATTAAAACTAAATTGAACAACTGATGATCAATGTCATTTCTCTTGCACCACAATAACTTACAGTAATCTTGATATTTTGAAATTGGGCCATAAGTCAAACACTTCATCTTCGTAAATCTTCATCTTGACATAGGAAAGCTACCTTAAAGCTATCAAGATGAAAACCGTTTAAGAAACATCTTTTTGAAGCTTGCACAGGATCTATATTCTCATCTCTATTATGTCCAAAAAGTGCATGGCATTCAGGACGGAAGCTGAAAAGCTGTGTGCTATTTAATCTCAACTGCATTTCCTCCAGAACTACGCAAGGCATCATACCACCAAGACAAAGCAGTGCTGGGACAGGGAAAGATAGCTCACCCGTTTAGGTGTTGATTTTTCAAGCTGTACATCCCTCTAAAACGATTCATTAGCAAACATAGATTACGTCCTACCTTTACTTGCTACATGCGCAGCGTGTCTGTCCATATCTCAGTTTATCTTACCAAAGGCAAATTTCCTCTTTGCAGATATGACTATGTCATGATTAGTTTGGTTTCTCACGCAGTGCACATAATAGGAAACCAAAGACAGCAAAAACTCTCAAAATACATGTCAAGTCAGCATGACACAGTTTAGAGAAGGGAGAGAGTAAGGCTGTGGCAAAATCTGAGGAAAAACGTGCCTGTGCCTGAAGTTAATGTAATGAGCTGGGAACTGAGTGTGATGGTACCACAAAGGAGGTAACTCATCCCTATAGGACAGGCACAAGTGCTAGTTAATAACCAAATTCCTTTCTCAGTTACACTTAAATATCTTCATGGTGCCATTAGCGTATACATAGCCAAGGAAAGCACTGGGCCTTGAGAACCCGAATTAGGGGTTTGCATTTCAGCATTTCTGAGGGAATGAGGAGCTCCCAGGCTCAGAATTTCCAATTTATAAGCTTTGTCAGTAACACCTCATGATAGCTAGATTGAAAACAAATGTGTATTCCTAAATAGCATTAATGATTTTACATCCTCGGCCTCAGCCGCAGAGGTGTTATTCTTGATCGCATGGACTACACAAGGGAATAACAAGGAGGCCTCCAGGACTGGCCTTGTAACAGCTTCACTGAAGGGAAGAGACATCTGAGCTCGGTGAAAACTTCCTCGGCCTCTGTAGACTGGTAGAGCTGTCACACATACCCTCACAGGCAAGGTCTTGGGTTCCACTATCCTGCCCCTCTCCTCCCCCGTTTCTGTAGCCTGGCCGCTGCAACCTTTCAGTCTCTATTCAGCTGTGCCTTCTACGCAGTTTGGTAACCAGCATAACCTGTTTATGACATACTGGAACCAGTTTCAGCCCCAGGGCACCATCACTGTTTGATCTGGGGTTCTCTCTCCATCTCTTTCCTCTCTTTATTCTTTCCTTTGGCTGAAGGAAAATCCTCAACAAGACTACCCTGACAGTTAGTTCGACTTTGCGTATTTGCACACAAATACATTAATTGCTGTCTGAGTGAAGATCAGGGTCACTGAGAACTAAAGCCCTGTTGATGTAAATGCCTTCCTACCATTTATTTTGGTGGTAGCAAGTCCAACAATATTTTGCCTCTTATACCCTGAAACATCTTTGGAAACTTTGCTTTGTTGCCAAATCATTCTAATATTACTTTTCATGATGCATCTTTTCCTATTTCTGGTGCTCCGGTAAAGAAAGTCTGATACCAGCCACTCATTCATTGTTGCATACACAACCAACGCTCTAAACTCAGTTCAAACAGGGAAAACAATGCTATTACTAACACGGAAATTTCCTGAAAGGATAAAAATGCATTTGCAGTTATTTGCTGATTTTGCTGTGAACGGTTAAGAGAATTCCTAAGAAATATCCCTTCTGTCCTGGCTTCTTAAGAGAGAAGGAAAGAAAACATGCCACAAAATTAAATTTCAGCAAACCAGGGGTTAAAGAACGAGTATAGTATCCAGATTCTCCAGTGCCTTTCTGCATGTGTGGTCACGCAGTCTACACAAGGTAGGCGCATTGGTTGTGCTTGACTTCAGAGTTGCCAAGTGTTGACCCAAAGCAGGTAACAGGGAAGAGACAGTGTCCAAGAACTGTTTACATTTCACAGGTAAGTTTTTGATATAAGGAGAAAGAAGGGATCTTCAAATGCGTTCATACTTACTTTTCAGGAAAATAATTGTAGTATTCCTCTTGCAACATAGTACTAAGATGCCTTTTGTGATCCTTTTCTCTACAGTCAACATCAGCAAATGTATTTCAGCTAAAGTGATGTTCCAGGATCAGGTGATCTGGACTAGCGTGCACTGAAATGAGTAACAAGATTAATATAAGTCTCAGTTAAATAGTAAGAACTTAACTCAAGACTACAAACAGGAAGATTAAACCCTAGCTAAGCGATTGATTTCAATTCTCAGTCAAGCAAGAAGACCGAGAAACCCTGAAACAGCAACCTATACATAAACTAAACTCAGCGGGACAAAGAGAAAGCAACAATTGCTTGTGTATTGGTTTTCTAGATCATGTTCAAGTCTGAGAAACCTGAAAAGAAAAACATACAGGAAAAGTGATGGGCAGCATCTATTACACTTCTAACTTAAAATATGTTACGTTGATATTTCCTATGGAAGCAGAATCAAAAAATTTTGTTCCAGAGATCCATGCAATAATGGATTTTGTTTTGACATTATCAAATGTTTCACAGCGATATTTTATCCTTCCCATTTTTTTTCTATCTCGTATCATAACACAAATTATAAAATAATGATGAGCAAGAAAACCTGGAACAAAATAATTTGAACTTGAAAAGAAAAAATCACTTAGGAATTTTTGGTTAAAATAGTAATAAAATCAGTATGATTTTGGGGAACATATTGTTTTTCTAAAATCAAGATTTTGTAAAAGGGAAATACATGAAAACAGGAAATTTTCAATCAGCCCAAATAAAAAGCGCAGAGTCATTCAGCACCATTTTAGAAAACATATAACTCCCTCATAAAATATTTCAGTAGGATTCAAAGTATTGAGGAGGACTTTGTTTGGCCTCAGTGTATCATTTCTTTCAGTTCATCCTTAAATTCTTACATGAGGAAAACCATCCATAAATGAAAAACCTTAATGATTGAACACCATCGTTATGATGGAGAGAAGAGATCAGAGGCAATTCATTCTCAGAATTTTCTTCACTACATAGGCAATATAAGTCAATGCAACTTTTTTATAGCTATGGAACAGGATACTGTAGTTATTTATTGTAGCTATTAATTTACATATTCAATTTGATTAAATATTTCAAATACAACAAACAAAACATTGCAGAGTACAACATCTGAGACTAACCTTACCTAGAAAAAGGGATTAACTTCTGACTAGCATGTTTGGGTACAAGGCTAGAAGGACATCTTAACAGTTTTACCGTAGCAGCAGCATCAAATCAGTACTGAACTGAGACAACTGATAAGATAATTTTACGTTGACCTACATAATAATGAAGATGAAAAATTACAGGTCGATCCTTTTGTTTGAATCTAGTCACACAGAAGAGTACTTTGTTAGCAAGAAGCTCTACTAAACATAGTGGGTTTGGATTCATAACCTTTTATGCCTTTTAATGGGGACTTCGTTACCACCATTAAATTTATAACATGCTAACATGGTTTGAAACAGAGTAGAAACTTGAATAAGTAAACGTGGACTTACAGACTTAATTTTAAGTTTTTGTTGGTTGATTTTAAACCTTGGTGAAGAATGCAGAAAATGCTATAGTCTCTCCTAATATATCATGGTGGTTATGAGTAGGAATCAGCAGGAAAACATACCTAAGAGGTATGACTCTGTCTTGTCAGATGAGTCATTTTGTGCTGGGACAAAGAGGAGCCTGTGTATGGATGAAGCTCTCCAAGTTCATTACAGGCTTCTTGTGACCCCCTAAATTTGGATGTTCAAGCTGCCATCCCACTCATAGGATCTAAGAATGCAAAAACAGATGAAACACATTAGGTTAAAATTTGTGTTCAAACAAAAATACATTCAGGTGACGGTATTCAAAGTTTCTTAAAGCAAAGAAGTGTCAAACCTTTTGACTAGAAAGCAGCTGTCAGTGGTAACACTGATGCTGTTGCCTCTTGCTTAAGTCGGTAATCTAGAGGTTGTCTGACAAATTACTCCTATCCGTGGAAATGAATAGACTAGAATAGAACAGAATAGAATAGAACAGAACAGAACAGAACTATTTTCAGTTGGAGGGGACCTACAACGATCATCTAGTCCAACTGCCTGACTCAGTAGTAGTCCCTTTCCTGCCCTATGGGCCTGGAATGGTTCCTGAACACCAACCAAGGAAAAAAGTGGGATTTTCTCATGATCTGTCACTCTAAGAAAGCCTGCATCAATCTGGTGTTATTCTGCCAGATGGGTGAAATGATTCCTGTGGGAAAGGATATGCCCAGCATGGCTTTCTTGCTAACAGTGTGATCTAGCTTTTACCAAATTGGCAGAAAGATTCCCAGTTGATTTTAAATAGCTTGTCATTAGCGGATTCCTTACAGATTATTCCACACTCAGCACTTCTAGGGTAATGGGAAATGCTATCATGTGGCAGGTGCACCTTTTAGTGAGTGCTCGGGAGTCAGACTGATTACCTGGAGAGCAGGCACAGCTCTTCTGAATGGAGGGAACACACGGCTTGGCCTCAACGAGCCTTGGGGTGTCTCGTTCATACTGCATTCGCTCACAGGATTAACGTGGGAATTAGCACAGTCAGCTCCCATATGAGCAGCATTATGTTATCCAATTTGCATAGTCTCCCCGTGCTCACAACACGATACCAATCCTGACAGTAGGAGCCTATGTGTTCGGAGCAGAAGGTACAGCGCTCTATCTCCAGTGACAACCATGACGTCTATATGGCAAGGGCAAGCAGAATACTTGACAACCATGAAGTTTGTATAGCCTGTGAATTGTTACAGTGGGCATATTTTGAGACATCAGCAGCCTGTGAGAACTCTCTGCATATTTTCCTACTAGACCTGATCAAAAGAGCAACCACCTCCATTTTGTTGACGAGAACCCTATAGAAATTTCAGATACCAATCAAGTAATAAATAACCATCTCACTGATGACCATAACAAGGACTCTGCCGTGCTTACACTGAACTCCTGTGAAAAAGGCGTGGGTTCCCCTTCAACCTATTCAGCTATGCAACGTCCTCAAACAGTGAAAGGGAAACCATAAAACCGAATGTGATGCACATCATCCCAAGAAATTCATGCCTTGAGAGTCCCTCGGCAAAATTCTCCCAGCTTCAGAAATACTCTACTTTGCAAAAGAGCCTGAAGCAATTTAACATCGTATCCATTTGGTTCTTCCCTGAACAATGTCAGATCTCTTAAGATGGGAACTTTCCATGACACATACCAATTACAGATGGTGTCAGTAAATAGGCCTCTTGTTAAGACCATCCAACAATCATCATAAGACCTTGTTCTCAGCTGCCTACAACATATAACTACAAAAATCTGTTTTGAAGTTTCCAGTGTTGCAAATATATTTTCTACTGTTGTGACACAGGGAGTTTCAACCAGTTATTAGTTGATACATGGATAAATTTGCAACCAGAGACTAGTGGTTAACAGGTGAGCATAGAACGTGGATGGCAAAAACAGTGTTTTCAGCTCAGAAGAATAGCTACTAAAATGGAAAGATTTTGTATCTTGTTTGCATGACTGACTTACAAAAGCAAGAGTTACAATATAAACAGGAATTACTTGGAAAAAAGTAACTGAAGAGACAGAAAATTTCAGTGATTGCAAAGAAACACTTTTACAATCAAGTATAGCAATTATTAGGACCCTTCTATGGCAGCAGACAACATTTCAGACAATGCTTTAGCCATGTGTTTCAGATCCATTGATCTCACATCCTTATGTACTACTGTAGAACACTTTGTGGCACTGAGGCATCTACTAGTAAAGAAGCAAATATAGTCCTTCACTGTTTGGGGTATCATAAGCACCAGTCAAAAGCTTCCCATAAATTTTGTCATTTTAGAAGAAGTAACTATCTTTTTTTTAACGCAAGATTACCCACTATACTATAACAACACATACAATTTCTAAATTGCCCTGTAGGCTAAGACGCTAGCGTAAGATACTCTAAAGCATTCCTCAGAGTGGAGGCGATGAATGTGAAAACCACAAAAGTTGATGGGTTCTCACCATTTTTGGAAATCGGGCCACTAGGTCACCTAAGTATGGTTTACAGAGATTTAGCTGCTAGTCCCTGAAAAATCTTGGTACAAATATTTTAAAGACAGATGCCATGAGCTATTAAATCAAGTTCTCAGATGTTCTGGAAGGATTCATAAAGCAAAGCTTTCCAAGCCACCTCTCCCTGTAACAGTAGATTATGTTGTCCATTCCTCTATTTGACTGGCAGCATTTAAATCTCTCTCCCCCATTGAGTTTATGCCATGTGAAGCAACTGCAACAGAAGATCTTGTTTTCAATTTTTCAGGGTCAGGTTGTCTTTCAGTAACACGGATGTCATTCGTGACACAATGAATGAGAGTCATACCCAGGCCACCGAAAGGAGGGATGTTAACTCTGAAAATAAAAAGAAAACATCAAAGCTAATAGTAGGAAAGTCTGTTTAAGCCCAAAACGGGCAGGCAGAAGCAGGGGCTGATATAGAAAGACAGTACCAGGCATAAATCCCAACATCTTCTCTGCATGACCAGTTTAACAGTGCTGCTATTTACAATACAATAATTCATAGCAGGACTAAAAACCCGCAGAGTTGACACTGCAAAAACATTGACTACAAACCCAGAAATATGCTCTACACACTCCAAATATATGAAGTTACCTGACTGAGAAATACACTCTGTGGTAACTTTAAGAGTATTAAGAAAGAAACAAAACATCCTTACTAGGAGTCAGATAAAACATCTGTTAAGTTTTAAAACTTTAGCTTGGAGTTCTTCTTTTCCCCTCAAACCAGTTCTGATTATGTTACGGAACTGTGTTTTATTTTCACCTAGGCTGATCCATAGATGAGCAAAGCTAAATCTTTCTTGCTCTGAAGTAACAGCCCTGAAACCGTCTTTTTTATATGAGCATAGTTCATTGCAGCCAGAGATTAAATTATAAGATGATTTTATTTGAGGTCATGCTTTTGTGTGTCTTTGCAAGTTCCTTCTCTATTACCATTATAATTTCCTGAGTTATAACTGTCAGTTATCACGATCAAAAGGTTGGAGCAAGAGGTTTAAGTCATGGTCACTCCGCCTTCCCATCTGGGTTAGCTACATATATGCAAAGGGCCATTAAGAAAGTGAGAGAGGGAGAGAGAAAAGGAGGATGGAAGGCTTCACCACACTAAATGAAAAGCAAACAATATGCATATCAGCATCCTAAGGAGCCGTACCACTCTGCTGGGAAAAACCAAGACAAAAGAATTATCTGACACAACAGTTCAAAGCATATTGCACCTGTCAAAACGTCTGTCATCTTCTATAGAAATGCACCATTCTAAAAGAAAAAAGGGAAACTCTAGCAAAGTCACTCAGAAACAACAGACCACTTTGTCTCCTTCCTTCCAGCCAACTCCTCCATCTGAAAGCCATTTAACTCAATGCTAAAGATTGCCTGGAAGGACCAGACAATAGGAAGGTCTCTTTCATTGTCAAGGACAGTTACACTTTGAAGATGATGCTCAAAAGGGGTTAAAATGGGTCAACAAGCAATTGTTGGGTCTATCCGAGGAAATGTGAACAGAACATTGTTAAAGTCACACACAAAAAAATCTAAAAGAGCACATCTTTAAACTGGGGAAGTACGGGGTGGGGGGGGGGGCAACACAAAATACTGATGTAATCTCATAGTGAAATAGAGATAAAAAACCTAGCAGTACAAGTGGACAAACCGTGAATTTCAGCTTAGATATGGCAGATCTGAGCAACATGCATCCAAAGCACAGAAAAGACAAGAGAGAGACAGGCCGACTAACAAAGGGAAAACCAACAGTAACCCTAAGAGAAATAGATGTAATTTTCCCATGACTTTTTCATTTGTCTGCTTCCAGCTTTCACAACATTCCCTGGGAGTCACTGTGTTGCACAGCTAGATGGAACGGGTCCATCTTACGTACTGAAACAGACTTATTCATTTGTCAATACCAACTGTTTTAAAGGGAAAAAAAATGGAAAATTGCAAAAACATTTTTGCTTACATGCAGATTATCTAAATCAATACTTATACAGCCTACTGAAACCTCTTTGTGTGTGCGTGTTCTCTTCATGCTTACGTGAAAGACAGACATTTTTAAAAAGCTTCTAGACTTAATTTACACAAATTTAATTCCTAAGGTAAACCTACTGTGAAATAAAAGATTTATCTAAAGCCATCTATTTATCTAGACCCGATTCTTATTTTTACTATTAGAAGTCTAATTTCTCTATTAATCAAATTTTGGCTTGTGTTTGATTCTTAAATGCAGCATTGTATAGGAATATAGGCACCAAGCCTGAAAAAAACTCAGTTCAGCAGAACTAGTCATGAAGTGTATTCATTTGCATTTGCAGCAAAGGGACCTTCCAACTTCAGGGAAGAAAAATGTCTGAAATTTCCACTCTGCTGAAGTCAGTGGCAAAACTTCCAGTAACGTTGCTGGGGGCAAGAAGTCAGCTCTGTTTTCACACGCCTGTACTTCTGAACTAGGCCAGTGATGGTCTTGCACATGTTGTTTATTACACTACTTCTCCCTTTTCGCTCTTTCAAAACCTTCAGGCAAGACAACAATGACAGAAAATAGTCTTTGAAACTGTGTAACCAAACTGAATAGGTCCTCAAATTTTGGAAAATCCTTGAATCTGGGGCTGGACTTTCTTACATCTTCTTATATCTGCTAAGATGCAGAATTGGCCTCTGATATGGGTATTTTTTATCTCCCCAAAATCAACAGGACAACGTTCAGCTGCTGAGAACATGGTCCAGGGTGTTCTCTTTTAGTCACTGAAGGAAGCATGAAGGCCATGAAAAATGAAATTATTTGAGACTTGAGGAAGTTCAATTTCACATCTAATTTCAAAATCAAGATTTGTAAGGGGACCCCATTTCTACAAGAAATAATGAATGTAACAAACACTATTATCTTCCCTCCTGTTAAAAAAGCAACTTCAGTCACTTAAAACTTCTATAAAATTTCTTTTTATTTTCTTTGTATTTTATTTAAATCAAAGCAAACTATTCCTAAAATGCTAATCAAAGCTCAACATTTTCAAGAGTTTGCAAAGTCATTTTTCAGGTATAAAATCTTTTTGAACCTACTTTTTGACAAACGGTTTCATCTCAGATAGCACTGGAAACATTTCTTGTAGCAAGCCCTGGTCAGTTTTTATAGATATGACAAAATTCTTATTTTATCTGCTCAGTTTCTTTACTTCGCACTCATACACTGGACTCCAACAAAAAAATTAAATACTCAGAAATGCTGATGTTTCACAGTGTTCATCTGGCACCAAACATTTCTACGAATGTAAGGTGACTTACAGGTGAAAGCCCCGTAGACTAATCCTTGCTTCTTGCCTCTGAATTCACAACTAGTTTTTTTCATGAGCTTTTTATGACTTTACGTGAGTGATTACCTGGTACTAAAAAGTAACGGGAGTCACAGTAGTATTACCAGTGCCTCTTTCAGAATTAACTATTTTCAACTGCATTTGCAAGTTTCACGTTTGCTGCAAAAGCACTCTCAAACTAGACCATTCAAAACAGTGATGAAAATGATCATTACACAATTGCTGGCCTCCTGTGCAACTGAGACATAGGTGACTAATGCAGCTCCACAAGAAATGCCTTGGCAGGGGTCAAAGTACAAAACTCCCCCCACCAGCAGTTTGGGGCAACTCAGGCTATATCGTTAGCCTGGCCTTCCCCCTTCATCCTCCACTGCCTCTCATATTCTTCCTCCAACCGCCACAACACCGTGTTCCCCACCCTCTCCATTTCCTTCAGGCCACTTCTTCCCTTCCATGGCTCATGAGCCTCAGCAGACGGGGTGTCCAGAAAATAAGGGAACCATTGTCCTCTTGTTGGGTTCTGAACTTGAGGATGAGAGCAGGTTGCCGCAGCCAGGGGCAAAAGAGGAGGAAAGCTACGTTCAGCCTTGGAGATCATGAAATGGGGATGCTACACACACAGTCGTCTTCTCAGAATATGTGAAACCTGTTCATGCTTAGGGCCAGTGGCATCTCAGGAGATCCGAGATGCCAAACTCTTAACACAGCTACAGTGCACATGTGCAAATCTTGCTCTCAGGATCTAAGACTGAACCTAAATTCACATTCTGTATAAGATTCCACTATAAATACAGACAGAATCTTTTTTCCCTTTTTCTATTTGCTATCGAGGCCGTGTACATTTCTTTCACCGTAAGAAAAACAAAACCCTGCCTACATCTATTTCTGTTGTCAGACACTGATAAATAATACCTGCTGAAATTTTCCAAGAAGTTTTATCCTAGTGTTGACACCTGGCAGAAAAATTTCAGCTTTAATGTTAGCTTGGCTAAGTGACATGCATGAAAAAACATTTTGTGTTGATAAATGTGTATAGATATCACTAACAGCACCATAAATTGAATAAACTGAAAATGCAGTATCAAGTACAAAGACTTTTCATGACAAATGTGGGTTTGATTTTGTTATGTTTTTTTCTAATTAGAGTATAATTAGGATTTAAATTTCCCTGTGATTGATAGCACTCTAGAGATAACACAAAACGCTGGGTCAAATTTTCTGCTGGTGTGTCTCTGAAAGACAGAGTTGACAAGCAGCAAATCTGTTCTTTTTTTTAGCTTGGCCACAATCCTCTGCTTTTTATATATGTCTGTCAAATGTTAAGGCAGACAAATTCTCCAATACACTCCATTCTACTGTATTCATGTATGAAGATGTGCCCAAGAACAATCTTTAATCACACCTCATTACTCTTCTTTTTAGAAAGACCCAGTCCTCAAATCGGGGGAAGAAGGCAATCGCACGTGACTTAGAAAAGCAATTGTACTCCATGAATAATGACTAGCTGTGGATCAGAAGGGACAGTTCACACAAAACACAGGTGGAAGTTTTCTGAAACAAACTTAAAATTGTTGCAGGTAGTAAATAACTTCAAAAATCCAAAGTCTTTTAATTAATGGCTAAAGAACAAAAGTGCTAAATGCACCTGATAGTATATTTGCAATGAATCATTTAGCCAGCTAGTGCACATGTGTATTTCAGGTACACTTCTGAGGATCACAAGCGGGGGAAAAAAAAAAAAAAGAAATATCAACTTCAGATAGCTGTTTCCAATGCTCTCCTAAGATATCAGGGGTTTCCCTCTCTAAAAAAGCCTGTTTCCTCTGATCTCGGGAGTGTACACCTGACTGACACAACACAATTCACTTCTGTCATTAGTAGAACAAACATAGCTTTGTCCTCTTTCATGTGTCACCATCAAATTGATTAGCTAAATTAATATTTCAGGATTTTTTAAGAAAAGGTGAAGTTTTACCAGCAAAAAGACTGTGCCTTGATTTTCAAATTTCCATCAAACACGGTACTGGTGGTGAGTAGGAAAACACTTTTTTTTCAAATATTTAAACTGTGCTGGGAGGACCCCAGACAAGACAGAGCTCTGGTAACTTTTCGTGAAAGAGCTTTCTCTTTGCAAGGTTGCCTACAAGAAACAGGGGTCCAAGCAAACTGGATTTGGAGGGTCACACATTCTCACTCATCTTGGCCCCTACTGTAAAAGCTGTGGTTGAGGCTGCTTTGAGGTATTTACTTAAACATGAAACAGCTGAGTGGATCAAACCATTTCAAGGAGCAGAAGGAAACTTCTACTCTGATTTAAGGCTACAAGAAGCTCATAAACATTTGATATTTGACCTGAAGCTGGATTCCTTCTTGGAAAAGCTTGGTGGTGGGCAGGAGGAGGCTCCAAGTGGAAAAGCTCTACGGCTAAAATATATCCTCTTGGGGAATCCCAGTTATTTCATTCAATCCTCTATCAAACCCTTCAGTTTGCTAGGGAGTTTCCCCCGCCATCCTCATGAGAAATTTGTTTCTGTCCACTAACGAGAACAAGGAATCACACGGTCTCCCTCCTTGTCTTTCCAAATAATTCCCCTCGCGAGGGAGGTCCAAAAGGCAGCAAGGCCAGGTGCACGCTGCAAAGTTCAGCCAGCCGAGCCACAGCAGCGGCGCTAAGAAAAGCACACAGCCAAGAGCTGATGCGTAACGCCAGCCAAACTCCTGGCTGAGTTTCATGCGGCTCCCGTCCCGCTGCCAGAGGGGAGCCCTGGCCACCTGCCCGGCCGGCCCGGGACCCGCGAGCTACATCACAGGAGCCCCGACATCCTCGGCTGCGCCTCCCCGGGGCTCTGCCGGCGAGCGAGCGATGCTAACAGCCATGACAGCAAGGCAAAGGCTCTCAGAACCAGAACAACCGAAGAGGTCACGGGTAGGACAGCGCGAGCGGGGGAGAGAGCAGCCCTGGACAACAGATGACACTCACGTTACGTAATGCAACATTCAAATGTATTCATTCTACAGGGGTGATGGGAGAACCGAGGCTAGGTGAGGCAAGAGCTGAATTTTTGATTTCTTCTGAGAAGTTCTGCAGTCTCCAGGAAAAGAGAAAATACAAATTGCAGGAATAGGCACAGCAAAAGAAACAGCAAATATCAACCACCAAGAACTCCTATCTCCAAAAATCCTTATCTTTAGATTCTCTCACAGTCAATTTAATATTAAGGTTTTAATCTTCTTCCTATCATCAGCAGTTGCAATTTTTTTTAATTTAAGTTTTTTTCTCTGGGTTTTATGCACTAACAAAACATAGTCTGAAAGAAAAAAACATCTCAGCAGAACCAGTGAAGATTCCCCACAGGAACTGTATTTCATATAAAAGAAAACGACCGTGAAATGTATGATCTTACCCTTGGAAATACAATATCATGTTTGCATCTGAAAGGCAGTGAGTCTTAGTTCAAATCAAATCTGTATAGTTGCACACTGTGCACACACAGAGACGTATCAGTAGTCACAGCTGTATTTTTGCATATGGCATTCAGGGCACCCGCAGCACCGTCACGAGCTCAGCAGTGCTCACGGCTACTGCTTAGCACACCTGATGCTGCCACGCTCATCGCGCTGGAAGTTAATCAGGTTGCTCCGATCTGTGGCTTTTTTTGACTTGTTGCCAAAGCCTGACAGCAATGAACAGATTTCTTCCCTGCCCTCTCACTTTTCCAGCCCACCAGCTAACCTTCACGTTTTTAATCACTGAGCTAAACCCGACCTGTAGGTCCAAGCTAGGCCTCTGCCCTTTGCAGGACTGTTCTGCATCTACTGTCTGTGTCACAGGGGCTTTTCTTTGAACACGAACAACAAGGTTAGGCATGTTGGTGGTGGTATAGAGAGGTAGGAAAACTACAGATCTCTCAAGTCAAAGGAAAGACGTTTCAAGGGTAAGATAAGTACTTTGGGTTTCTTCCAGCAATATAACAATCCCATCAATCATTTGTGAAAGGAAAAAAAAAGCTCCTATGTATTCTAATTAACTAGGATGTCCAAGAGATCACTTTATTTCTTTGAACCATTTAAATCAAACTATACGGTGTAACTTACATGGACAACTGCCCTTTATATTAAAGTACTAGAGATGCATCAGACAATCCACACCATGAAGGCCTTTGAATCCTTCCTAGGATTCTTAGATTAATTTCTCAGAAGACCACACATATTTTACTAGAGACGGTCTCAGTACAGACCATATCAACCTTCCTTTTTTTTCCTCCAGCTGTTCTAAAGAAACCCAGATGAAATCTTGTAAAAAATCCCATACTGTGGAAAAAAAAAACCCTGCGATTTTCTAAGGAAAAAAAAAATCATTCAAACTCTGACCTTCTTGGCTACCTCTTACAGTAACTAAATGTGAACTTAGAAAACAATAGCTGTTACCAATGTAACCGAGCAGGGAAGCAGCAGAGACTTAAGATACCTTGGGGATTAATGAGCGTGCGCGTAGACACACTCATGTCGGAGTCAAGGTAGCCATCTCAGGTACGGGTGAAACACCAGCTTCAGCATGACCTACCTGTCCAAAACACTTACTGGGGTCTGTTTTGTGTCAGTGAAAGTGCATTTCTGAAGGTAACTACATTAAAGCAAGTTCATACCCACCATCCTCTTCAACCCTGGGTGAACGTGGTCAAATGTCTTCCTCTCCTTGACAGCAGAGACCTCAGCAGGCTGCAGCTCCTGCGTGCTGTGCAGGGAAGGCAGAGATGCTCCTCAGTTTGCAGGTCAGTCTGACATCAGGAAGCCGGAGATCACCCCCTTCCCCTTGCCCAAGGCAGTGACAAGAGCAACGGCCAGAAAGTGTGTCAGCCTTGCATGCTACAGGTAGTCTGTTTGAGGAAAAAAGGACAATGCCATTGGATGATTATTACCATTATTCAATTTTTCAATAACTGGAGCACCCCCTGGCACTAGCTGGGATGAGAGCCCCGTTGCTTTAGTACTATTCAAATGATAGGAATTAATCTACCCCAGAGCACTAGCGACCGGGATGCAGGATGAGGGGCAAGACTTCCCAAAGCCTTTCCAGAGAGCAGCACGCAGAAGGACCTCCATGCCAGCCTGCCCCTTCGCAGGACCCTTGCAGGGTCCTGCACCTCGGTCAGGGCAACCCCTGGTATCAGGACAGGCTGGGGGTGAAGGGACTGAGAGCAGCCCTGCCTAGAAGGACTTGGGTTTTTTTTTCTTTTCTTTTCTGGCAGACACTTTGATAATACTGTTATTTAAATTCTAACAGTAAACCATTATTACTGGCTAAAACCTTCTCCAGGGAGATCTTTTATGTTTGTGTGAGCTTACAAGTTAAATTTGGAAGACAGCAGTTAAAAAAAATCTAAAATAATCTATTACTAAAGTTTCTGCTAAAATTGACTATTACCTGCATACGTAACATGCTTCTCTCTTTTCAGAGAGGCTTCTTCAGGTGTTTTTTTCCAAAGCCCAAACTTCATCCCCTATTCCTGCATCAGCAGATGACATGAAGATATTCCAGGATTTATCAGCACTTTAAAAATGTGCTGATAGCACTCATTTTTCTCCCACTCCAAGGGGATACCATGTGTCATCCTGCACCCAGTGTCCCATCAGCTGGGACCAGCAGCATCCCCTGTTCCCTGGAGAAGCCATGAGAATCAGCAGTCTTTGCTCCTGCCTCCCGCTGCTGCACCATTGCCATAGCTCAGGGGCCAAGAATGCTGCATCCATGTGCAAGGACATTTTTTTTTTAAACATCGTAGAATCGTAGAATCACAGAATCATTTAGGTGGGAAAAGACCTTTAAGATCATCGAGTC
>JAVKLA010000024.1:22930891-22947854 GCA_034782735.1 Sagittarius serpentarius
TCATACAATTGGCCTTGGCCCATCGATCCAGCCTGTCCAGATCCCTCTGTAGAGCCTTCCTGCCCTCCAGCAGATCAACACTCCGGCCCAGCTTGGTGTCGTCTGCGAACTTACTGAGGGTGCACTCGATCCCCCCGTCCAGATCATGGATAAAGACATTAAACAGAACTGGCTAGTTGGGCTTTGGCCCTTCTAATTTTCTCCCTGCATGACCTCACGACATCTTGTAGTCCTCCCAAGTTGCCTGCCCCTTCTTCCAAAGGTCATAAACTCTCCTTTTTTTCCTGAGTTCCAGCCAAAGCTCTCTGTTCAGCCAGGCCGGTCTTCTTCCTCGCCGGCTCATCTTTCGGCACGTGGGGACGATCTGCTCCTGTGCTTGTAAGATTTCCTTCTTGAAGAATGTCCAGCCTTCCTGGACTCCTTTGCCCTTCAGGACCGCCTCCCAAGGGACTCTGTCACCCAGGCTCCTAAACAGGCCAAAGTCTGCCCTCCGGTAGTCCAAGGTAGCAGTTCTGCTGACGTCAACTGTAAAAGAAAGTGAACACAGACGTTAAGTCCACTGAACTATCATCAGGAGTATTACAACCTTGATTTATCAAGCCCCAAATGGAGTTTCATCCTGTACTACAATTGTAGTGACCTGAAACTTGTTTTAGATCCTCCCAGGTAACACAGCAAGTAAGCAGTTCCTACTGTAGACCTTCTAAGATTTATTTTTACTGTAGCCAGAAAACAAGCTTAAATGTCTCTTTCAGCACTAAGCTGAAATGAGATCACTAAAAAAAAACCCCACAGTATAAACAGTTGTTTAATACAGATAGCATCCAACAGCTTTGATGCCACAGAGAAAAGGAATGCACAGAAATGTGGGGTTTGACATTTTTCCCCAGAGCCCAATTAAAATAAAAAAAGTAAAATGCACAGAAATAAAATATGTCTAGCAAATATTTTTCATCCTAGCTTGATTTGCTACACACTATTGCACTGCAGAAACAGGAATATTATCCATGAATTAAACTACAGATTAAGGACAGCTCGAATTTATCATTAATAGGTACTATGTAAGGTATGATGAACCGCAGTGAGTTTCCACAGTTAAGAGATTTTTCCAGAATAAATAGTCATTAAGGTGTAGATTAATAGATATTACAGCCAGAGGGGACTACTGTGATCATCTTTGACCATTGTTATCATTGTTTTTCAGTGCATAAAGCAATTGTTACAACCTGGCTTTAGACTTAATTTAATTATGAGTTATGCAACAAAAGCGAACCTCCACAAAGGAGGTTCACTGAAATAGCATATCATTAAGTTCAGCGATTTGTTTTCCTTCCCTTCATTCCATCATTATTAAGATTCGATCCTCCTGTAGTTTGTAAAATTCAGTAGCATTTACAGCACTGAAGTTCCAAGTGATATGGTTATTCAAGAAAAAGTAACATTTATGTAAAGAAACGGGAATGTCCGCCCAGAAAAGAAGGGTTCACATCTCAAAATAAATAAAAAAAAAAAAAAAGTCAAAGCGGCACGCGATATACCAGATTCCTATTGTGAGGCACAAATTCTTCACAACACTGGGAGACATCGCAGAACAAAAATACTATTAGAACTGTTTCAAAAGGAACATTTTTGGCTAGGATAGAGACTTTTGACATTATTTATTAGGTTCAAAAATGCTTAACAAAGGCCTAATAATAGTCCTGTGGAAACCACTACATCTGAGGCACTTTCTGTTGTTATGTGCAGGCATTGATTTGAAGATGGCCAGCATTAGTAGAACAATTCCCTCACAGCAGTCAATGCAAGTGAGCATTCATACACACACAAGCAAAAGCCTGTGAACAAACCATATGGAAACAGGAAAAAAAGTAAACATTTATTAACCTCTTTGTGGGGAGATGGGTGGAAGAACAGGCCAGCAGCGAAGGAGACGGTCATGCCAAATTTCTGCAAAAGAAGGTGTTTGCCCCGAGCATTTTTTTCGTGGAATATGAAGAAGCCTGGAGAATGTCTCCAGTGCCATGGTAACTGGGGCTGCTGGGGCTGCTGGGGCTGCCAGTGCCGCCGCCACCCTCCGCCACCCGGACGCAGCCTGTATGCGGGGCAGGTTGGCAGGTTGGGATGCTGCTCCTGCCCCCTTCCGCGGCCGAGGGGACCCTGGCAGGCACGGAACAAGCTGAGCAGATTTCTGCAAAAAAAACGTAAGCGAGGATTTTGCTCAGCTACTGAGCTGGCATATAGACATACACACAAAAAGACAGAAAAAGACTTATATGTTGTTCTCACCACGCGTATACAGAGATACATAAAACCTGTGCAATCAGTGCAGGGCGAAGGTTTGTGAATGATGGAGGCGGATGAAGCGGTGCTTGCAGACACTCAGTGCTTGGGCTGATGGTGGGACCAGAAAGTCACCTCTGTCCTCCTCAGCATGTCCTGAGACAGTGACCAAAACTTCATTTGACTGACAAGATCGCTGGGGACTCGAATGTGTTACCTTGTTGAACGGGCTCTATTCAGCCAGAGTAATGTCTCACAATTAAGCTATGAAATTTCCATTTTCTAGTGTAATCAGTATTTACATTGCCCTTGAGGGAAAGGAAGAGGAGCTCCAACCTATGGAAAACACACTCTAAAGATAGGTTTTTCATTTGCATTTAAAACATGATGAATGGTGCACCCGGTTTCTGAAACAGGTTACAGAATAAATGTGCTACAGGTACAAACAAATCTCGGATTGTCTTGCTTTGGTGCTGCTGAAGATGAGATTGAAAGTGAAACAGAGCAAATGAGTCCATACAGGGAAGGAGGAGGTAAAACGGAGGTAACAGCTACCTGGCCCGTCAGCCACTCTCTCGCAGCCCGATGAACCTGGGCATTGCCCCGCCGCAGCCCCAGGCAGCACCTCACCTCCGCTCTCACCAACCGGCTTTGCTTGCGCAACTAACACAGCAGCAGCTTTATCCGCGCCCGCGTTGGCCCGCAGGATCCGAGGAGGTTTGGGACCTTTCTTGCCCTCAGCCTGGTAGGGAAGCCCCCCTGGGTGAGGGGGACTTGGAAACACCGTGATGGCACAACCCGTTTGTCCTCTCCTCTAAAACAGGCTGAAACAGATGGAGAAAAAAGTTAAAATGCTGTACAGTGAAGCAGCAACCACCAAGTTAAAGTTATTAACTCACCACCTCTCTTTTCCTTTTACAGGAAATTAGTGCCTTTCCAGTCTTTGTAGAACAAAACCAAAGATCCTGAATTTCTAAATGCCAAGTGAAGAGGTGGTTCAGTTCATGATTTCTGAGTGCTGGGAGACAGAAATGCTGTCTGCTTAGACCTAGCAGCTCAGCATCTTTAAAATTAGCCCGTGGACCCACAAAGCTACCCTTCCTCCATAATCAGGTTGTGTGCACAAACCCTGAAGAACCACACACCTTGGGTTGCTTTTAATTTTACATGAGTTCAGTGTTGCTAGTCTGATCAAAACAGCGTTTTGTATGGCTTATTTCCATTCATTTCTGCAAACGGGAAGATTTCTAGCGCTGGACACTCCTGTTTCCTGTGCAGCAGACCTTGACAAGCAACGGCTGAGCATTTTCCCACACCACCTCAAGTCTGGTTGGGGGGGGACATGCTTTTATATGGACTGTTAATTATATTAAATATGCATACATGAGGTTACTAGGGGGGGTAGGCTAAAAACAGTGCTTTAAAAAAAAGAGAGCAACAAACACGCAATTCGTAGTAATTAGTATGTGCACTTAGAACTGCAAAGAAGTTCCTGGATGCGTTCAACAGTTCCGTATTTTAACATGCATATCTCACTGCATTGCCTTCAAATACAATGAGGCATGTGCTTAAGGATGCCCATTCCTACAGTAAGGAAGCTCTGAACTGGGAAAGTGTTGCCTCTGAGGGCAGTCCATACACATGCTTTTAACCCTGACTGCTCATTTACAGTCAAGTCCAAGATCAGAAGTGATTTAAAATATACTTTCCTCTGATACCTTACTTTAGCAGACCACTCAAACGTATTAGTGTGATTTTTATAATACATGCAAAACCAATAATTGGTATTAAATTGGTATAAATCATTGGCATTAAATTATTAAAATGTTTTCTGTGATTTTAATTATAACAAGAGGCAATATTTTATGGCTCTTGGTGTAGCTTGAGGTGAATTTTAAAGTTTTTAACATTTTCATAAATTGTTTAATGGTTGTACAAATTAGTTTCAAGCCTTACTAAACCTGATGATAGCTTTTAAAAGTAATTAAAAATGTCAAGTTATTTACTTCCAGTAGTCCAGAAGGCTTTGGCCACAAAATGTACGTCAAAAATTTTGAAACCAGTAAACATTTATTGTAATAACAGTAATCCAAATGTAGAGATACCAGAATTTGGAAATCGGTAGGATCGTGGATTCAAAGAATCTAAGTTTTGGAAGGATATTGAAGTCCTCGGTTTATGTCCAATTCAAGAGGAACTCATGGCAAGAGTATTTCCCAAGAGCTTCTACAGATAAGATTGTAGTAGAGGCAGTAGGAGAAAAAAATATTAATAAAGGTCTTACACTGAACTTTTTATCTGCTCATCTCGAGGGGTACATATACAATTGATTTGACATTAAAATTATGCCGTTAGCTGCTCCATCACTCATTAAGTTCATGTCACATTTAAAATACTGTTCTGGAGAAGATGTCAAATTCCTTCCTAGCAATACTGAAATATGAAATGAACTAAATCAAAAAAGAAAATGAAGTGTCATAGCCCAAGAAATGCACAGACAGAGACATGGAAACACACAGGAAGTTTTGAAGCACATCAAGGGTTAGGAGAAGGCCAGGAGCTCTCTGAAGGCTGTTATTTGAGGATTGCTGTGGAAATGTATGTTCAAACCCTGCTTTTGCCAGCAAGCACCTGGGAAGCGGTCAGCAAAATAAATGTGACAGCCCTATTCTTGTCCCAAAATGATGCAGTATGTAAAGAGAGAAAATAACCATCTATGCTTGATTAATTAGGTTTGTAAGTATTGTTCAAGAACTAAACAATATTTCTAAAGATTTCAATAGTTCAAAGTTTGCCCTATGGCCGTCTGGCCAATACATCTTCCAGCACACACAGTTTACAAGCATTTTTCTTCCCAATATGTTGTCTTCGTTTGGTGCGACATTGTTTGAGCGCAGGTCTATTTGGGTCAGCGTGGTTTTCTTCCCATCACAGCAGTGGTGCTGAGGACGGCACTCGGACCATACATCTTCCATGTCATTTCAGTCAAAGGCACATGATGCTTCCCGGTGCCCAATCAGGAAGGGTCCGGCGCTGAAACAGGGGGGCATATTGGCAACCTCAGCTTTCTTAATGACAGCCATTGTTCCAGACAAACAAAAGCACAGTTCTGAATATTAGCATGCGGCCTTGTGTAAAGGTCATCTGTATAGCACATTCATCATCGCCCCAAAACAGGGGGGCAAAACGCTTTAAAAATTCTGTCAAAACCTGTTATTGTCAGAATACGTCTGAAAGTTGGCAACTGGTGCAAACACAGCGACCACTTTGAACGGTCTTCCTCCTCCTTAGCGGCAATTCTGCAAGGGGCTGAATGCACAGTGGTGGTGGAGAAAGAGAACGCAAGATAATAGATATATTCTTCCTAACTGCTAGTAGGGGGGCTACTTTAATTAGGCTACTCAATTAAAAAATTAATCTAATAATCTGTAATAATTAGGCTGAACAGCAGTTCTTCCCATAAGGTAGAGCTCCCACAATAGCTCTTGTATTGGCTGACTAGTAAATGGGTAGTCAGCAGTGATGCTCTGGTTTTGAGGCTCAATAATACAGTGTTCGCTTGTAAAAACATTTGAAAATCAAAATAAAAAGGATATACTGCAGTGGGCTAAAATCTTTGACCAATCCTTCAGTAGCCATGAAAATAATGCCAGTGAGGTTACACCAATTAAATGCCAGTTGCATCACTTATATCAGCAACTGTATATGACATTCACAGTCTGGCCCTTAGATGGCATGGAAGGGACAAAACCGTTACAATTGTTTTAGAGGTCTCTTTAGTAAAATTAATAGATGACAGGAAAATTCCATTATCGGTGTTCATTCATTTAGTTAAATTAAATAGTTTGACTCCTTTGTTCACTGAACAAATACTGGCTTCCCAATCATTTTCTGCCCCACTAAACAGTTAAAAGCCAGAAAGATAACATTATTTATTGGTCACTTTGGTTCTAACAGTGGTTCAATGTACAGCAGAATTGTACAGACACATATTTAAAATGAAAATCTGAATATGACACGTTTCTGTAAAATCTCTTTTTTTTTTTTTTTCTTTTTTAAATTTGCAAAGACTGTTGACTTAACAGCTGAGCAACGAAGAGGAAGGAGAACGCTCTGCTTCCAGATCAGTTTTACAGCCTTACACCAAGCAGCCCAGGAGGGATTCCTGGGCTGGCACCAAGAATGACACGGACAGGTTTCCACCAGCCTCAGACCCAGCAAAGCACACAGCCGTGCCGCTCGCTGCTCAACGGAGAGGCCGAAGGCTGGATGGAAACTGCTTCTCTCCTCACCACAGTGAAGATTCAGCCTGAGCTTGCGGCTTCCCAGGCACCAGAGGACACGCGCTTCTGATCAAGGCTCCTTCTGAGCGGCTCCCCTCTGCTCTAATAAATACTTTAACACATGCTCTGGGGGAAGGGTGCTCCCAAGAAAGGCAAACTGAAGCCCTAAGCAAAATGTGACAAACAGGAGATTCAAATTCACTGGGAGCCAAGCTGAATTAATCTTTACGTTCAGAGATCAATGGTTTACTAAGGCTGTTGTAGCCCTATCCTACCTATACCATAGACTACACAGCCTATTCAGAAAGAATACAAACTAAGAAAAGTGTTGAATACCTTCAGTTCAGAGTCTGAAACACAGCTTAATCAGAATTGGAAGTCTGTGGTTTAGCAAAAGCAATACTAAACTCAACTACAAGCCTGTATGCTCTTAATAATCACGTTCCAAGATTTTTGGCTAGATTAATTTATTTTTTCAACAAATTTACTGAATTTTGTAATGAAATTCAGACATCACACCAAGCACAAGATTATTTGAAAGATTTTTTTTTCCATACTTGTAATGCAGAGGTAAGGAATCCAGTATGTTCCACAGGAAAGCAAAACTGAATGGCGACTGCCACAGCAGAACAAAACGGGAAATAATTTCCTGAGATTTTCAAGAAATACCCTCCTTCGCTCTACAACGAGCACGGCTTAGGGGGACTCCCGAAAACACAGGCAGCTCTCTAACTTCAGCTCGGCAGAACATTTCTGCACCTGTTTAGCTGCGTGCTCTGGCTCTGCAGATAGTCGGGCTCAGCCCCACCGTGTCCTCAGCCCTGGACCTGAGCACAAAAGGCTGCAACTATATTCCTATAGCCTTCAACCCGTATGTGTAAGGCCTAGGCCTGGCTCCAGGATAACATCAGGTACAGGTGATGTACACTAACTGCATCTAGACCTTAAATCTAATTCATCTGGCATGTTTCTGCTTATGTCTCAAAGTATTTCTCCTGTCTGACTGCTCAGTAAAATTCAGTTTCACCAGCCAGTCAAAAGAGGCGATTATCCCGCTGCTTTCAGCGTTGGTGGGGGCTCACCGTGAGCACTGTGGGCAGTTCTGGGCCCCGCAATTTAAGAAGGATGTGAAGGGCCTTGAATGCATCCAGCGGAGGGCAACCAAGCTGGTGAAAGGGCGGGAAGGCATGTCCTGTGAGGGGCGGCTGAGGACTTTGGGCTTGTCTAGTCTGGAGAACAGGAGGCTGAGGGTGACCTCATTGCTCTCTACAGCTCCCTGAGGAGGGGAAGCGGAGAGGTAGGAGCTGAGCTCTTCTCCCTGGGATCCAGCGCCAGGACACATAGGAATGGCTCACGGCTGCACCAGGGGAGGTTCGGACTGGACATTAGGAAGCATGATTTACCGAGAGGTTGGTCAAACACTGGAACAGGCTTCCCAGAGAGGTGGTCAATGCCCCAAGCCTGTCAGTGTTTAAGAGGCATTTGGTCAATGCCCTTAACAACATACTTTAACTTTTGGTCAGCCCTGAAGTGGTCAGGCAGTTGGAGTAGATGATTGTTTAGGTCCCTTCCAACTGAAAGAGTCTATTCTATTCTATTCTAATTTTGGACCTCGGCACTAAATAGTAACATATCCGATCCAATCTTCGCCACCATTTAAAAAGCAACAAACCAAAACTGGTCAATCCAAACTTATTTAAAAGTTCTGATGATGATGCTTGTTTTGTACACACAACTTTGGGGCAAACCAGAAACCTCCAGAAGTGTGAGTTCAAAGCAAAACAGGAGGCGAGGTTAGCAGATACAGCGGTTTGCTCTCCAGGCAGGTCCTGCTCCTGACCTCACAAGGATTTCGTGAGAACGTGGAGGAACCTGGCTCGCACCCTGAGCCCCTCCAGCAAAAGGGCTGCCGCGGCATACATGGGCACAGCCAGCATGCCCCTCCTGGGGAGGCCCCCCCAGCAGCACCCGTGTGGCCCACCCTTAGCAGAGCCACGCTGCAAAGAAGTGCCTACCACCTCATCTCAAAGCGCCTGGACGCATGGCTGAGCTCCCTGAGCCCAGAAATGCTTCCCAGGGCCTTTCCTGATGGCTCCCTGCTCCCAAAAGCTCTCTCCCAAGCCTAAAACCTTGCAGAAGATATGTTGTTCGTGATGATTGCTGTTCTTACCCCCCGGGTGCCTGCTGGGAGCAAAGGACGGGTTTGGTGACTAACCTCTCTATTCACCATCAGCGACAGCTGGTCCCATGCTCCGAGGTTAGCAGGCACCGGCACTGTCTGGCTGAAGGGGCCCAGAAGAAGAGCTGGTGCGTGGGAAGCAACCCCGCTGCCACGGTTGTACCAGTATTTGTCACTGATACTGCCACGGAGCGGGAACGGACCCTTGCTGCGGACCGCCCATTAACCCACAAGCGATTCAGCACTGAAGACCAAGGTCATCTTACAAGCAGGCGGCCCCTGAGAGCTCCCTGCTCCGGAGATGTGTCCTCACACCCAGGGGACGTCAGGTGGGGACGACCTGCCAGCGAGCAGTCGGTCCCTGCCGCCCCTGCCAAGGCTGCACACACCTCCCGCCTGCATTTCAGGCGGACCCCCACCTGCCAGTCAAATTACACCCACACAGCCGTACGCGAGGATTTGGCTTTCACTCAGGTAATGCTAATGAAAACCCAGATGCAAACCCAAACAACCCACGCAACAAGTATTTTCATTATTATTAGAACGATGGGGTCAGCTTCTGCATTGTCTGCAAAACTGCACTTGTTCCAAGACTGAGGGAGCAGTCAAATAGACAAATGTGCATGGAAATTACATTGAGGCATAGGGTACTTTCCTGTTTGAGCCACAGAACCGATTGCATGTTCACAGCTGGAATTTGCTTTGGCAGTGGGTCCTTATTTGCTGAATTAGTGAGTGCCTGAGCTTGTGTAACGTTCTCAGAACAAAAATCAGATAGCTACAGCAAACAGCCACCGCATCAACACATCCCAGCTGTCAACACACATACCTCCTTTTTATAATTTTTTCAGAGATCCATTTCTTCCCCTCCCAACAAATCCTGTCTTTTGAAGAAAAAAAAAAAAAAAAGACAATCAAAAACATGGGCTTAATAAAGTTTTCATCATTAGGATGGGGAAAAAATATTTCCTCCCTCCAAAACCACTGTTTATCTTTAAGCTTCTGCTTTTTTTTCCCACAATATGGTTCATGAGGATTTCCTTAGCAGATGGTAGGTGCCAGAAAAAACTTTTGGGTTATGGAAAACTGTCATCTGCGCTAAGCAACCAGAGAAAATAAGATTCCTGTCTTGCAGCTACAGCCATATCACACAGCTATATCAATAAACTCAGAGTTTATAGAGTCTAATAGTGTCTATATGCTTGCTTGTGTCCATACATGTACATTTACAGGACTGTTATAAATTTGCATGAGACCAAAGCTACAGGGAGAAAAAAATACGTTTCTTGGCTAAAATGTGATGGACCAAAACTGAGTCTTTTTATATGCAAAATCTGCAGACCACAAATACTTGTATTCTCATTCTGCTGTGCCATAAGGGTACCACTATTACTTAAGCCACTAGGGAACTATCGCCCCTCCATATATCCCCGGTTTTGTCATTGCTATCACTTTTGTCATTTTTGTCAATCCCAGTGTCCACCACATCATGTGTTTGGCAAGTTTACCAACTCAATAAGCAAAATCAACCTACTACAAACATTTATTCCATTTAATTGTATATGATATGTATAGACTTAGACTCCCACAGTATATACAAGCATCTGACATCTTTTCGGACATCCCTTACTCTTATCATAAAGCAATCTGCTCACCAGTCACTTTGCTTGTGTTTTTGCCAACTTTCAGCAATATTGAAGCACATCACCAAAGAGAGTCATACGGTGTAATCTGGTCTGATATCCATAGATAATTCATTGTCTTCGTAAAATGCAAGGAACATTATTGTAAATGGAATAACATTACACACTCTCTGGCAAATAGAAGAAAACCACAAGACCTGTTTACCATCGATCTTTTTTAGGTACACTTGACAGGCGATAGAAAAAGCTGAGGCTGATACAGACATCAAATGGAATACGTGTAAAGGTGGCCAGATCAAATAACAAGCAAGGCATTTTGTGGCATTAGGATGAGCACAGGTTTATGAGACCACAGACGTATTAACAGCATGGTAATGGGATTAACCTTGTTTGTGTCAAAAAACCATCCCTCCATGCCAGGCCATTTGCAGCCAATCTGAAGCAACCTGGTTTAAATTCCAGTCACCAGACACTGCCGCCTGCAACCCAAAAGTCTTCCAGGGCCCCAAGTTAAATCGCTTTCGAGTGCAGCTGCAAACCCATGAAACCTAGTCCCATGCAAGAAGGGTACGTGCAACTGGGTTACGTTGCCTGAGGGGGTTGTGGAGACCCCACCTCTGGAGGCCTCCACAAGCCCGTGAGACAAATTAGTCGGGAACCGCACAAGTATAGCTGATCTTTGCTTCATCGGCGACTTTCAGACACCCTGAGGTCCCCTCCGACCACCAAGTTCAGTGGTTAGCGTTAGTTTTGAGATAAATTTTCTTCTCATAAAAATTATAACAGCAGGGAGGTTTGCTTTCCACCCTAATCTAATCAAAATCAAATTCATGTTGAATGCTTCCTGGGAGATGAACACTAGAGTTTTGGCCAAGATTCCCCAAAAAAGGGGTTGTACTGTCCTTGCTTAATCTCCCATTTAAACCACCTGCTTGAACTCAACTGCTGGAGGACAAAAACATACAGTGTAAATAAAACATAGGGAACTATAGAAAGAAATATCTATCCTCTCTTCTCTTTTTTTCTCTTTTCATTGTTTATGGCCCTGAAACTGCTAATGTGTGACAGGAGAATGGCAGGAGAGTGTTTCCCAGACTGTATTGAGTCAATGGCCTGCTTCAGCAGGGTGGGGATGGTAGCAAAGCCAAAACACCCAATAAATATCCGCGATGAGTCAGCAAGTAAGGCTGACAAAACTGAAACGAAGCTAATTCGAGAAGTATTTAAGATCTTCTTCTTGGAAAAATCCCTGTATTCTAATTGGGCATTTCTTATTACTCCCTATGGGAATGGACTTACAAAAAATATACACAGCAAAGTTTTAAATACCCAACCTAACACTTGGAGGCACATATAATCACGGCACAACCCTCACTTAATCTCCCATTTAAACCAATTTGGTTCATATAATCCACACAAGATGTCTATTAAACAAGGATGAGAGCAATACAATTCACCTGTTCTTAAAGTAAGAGGCATTTTAGCCTAACAACAGAATTAACAGCATATCCTATCCAAATGGGTGAGTCCCTCAGCTCAGCTAAGGATTGTGCTATAATTTAGGAGGAGTGGATAAAGTCACAAACTCTGGGTTCCAGGGCTTAGCCAGAAACGGCTGCATTGCTCCGTAACCATAATTTTTGGCAATTTATAGAGATTTTTTGCCAGGCAAGTATTCACCAGTTCTCTATATGAAGATCATGGCAGATCATCTGCCTCAACACAAAAAGAGAGCTATTCGTTACATCTGGGGCTTCAAAGCTCCTCTCTTGGCTGGTTGCATAAGGGCGAGTGAAAGAAAAGCTAAACCTAAACCCTACACTTCAACATCTGAAAGTCTGATATTTAGTTCCATTAAAAAAACAACAAACCCAAAACTTTTTCCTGCAACACTTCTTCATTCATAACACAAAAAATTATGCTCATCTATCATCTGTTTTAAAAGCCTGAATACTATGGTAACGTTCTTGTGAAGCAAACTTTAAAACCAAAACTGTTCAGTGAGCAGCAGAAGACCAAAGCCCAGCAACAGATCGATTTTCACATGAGGAATCACTGCACAACCCATCCCCATCTCCAGTTCATGTAGGAACCTGAGCAAGCAACAGCAAATTCTGATTTGAGAAACATTTCTGCCAAATTTCACTCTTCCGAGCACTTCAAGCAAAACAGTCAACATGTTAAATCCTGTTTCCCACAATGTGTGGTATTCCAGCTGATTACAAAAGAAAAATGTATTATTTGAAGTCTCGTTAGCTATTAACACAGAGACGAATTAATTTATGTCTTTTGTGACTGGAACATAACCTGGGATATTGAGCCTGACACAGATACTTGGGCCGTTCACCTCTTTCATACCAAACCATCTTTTAGATTTTAAAGTCTAAAGATTGCCTTGTACGTTTAATGTATTTCATAACCAGGGGAGGAACACCGATTACACTTTCCTAATTGCACTGTAAAAAGGACACACACATTTTTAGTAAAATACTCAGATAAGAGTCTAAAAACAGACAAAGAGATGAGTAGTTGCGGATGGTGAAATCACTACAAAATCATCCTTTGGATTAGAAGCACTTTATGAAGAAACTGGTTTGCAATGTTTTTCCATCGCTGTCTTAGGGCAACATCTGGCATTCTGAAAAAGGACGGCTTTTACGTTCAGGTTCTTTGGCTTCGTTCTTTGTGACCAGTATTGTTAATATGTGTCTCTTATTTTTAAAATAAATTATTTTGCTACTAAATATATGCTTGTATACATACACGTGCATGTCTGGAAAATGGCATGGAAGTGTGTATGTATGTACATTGTATGTTTATGTGTAAATGTGTATATAGACACACTTTCATGCCACCTTCTCCTTTCTTCAAATCTGCAAAATGCCTTTACATCTCACTCGAGGCCTTAGGAATTGTGTTGAATTTTCCTAATAAATATTTATCCTCTTCTGGACTTTTCTCATGAGAAAAGAGACTATTAGCCATCACATTTGGCAGGCATTCAAATTTATAAATTGCAACCGTACGAATTCATTGCAAATCTCTACGCAAAATCTGAGGGACGTTTTCCAGCCCGGTGAGCAGAGAGCTCTGCAAGCTCAGGTGAGCCGGTGGAGCACACATGGAGGAACACCTGAATAGGCACTGGGGGTCTGGAGTTACCTCCAAAAGCTAAAGAGAAGCAGTGATCTGAAATCCAGCCCTCTAGCTGTCTAACCCTCACAGTGCACTGAGACATGTAAATTTTCACCGGCAACTGCTAGAGGATAATGGTCCTAATCTTCTGCTGGACCCACTTCTTGCTAAAAAAAGCAGCATTCCCCTCTTTAACACCTTTAGGGAAACCGCTGAGGAAAGGTGGGGTACGCACTGGCTGAGCAAAAGAGCCATCACAGACCAAGGAGATCACAAGAGCCCAGAAATGCAGGTGATGCACGATGAGGCTAAGGGGAACGCAGCGCATCCCCACATTGCGCTTGCTCGGATCACTGCAGGGGAAAAAAGCTGATGAGAAAGTTCATCAAATAAGACATACTGGCTTACTCCTTCTCCAGAAGAAATAGTGCTGGCAGCATTATGGGCTAGTGAACTTCCTTCTTACAGAGAAGACAGAGCTGGTAAAATGCATTCCCCTGATCACCTATGGGAAAGCATCATGCCCTAATGAAAACTAGTGCTATTTAACCCCTTGCCTGTGGTAAATATTGACAGAAGAATCCAAGATAAACACACATGATTTTCTTTTTGCTTAGTCTCTCCTGTGTCCTTGCACCGACGCAGTGAACGCCAGCCTGCGAAGAGGCTCCCGGTGAGCACCACCACAAGAGCAGCAGATCCCACCTCTGAAACCAACAGGCCGGGGTTTGATATGGAAGAATGGAAAATGGGGTTTGCACGAGGGCTGATGTGAGGACCCTGAAAGCCACGTGGCATTCACTCGACGACCTGCTCGGTGTCACCATGTCCTCTCGGTGGCACACAGCTACAGAAATGACAACGTTGCTCGTGAACAGCCACGAGTGTAATGCCACAACGATAAGCCACATGTGCCTGTTTGCTTATAAAGAGAAATCTCAAAAACAGTGAATTGTAAAATATTGCTTGAAGTTTGCTATGTAAGAGATTTTCATTTCTTTCTGCTTTTTTTGGGGGGGGAGCGGTGGAGGAGGTCCTGTATATGTGTAGGTAAAATACGACAGTAAGAAATGTTTACAGAATGGGAATCCTGACCCAAGACCTCACATATCACCTAAGAAACTTCACGGTTTGTTCCTGACAAGACGGACCCAAATCCCAGATGACTGTGATTGATTCACCTGCAAACTTTCCCTCACACAGCGCAACTTCATGCACAGTCCTGCTTTCACTTTACCTTTCCTCTCCCATCCTACATCCACTGCGACCAGACCGACCAGCCCCCCCCCGGCAGGCTGCGTAGCTTCGGAAGAGATCTGGCAATACCCTTGTCACTTGTCAACTTTTCCTCCCAACTCCTGTGAAAGGAGACATGAGAAAATTCTCAGCTGCCACAATTTGCTATAATCAATTAAAATGTAATTTGCAGTTAGTTCAAACCCACCTGATTTAATTTTGAGTGACACCAAAGCTCAGCAAATCTCTGCTTGGAAACTTGCAGTGCCTTCCCCATTCAGGCACTGTCAGGACGATATGAAATCCAGAAAGCATACAAGTTGCAAAGGCAGCATGCTCAAATTAATCTTACCCTCCCTTACCAAGCTCCTCTGGAAAAAAAACTAACTCATTTCAGGTTTGAGTATTCTGAATCTAAAACAGCTCTTATCTTAACTTGCCTATGTGAGATTTACAAATGAGAAAAGAACAAATAAGGAGTAATTTAAATTTTAATTTAAAACCCCTCCATTTTCTTATCCCTTATCAAACTGCCAGCATTTTTCCTGCTAACAATGAGCCGAGTGTCATGGGCACAGCACAGCCCCCTACCACAAACCAAGTAATCTCTTTCATCTAAAACCCTGATCCCTTTAATAAACAAAATACGAAAAGGCAGTCAAAATTACGCTCTGGCTTTATGAAAGAAGCAGGGAAATCCTCAGAGCACAATCCCCTACTTGTTATTTTCACAGCCCACGTGACCCAAAGTCATTCTGAAGGATAAAAAGACAGAGGCTGCCACCAGATCTCTGCCATGATTTTTCCACAGTTCCCAGCCTTAGCCCATCTGTTATGCAGCGGCCACATGAATGGCATGTGTCAAGAGAGTCATCACTGTGCAAACTGCCCAAAGAAATCAACCAGCCAACTTCCTTTTGCTTCCATGGCTTCAGCAATTGTTGCTGAGCCGGCCACCATATGGTGAATAATTAGTTTTTCGACCCCACTCTAGAAAAATGTTCGCTCCATTGCCAGGCATTAGCAATATGTGTGTTAATGAAGAGCAGATGATGAATGCCTATACATTAACAAAAGTTGAGATTTTCTGGCAGCAAGCTGCGCTCGCCACAAGAATCCTGATGACTCTTAAGGCACCGAGTGATGGACGGCGGCAAGTCATGGCCGAAGTACCAAATTTCTCCATTTCTCAATCACTAAAGCAACTTTGCAATAAACCATCCTGCTCCTCTCATCTCGCCGCTCCCTTTTCTTAAACTGATGAATTCGACCCACTTAAAGGACTGGCAATGTAAAGCTCTCAAACAGACGTCTTCTGTTCTCGGGCAATTGAGGTGCATTGTGTAAATAGCCGGGACGCAGGTTCCTCCACACTTCTCTTTGTCTGAGTGCTCGATGCATATGAATTTATACTGAATACCTGCAGTGTGCAAGCCCCTTGAAGAGTCAGTCCCAGACCTCTGAGCAAACACTCACCTCCAAGGACCGAGGCTGGTAAATACGTCTGATGGTTCCATCAAATGGACTTAAAAGCTCAGCTAAGGCCTCTAAGCACATTTCACTCCCTGAAGTGATTTTTTTTTTCCCTAGCCTTCTAATTAAAAAGAGATCTTACCTATATTCCTCTATAGGGTGAAATATCCCCATATTGTGTGGACATCCTGAACTGGTGATCACATTCAGGAAAGCTGATGATTCTGGCTATTGCCTGTCATCAATAAAGTCCCAAATGCACCCCAAAGCCTTTTTTTTTTAAAAAAAACAGCCACTATTTACAAACAGACCTGTAAATCATTGACTACTGCTGTTCAGAACAACTACAACTCTGGCATATACGTTGTATGTAGTACAGAAATGCACATTTTAATAGGCAACACAATTCTCCCATAGTAGGCAAAAGCTGCTCTTCAGAAGATAGGGGATAGTACAGGCAGCCAAGACACCTCAGTTTCCTTCACACAGATTCAGTGGTGAAAGGCACAGAGCAAACCCAGGTGTGCAGCCCGATCCCCGATTAGATCCTGTCGCTGTCACTGCCAAACCTCGGGCACGCCATTCAACCTCTTTTCATCGCATGGGCCAGCTGGACCATGGAACCGCTGGGGGGGGGGGGGGTGGGGGGGGGGGGGGGGGGGGGGGGGGGGGGGGGGGGCGGGCGGGGGGGGGGGCGGGGGGGGGCGGGGGGGGGGGGGGGGGGGGGGGGGGGG
>JAVKLA010000024.1:22947864-22975584 GCA_034782735.1 Sagittarius serpentarius
GCATGGGCCAGCTGGACCATGGAACCGATGGTGCCCACCCCCCACCCCAAAGCATCTTCTCAGCCATATGAGTAACCCAGGAGCAAGCAGAAGTCAACTGGACCACAAAGGCTAGCTGTGCACAGGTCTAAACGCACTTTCTGGATTTGACTAGCAGGCAGGTCTTGAAATCTGTATCTGCACTTGTTATTTTATCATGTGTTAAGCCTGTCCAGTTTTTTCCCCAGGACTATCCTAAATTTTGGATACAGTTAATGTGCGTGGGCAGTGCCGATGGTTTTTGTTCATAAAAACGTAAGAAAAACCGACAGCAGTTGCAGATTTAGTTCCTTTTGGTGCATTCCCAGGCACTGATTGTTCCATTTAATTTGTGTGAGAGTGTCAAATGGAGAAATTATCATCTGACAGCTGAATGCTCCACTAAATCTTGTTGATAACGGTTGTTAGTTCAACCTGTTTAGTTCAAACAGTGGTAGTGCCTATGGAAAACTGGATTTCGTCTGCACAGACTAAGGCATCTGTTTCCTTCGTAGTATTATTTTTATTCCCTTTTCTTCACTACCTGCAGGAGTTTAAAGAATTATAAAGGTGATTTAACTAATGGTGTAAGTTCCTTGGTAGCACCTCACTATAGCAAACATTCATGTATTTTAGATACAGTCAGCTTCTTTCAGCAGACCTTTTTGAGTGTTTTGGACCTTGTTCAGTGACTTGGACCTCCTGGGGACAGTATTTTAATTTTGCTTAACAGGTAGCAAAGGCATAAAAAGAACACAGAGCTGAACTATGTCAACACAGCAAGAGGAGGAGTGCCAGGACTCAAGTATGAAGCTCTGGTCCAGTTTCCAGGCTAAGCTTGAGATCAAGCTTGGTAACTCCAAGATGCAGTTTCGTGACTCACAAACTTGCAGGCAAAGCTGTTTAGGATATTCCTGTCCTCTGTGCTTGTCTGCGCTACTGTCTTCAAACTGCTTCCACCGCGCCCTCAGCTGTGCATGATCAGGCAATTGTTCTGTGTTAAAGAAATAACTTTAAAAAAACCAAAATACCTTGGAACTCCACCTCAATCAGTAACTAGCTGGGGCACAAGTTGTGTCGTGGAAATGACCAGCATTCAAAATAAAGGTGAGCTGTGCCAACAGGCATGCCTAATAACAACATATTTGGCCAAAGCATTAGGCTGTTACTCAATTTTTTTACATTAGTAGGATTTTTACATACACAAAATACATTGGAAAATACATCAAAAGCTGTCTTTCAGTGTTCCGGGGTCTGAGAACTTCTGTATTTTATTTAAATGAAATTCTGATTCTTTGTGATCAAACTGATACCATTTGTACGCAAACCACTACGTAATTCCCCGTAAAATTACTTGCCTGGTAAATAAACATCCATTTTAAAATACAGGTTATGACTAAAAGAAGGTGAATCTTCAAGAAGTTTATGATCCACCAACTTCAATTGTGGTTGAGAGAGTATGTCAAATCAAATTCTTCCCTTCTTCAGCCAATAGTGTGCTTCCCAGGGTTACAAGATTTTGAATAACTCACGGAAATTTTTTAGCCTTTTTAAAATTGTTCAAGGAGAAACATCCATCACCTTGTGGATGTCACATTCTCTGGCTGTGACTGGTCACAATGGATATTTCAGTGTCCCTAACAAGCTAGTATGTTTATCTCTTCACTTCGTGACACGGCCAGTTTTCCAGCACAAGTAAAACAATAGACTATACTATCTGCCCACAGTCGTAGAAATCTAAAAATTTAACCGCCTAAAGCATCCAGCCAGCAGACCAGCTACAGCAGCTACCAAAGCTAACCATATTTTATTGAACAATAAACCATGTTTTCCTGTAGTACTCTCAAATTTTCAATCCATTCCTAAAGAATGAATATCTATATAATTTTTTTATCACCCTGGAAAAACACAAGGCAGACCAGGTGCTTTCACCCCTCTGTGCAGAGAGGGTTCTCCAGGGCTGTCCAGGTACCATGTGAAATTACAGGGGCCCGGAGAAGGCCACAGAAAAGGTCTTAAACAGAAACTGAAATGACTGGCATGGTTTATCTTACAGAGGAGATACAGCAGATATAAGTGCATACAACAGGCCTAAAAATGTGGAGCTTTTATGAATGCTGGCTCAGTTGCAAAGTGCCTCCCGTTACTAGAGTGCAATTATAGTCACATTTTTCTAAATACCAGCCTTGGAAAACACTTTAAATGCTATGAACAGCCTGGGATAGTATCACCTTGCACGTCAACAGTAATAGGAAAGAGAAAAGTCAGTCCTTTCAATGACAAGCAGCGTCTTGAGATGGTGGCTTCAGTAACACCTGTGGACCTGAAAGGTGAAGGGTTTGCAGACATGAGGATATCAGGTAAAAACAACATGTTTACACAAATGGAACTGCAGCTCCAATTTTCTCCTGCAGGACTTTTACTTCTATTGATGATAATCCATACAGGACGAACACATCTGATTCTAAGAGGCCAAGAAACTATATGGCAGCAATATCTGGAGAAGATAAATCTTATTTGCTAAATAATTAAATTCAAAATCAGTGGGACACCATGAACATGGAACCTTTCATGCTATTTCACTGTCACTGTTCAGGCAGAACTAAAATTTAAATAATGGGTGCCTGGGAAATCTATGAATGTGATCCTTGTGAAAAGAATAGAAGAAGGAAGAATTAAGTACATTTACTAACTTTAGAGAAAAAAAAATTAGATCTGACTTTTAAAAAGAATAGCATATACCAAGAATAAACCACAAACCAGCTAGAGTATTTATAAGGATGTACAAGTTTAAAATATTCTCAGAATAATGGTATGAACCACAAAACCACAAAATCACTATGCAATCTAAAAAGTTTAACTGTTTTCCAAAAATCAGAGAGACAGAATTAAGATATCTTTAAAATCTGCGGAATATTTTTTTTCAGCTAATCTGTGAAAAAAAGTCCTTCCATTTAAAAAGAATATCTTTAAAAGTCATTATGTAGTTGAATGATCTTAAAAGGCCACACAGAGACAGCCAAGGAAAATTCCTGACATGTATTTTAATGGCACTGGTGAGGTGGCATTTATAGTAATGTTCAAGATAAGCAGCAAGAATGTATACCATTATTTTAATTCTTTTTTGCTTCTCTATCTACCTTCAGGACTATTCTAGTAGTTAAAGAATGCATCTGTCTAAAAGATACAAATTTTCTGAAGTATTCGTCTTTAAAATACTGAAATATTTGCCTCAATAAAGGTCTTTGAAGCAAAAGGGCTAATACCTTTGCCCAGATGAATCCAAATTTTCCCAAAGAGGGCTATGCTGGCGACCTGCCAGGAGCTTTAAGGCTGAAGCTAATTTGCATGAAATGGGGGAAACTGCAGCTGCCCTCAGAATTAATATAGAGACACAGACAGCCCCAATTGAGACAGAACATTGCGCAACGGGATTTGTGAATGCAAACATGCCACACTTCCTTATTTCAGATGGAAGTAGCTATAAGCGACAGCTTTAAGTCTCCACGAAAGCTACTTAGATACCTTTACCCCCACCTTTCAGGTCCAATGACCTCATTTCAGATTCAGGTGGGGGCTGTCTCCAGACCACAAATGGAAATGGAAGTTGATTCCAGAAGACAACCACTTTCAGAGAAAGTGCTTGAGCACAGGATTAAATCCCATTCAAATACTCTCCTGGAAAAGAATACAACTCAACACGTCCTTAAAAGCACTTAAAAATTCCTTAATCAGGGCCTCAAAAAACTCCTCCTAGTCATTCCTTGACACCATCAACACGTGGTGATGTGGCTCAGGGCCACAGGAATCACTGAAGCTGGATACGGGATGCATGCACGTCTGCTCTGAACAACTCTTGAAAAATTGCATCAAGTTATTATTAGCTTGATCATATTGACAGTATTTCATGCTCTTCGTATAAAATAACCTCTTAATGTTATTTCCAAAATTTCTGTAAGATGTCTAACTGCTGCATTTGCTTAATTTCTCAATTTAATAACTTTACGTACTATTGTTATGACTTGCAATGGAGGAAAGACTTGTTACATTTGGTTTTCGTCATACTCCTCATCCTACACAAGGTTGGGTTGACTCTCAGAAATAGGAAAACCTGCTTACTGACTGATGCTGGAAGATGTGCGCAGACAAGTGCATCATAAGAAGTTACACGCACAAAGATAATCTCAAATGCTGAGCAGAAGGCTGCAATTCTCAGTAATCAGGACTGGCATTATCAGTTCTATTTATTGTCAGTTTGATCTTGCTACATCCCTTCAAGAGGATGGGCTGGTTCCTTACTCCTGTAACACACGTTGTCTCAGAACAAGGTCCCAGCAAATTCATGCTCTTCCCTTTCTTTTCTGGCTGTAGCAATTACAAAATTACAAAAACTTCTCCAGTACTCACTATTGCACTGGAAACAATCACTGCTCCAATGAAAGGCCATTTACAGTATGGTCATTTGTTCACTTTTTGGCACGTATATTACAGAGGGTGCGAGGCTTCTCCTTTAATAAAGGAACACTCATCTTACCTGTGACTTAGATTAAGGCTCTTCACTCCCCTCTCTCTTCTCTTTTTTCCATATCCCAGTCTGCAATAGCTTTAATCCAACCCTAACCACATATCCAAATCTTCCTTTACCTTGCAAGAGTCATTGCTACTTTTCTGTAATTGCAGGACTCATCCAGTGACGAAGGACAAGGCAGCCATGTAGGGTCCCTGGGCAGAGACAGGTGCTCTGCTTCTAAGGTAGATACCTAAAGCAGAGAGGAGGGATCACCTGAGAAGGTGCTTATCTTTCTCTCCTGTCTGTAAAAAGAGTTTGGACAAATAGATTAGTTTAGATTAGCTGCCTGACTTCTAGATGGCTAAAGACCAGGGAGAAAAAATAACACATTAATCTAGAGAAATTAATGGAACAAGACAGAGCAACTACTGATTTCTGCTATCCTGTTTTCTTGTGGGACTCCTCTAGGAACAGGCACATACCCACACTGGTGTCCTGCAGCTGGTGGATGTATCCCTACAGCTATGCAGCTTCTTGGTTTCTTCTCCCTTTGCTGGACTGGTGTTTCTGGTGTGTCTTCTGCCGAGTGGAGCCGCGTGCCGGGGCTGCTGCAGCATACCCGGGGGCTCTCCCTCTGCCAACCCAGCGAGTGCCCTGTGCTCTGGAGCAGCTCCCTCTGCCACAAAATGCTGCACAAATCCTCCACATCCCCTCACTCTAAGCAGATTTTCTATATCCTTCCCTTTCTTACTTTTCCTGTCTCTTTGGGCCTCCTCATTCCACCATGAGGGGCTCCTTAGGGGAATTTTACTCAAGCCTTTCTTTCATAACCAGGAAACCTGGGATCCCTCCAGACCGACCGCATGGTCCGTGGTCTACCTGCCATCCTGTTCTCTCCTTCCTGCTTGCAGAATAGATTTCCGCTTCACCCCAAATCTTACAAGATTAGCTGAAGACATGGGACCCAGCGGTCTTTCCAAAAACTTCTGCTGGCAGGCCCAAAATCACCAAGTATCAGACCTTTGGTTGAATGATGAGAACGGCTTTGTAAGGTGTATCTGCTCCTCTCCTCCCATCTCAGCTTTTCCTCCTGAGCCCAGCTGGTATGCAGTCTTTAAACCACAATTTTATCCACCCCATGCACTAGAAATCATGTGTTATGCTCCCAAGGATTATGAGGAAGGCTAAAAGCAACTGATATTAAACAAATAGTCCTAATAATAAACAGTTGGGGAATGGTTTCCTTTCTGAGCTTTCAATCTGCATTTGGACTGCATATTCAAGTTTAGTTCTGCTACGAAGTCACCTCCTAGCAGAAGTTTTCTAAAGGTTGATCCTTTTTAAAACCTGCATTTATAAAAGGAAACCTACGTTTCTCCCACAATCACTTGCTTTCAAATATATGTCAGAAATTCGTCCATAGTTCTTTTAACCAGAGTGAAAAGCACGTATTATGTTATCCTTTCATTTACAAGCAATCAGGATAGCCAGAGCAAACCTTGATTCTAATCATTATGTACAAAATCTGCAGACTGTACAGCATACATACACTAAAAATGCACAATTAACCCCCAGGTTAACTGCCCTGGACCAGTAGACAAAAGCCCTGCAGTACACAGAAACAAATCTAAAATTCAGAAGGTAATAAGTCTGAGACTGAGGAAATAATTTGGAAGTCTGTGGACCCAGCTTTAGCTGACTGTCCTTTCCATGCTGGGAGATGAGACTGACCTAAAGCTGACTTATGTTGTTCCTTCTGTGCTTGAGCACGTTAACGTTTAACTTCAGGCAACAAGAACAAAAAAAACCACTGCAAGAATGCACTGGGGCAATGATTTTGCTATTGTCCCTTTCAGCTACAGTGATGTCTCAAATTAGTATTAAAAAACTGAAAAAGATTTATCTCACCACTCCCCTGCCAGCCCACCCAGAAGTATCTTTGATATGTTAGAATAAAACCTTTATGTCTTTGTATGAACTAACTTGCTAACTGGTAAACACGCAGCAGTTGTGAAACAGGTCTCTAGTCAGATGCTTAAACACAGGTTTAGAACCTAACCCAAGGCAGTCAGTTAAGAAAATAACTTTATTTAGACCCCAGATCTTAAAAGAAGCCCTAGTTCTCCAAAACATTAAACTTTGGGTTCATGAGGCTTTGCCTGATGACAGACAGAATGCCTACTCTGTTACTGGTGGGAAATGTGACAACAGTATCGAGAGAAACACTTCTAAATGCATCTGCACAGGATCACAGGAGGTCAGATGTCATTTATTCCATCTCCTGCTCCAAGGCAGGATCAGCTTTACCTGTCCTAGTCCTGACAGATTTCTATCAAAGCTATTCTGAGAAATGATGAGCACTCAAAAGTATATATCCTTGCCATTAAAAAAAAAAAAAAAAAGTCATCCAAACTAATCTCTGAGGCTGTAGCTTAAAAGTACTATGTCTTGCCCTATTAGTCATGGATAGGGAGAAAAAAATTACTCCCTTCTTCTTTGGAACAGCCTTTCACATTCTTGAAGACTCTTCCCTGATTTGCCAAGGCTTTTATCATCCCTCCTGCTCCAGAATGGGTACTACATCTTTCCTGCAGTCTGCTACCCAAGTCGACACAACACTCCAGCGATCAGGGCTCTGCCCTGCATCTGCCAGGGTACCACCACGTTTCTGAAGTCATCATCTCCGCCACTGCAAATTGTAGCTTTCACCTGGCCGAATAGCTATGTAGTCAGTTTTGCACCCAGTCTATTCTAGAGTGACCTAGACTATAATCCTCTAGTTGCTCAGGAGAGCGTCACATCAGGTACTCTCTAGAGCCTTAGTAAGCTCAAAGCGCATGAAGTCCAACACTTCTCATTTAGCCACAGAAAGGAACGTACACGTTTCATTTATCATAGTTCCTTCCCCCAAGTGTTTGCGTTTTCTTTCGTCTTGGTGGATGAGAAATACCTTTGAACAAGGAAACATTACAGGAAAATGGGTAGGTGTTTGCAGTATCTAGCATTCATTGCTCCCACTTTAGCCAACTATAACTCTACAGTTATTGCTCATATTGGCAGTAGTAGTAATACATATTCAGATATCGTATGTGATTCCCTTGCGACATATCCCATATGTCAGTAGCTTTACCATATTATCAGGGACATTGCTTCTCCTTTCACCACAGGACTTTGGTCACCACCTAAGAGGTGAAAGGAAGACGTACGAAGCTTTATAGTGGATACTTGTATGACACCAGTCTGTAGGGGAAAATATTTCTACATTCATCATTAATGAATGGCACTTACCACAGACTGAAGGAGTTTATACCCCATGTGTTTAAAATTCTGTTTATTGAGAAATTCTTCCCGTGTCATTACCCTTTTTCCTTTCAGAATTTCTATGGAAAATTATGCCTCACAACCCTGGAATCACTTATCGCCAATAGATAATAGTCCCAAGCAACATTTTAACACTATTGGCTACAAAACACAATAGCAGAAGAAGGTGCTCAGCACAATAAAACCACAGAACAAACTGCAATAATTTCTGCAATACGTGGTAGAAAAATGAATATTATGTAGTATGAATCAATTGTACAACATGATTCATAGAAGAATTTCTAAAACTCAAAGAATAAAGCAGGCTATAAAAAAGGAGATCCTAGGCAAAGCAGATACACCGTGAAAGTAAAAGAGGACCTCACTGCAGGACATCCTGCTGCTTGAAATTGGCCTTATCAGCCTAGAAGAGATTCCTTTTCAGAGCAGCATTTGAAAAGAAAAAGTCAGGTCACGGGTGGTGTAATGCTACAGTCAATTAAGTACCAGTCTCTGGCAGAGGGAGGGAAAGTTGGTCTCAGCGAAAGTAAATGGAGGCACAGAGAGAAAAGGAGTCTGAAGAGCTGTCTCCCACGAAGGTCAGGGGACACCGGAGGACTGAAATCAGTGGGGCTGGACCCTGGAGCATTCTGTAAGCGGCGGGTGCAATATGTCATCCAGCACTGTAGCAATGCGTGCGTAAATAGGACGCTGCCGTAGCATGCCAGGACAGGGGTGGGTAGGAAGGTAGGAACAGAAAGAATTTAGGAAGCCTGAGAAACAATGAGGAATATAATGAGCCATGTGAGAAAATGTCTGTCTCCGTAAGGATACAGAAACTCACTCTTTGAGAAAATTACTATGCTGGACTAATTTGTTATGGCACCTACATCCTTTATAACAGATCGTCATCCACAGAGTAGACAACTTAGTGTCCAGAAGGCCTAGGATAGCGGGTATCAGTTCATGTGCATGCTAAGTTACTGTAACAGACCATGACACTGCAATTTGTTAGGTTCAGGGTAACCCAGGTGTCCTGAAAGGTGGAACGGCTGTGAGGCTGCCCTAACAGATAAAGGCCAGAATCTCTAATTACAGTGGATAAATAATAAACAGAGGAACACTTACAGGGTCTCCTTGTACAGAAATAAAACCTAGGTATGCAAAGTCATAAGCAGAATATTTTAGAAAGCCTCCAAGCGATTTTCAATTAGGACTCTTTTTTTATTACTGTATACCCAACCCTATGAGTGATAAACATAAATGCATCAAAACAACTTCAAGTACATTCTACTCATGAAAAAGAAGGGATTTTGCATCTTTGAAACTAACTCCATTAGGGTCATCCAGGGACCATAATGTGTCCTGTTTGCAAGGTTTAAAGCTTCAATTTTAGCTCTGGTGAACCCTGAGATTTCAGACCTTTAACCTGCCTATAACATAAGACTGATTACTACTCATCCTACATCTTGCACTGATGAAAAGTGGGGGCCTACAGCAGAGGAAGGGGCCAGCCGCACATTTACGAGGCAGAAAAGGATGCTTTTTGGAAAGCAGATGTTGGAAAAAATAGAGAGCTGGAATCAGTGCACAGAGAGGGCGTTGAACAGTCAAGTGCCGGATGCTGGCAGCTTATCACGTGGCTTCACAAAGTCCAACATTTGCATAGATTTTCACATGTGGGTATATATTAATGAAAAGTGTGAGTCTGTACCTCCTGAGAGCCTCCTGCGTATGAAAGTTGTAAGAGTTAAAGGGTTTGTCTGAAGCTGGCCCCTGCCCACCAGCTCCACTCCCCAGCCAGTGACGGAAACGATACACAACAGTGTTCGCTCGACAAAAGCAGCTAGATGAGAGTGTTCCACATGTGCTGCCTGCCACACTCTTCGCAGAACTAAACAGAAAATAGCACGGGTTTTAAACTCAGTGTATTTCAGAAAGATAGGAACACTAGCACAGGGCTTAGTACACAGGCAAATCTGCAGTGCATGATCCATGGGGAAAAATTCAAGCAGCATACCTTATAGAGGGAGAGGTTTATAGATTCCCAGTGCCTATGGTACTCGTATAAACGGTCCGTCTTTTGTTCCTGCAGGGCTCCAAAGAATAATAAAAGAAAATACAAAGCAGAGGAGGCACCACTGAGTGAGTGCAACAGTGTTTTATTAATCCATGTGATTAATCCAGCATGCTGAGGAAGATTCTTTACAGAATCAAAACGTTCGTGTTTTTGATCCACATGGATTAAGGGAACACTATGGCATTCGCTCAGTGGTGCCGCCTCTGCTTTGTGTTTTGGTTTTATTCTTTGGAGTCCAGCAGCAACAAAAGAGGGAGCATTTATATGAGTACAGCAGCATGGGGACTTGGATAACCTCCCCTCCCTTCCTGAAGGATGCTGCCTGAATGTTTCTGAGGGCTACGTCTCTTGTTTGTGTCTACAGCCTGCCCTCCAGAAACCAAACCACTACCAAATAATAGAAGGCTGTTTCTGCCAAATCCTGAATGACAGTCATGCTGCTGAGTGGGCTTTCTATAAATCAGGCGCATACCTGTGTAAAGTAACCAGACAATAATTAGAAACGCTAGCTAGATTCAAAATTTATGTTGGAGGGGAGGGAAAAAAACCACAACGTAATTCAGCAGATTTCTTTTTGGCAAAGCAAAGGATTCAGGCATCGTACGTGGGACCTGACAAAATACTTAAGTCTATGCTTAGGGTTCAAGCCAAACCCAGACTTGACAGCTTTGCATTTAACTTTTTATGTGCTCAAATGCTTTGCTGTACAGAGCCTGAATTTCCTGTTGTTTGAACTGAGAGTGACTGCAACAGCAAGTTTCCCTGTAACTAAACCGGATTTAAAAGCCAGACGACAACTTTTCAGCCTAACTACAAAAAATTCAGGATCTGATTTCCAGTGAACCATCCCACTCACACTCAGAGGACTAGTTATTTGCTAAGCACCTAAGCAGAAGCATGCAAGAGTTTATAAACTCTATCCAGTACTGCAGCAGCTCATTTCCTGCGGCAGTGTCTAAATTTTGCCTTGCCATGCTCAAAAGCCATCACAGTCTCTACCTCTATTCTGAATTTTACCTACAGGCTTCCTTATACCCTCTTCTTTCTCTTGTGATTTGCTTCTCTCCTACCTCTCAGGTCTAGCTTCTCCCTGCTAGTCCCTAATCTTGCTGGTTTTAATCAAGGTGAACTTATTCCTGGGAAATTAGCTGACTTTCATCCTTCCTATGCTCAGAACAAGGAAAAGAAACACATGCTATCAAATACAAAGGCTAACTTGACCAGCCCAGACTGAGAGGCGTAATTCTGTTCATTCAGCTCTAAATAATAATGCGTGAACGCCAGGCAGACATGACTACAAGAAATGCTGTGCCTTTGGGCAATTTGCAGTGCAAGGGAGGAAGGCAAGGGAGGAAGGCAGCTCGGACGGGGAGTGACCAGCTCTCGGCCAGCGGAGAGGAGCAGCAACTGATCCGGAGCTCTGTAACTTCCTACATTGCCTCTGCGGTTGTGCAGCATCTCCAGCCTCCTCTGTACTTCACAGCTGTAGTAAGAGACTACCTGGACACGTCCCCAGGCCCTGGGCTGCCAGCCCTGCACCACCACAGCTCTGCCCGGGCAGGCAGCCCCGCAGAGGGAGGTTCAGAGGGATGCAAGGGCACAGCACAGGCAGCGGGAAAGGAGGGAGCTCTCAGGGTCTGCGGACTTTTCCAAGACTTTAGCTGCCTGATCGTTCTCTAAGCACAGACTTTTTTTCTTTTTAAATTATACACTTGGCAAAATTCAGGGCTCTGGCAAAAGGCAAATCCTGGATAGAGGCATAAATCCTGCCTGAGATCTCGTCCCTGCTCCCAGGGAGCACCACTGTTTCTCAAGGAAACCATTCAAATCTTCCCACATTAGCAGAGTAATTTTCCTTGAGACTCTTCTCAGAAGCAGCGTCACTGTTGCAGCTGAAACTGTTAAAAAGAAAAGATTCTGCCCGAGGCTGACAGCAAATACAGAAAAATTAAACCTGAATAGTTAAAATTTGGCAATGTGTCCTTGTTGCCTTCAATCACTGATAAAAGCATGCAACTTTAAAAGTGGGATGTCCATACTTTATAATAATGAATAAAGATTAAAAATTGCAGCAGCAATATCTGATAAAGAATATATGAATAAAATACACTTCTTATTCTAGGAACTGCAACTTATTTACAGACTCAACATAGGGTGAAGTTAGTCCATGTAAAAATTTGAAAAATACTCAGAACGCTCCAACTTGTCTGTTTTCCCAATATTCTTTTTGATGCCCATGAATCAACTATTTTTCGTATCTGTTTATGTCAGTCTTTTCTATGTCAGACATTCAACTTGTGAACTATACACAGATGGAGTCTGAGAACACTTAAATACATTATGAATTAATGCCAAACAATCATGCAGCCTAACACAAAGAACATATTTTGATTTTGCCCCATATATTGCTGGAAATTATATGCCTAGGTCACACTTGCTCTGTCACTTTCAAAATACGTTTCAGAAAATTCTCATATCTCTAAGTCTGGGAGACGAAAATCCAGAGAAATTCCGCCCCTCCCCCGCCATTCTCAGCATATCTTTCCAAACACCTATTGCTAAGGATTTGAGGCAGTTCCTAAATTTGAGCTTCTTATCAAGACTCCCCGTGATGAATCTCTGCCCTCTCTTAGCAATAATTTGAGATAAACTGTAGCCCTTAGTCTATTGGGGGAAATTTCCAAAGCACTTGGCATTTGGCCTCACACCAACTCTCCTTTGAAGCTGGAGACTATACAGAAAATGTCTTGCTCCCCACTGAGCAAACATTTGACCCTAGACTACTGGGAAGGAACAAACTGGACCTTCTGCTTTTCAGGGTAAGCTAAAAGGTTACACGGTCCCTCCTGCTGAGTCCTAACAACTCAAGGCAATATTCTTAAGTAGGTTCTGCATGCCAAGGTGTCGTCATGGCTCTTTCCAAGACACAGAATATGGTATTCATGGAAATCAGTATAACATGTTCCTGGTGCACTTCCAGCCTATCTTGAAAAAAGTGGAATGTAGTGTCAGAGCCATACAGAAACATAGAAAAGAGAAACCACAATGAAAGCTCTCTTCACCTACGGACTGCAACATGGCAGGAGAGAAAGGGCAAAATTTCTACCTGCAAAAATTATCTTGGAGATTACTATCTTGAAGAGATCGATAAACGCACAGTATTATCCAAAAGTGGGAAGGTGGATGTAGAAAAGTATAAGGTGCAGAGGATGACGTAGCTGTTGGGACGGTTGGCCTGGTGGAAATACCATAGCCTCCTCAACTCTTGAGAACTCTTTAAACAGAGATTGGACTGCTCTGCCTCAACGCTGCTGCCATCCACCAGGTGACCTGTTCTGGACTAGGAGGAAGATTAAGTCAGATAATTGAAATAGTTCTTCTTAGCATAAAAAAAAACACTACTGGTATGTTCAGGCAAATTACAACCATCATGGCTGAAAAAGACAAGGGCAGCACAAAAGTAACGCAATAAGCAACACATGATGCCTTTACGCTAATAATAAGCAAGAAAGAGGAATTCATTGCCGTGTATTTTTTACCCACTTACAATTGCTGAAAATTAAAAATTCACTATAAAGTGGTCTGATTCTACTGTACGTCTATGTCACAAGATGATGCTGCCACATGCAATGCAAGAATAATTTTATTGTACAAATGTAGTTACAGCAAGTAACTCCTCTCCACTTTGAGTCCTGTTAGTCACTAAACACTGAACGGTTCTGAGTACAATATGTGTTCGTGCACCCACGCTACTGGGACACATCTGAACTTCTATTTGCTGCTCTGTTTTCTTCTTAAACACAGTCAAACAGCATAGCTTCACAATTATAACACTGACAACACAAATTTATTGCCTGGATTTTCACACGTATTCTTCTAAGAAGGGGAAACCTCCACCCCAGTCTGACTCCCCTCTTTAGCTGGAAGGCCCTGGGGCCTGGTGCAGAGCCCAGGACGACACAACATCCTCCTGCGAGTGCTGTGTAAAGTGAAACACCAGTGAGATTCCACACATCTCTGTGCGTGTTGCATAAGACACCATCCTACTACCCTAGAGCCAGAGCACTGAAGTGGAGACGTAGGAAGTATTTTCCAGCATAATGTCTTTTTTTAAATTGCAGGCATATGAAGATGAAGAGTTTATAAAGAGAAGGAAGAGATAGATAGAGAGATATATATAACCTTAACACAGTTTGAAATGTAGACAGATTTTTCCACTCATTTTCACTTCTTGTTTTCTCACATTCATTTTCAAACAAGTAACTTCATTTTTTAAGGTGGGCTTTTTAAGGCTAAGCAGCAGAAGCTGGGCAAGATAAGGCCCGCAGACTCCCAGGAGCTACACAGAGCCCAATTAAACATCACAGCATGATGACTACTGGAGACGCTGTTTTGGTTTATGCAGAACTAATGTTTATCAGATGCACAGTAACTGTGCATTTAACTTGGCATGTCAGCCCTCCTGTGCCAGCCGCAGCTCTCACCGAGTCCTTCCCCCACAGCTTCGGGAGCCGGGCGAGCATTCGTGACCTTGGCCAGTCCCCTGTGCACGCCAGCCCGGCCCTCCGCCTCCCCTCGCGCCCCTCCATGCCGCTCAACCCACCGGCTGTCAAGAGAGGCGTCGATGACTGAAATAAATTTCTTGCCTATATCACGCATGGCAGCTCTACAGTATTGACCCTGGTCACTTAACCTCAATCTCCTGGGTAAGTCAGCGAACCCCATGAAAAGCCAAGGGAGGAGGTTTTGGCAGCACCAGGGGGTGGGGCTCATGGGGGGTTAGTGGGAAGAAGTAGCTCAGTGGGACATGGCCCTCCACCAGCCCCCAAAGCCAAGCCCTGGTCTTTGAGCCAGGCTCAGGACTTGGGGTAACGCAGCTCCCGAGCTCCTGGGAGACTGAACACGCTCCTTGAGCGCCCTGCTCTGCAGGCTCTCATTACCTGTGCATCACATGTTCAAAAACATTTCCACCCTTCCGTTGCATACAGAGTCCCTCTTCCCCTCTGGATTCCCAAATCCTGCAATCCCGGCAAAGAAGACAACAGAAAAGCGAGTGCAGTGAAGAGCAGCAAGGGGGCTGATGCAGGAACTCTTACTACTCTTCGCCACTCCTTTTTCATTAAAGTGTAAGCAGCACCCATAGGTTCTGACACATTTCAGAGCCTTCCACAGGATCAAGAGTTTTACAAAGTAGAGGTTTATGCTCCTGCATAACTGAAACCCATAAACAGAAGTTAAAGTGTGGCACTGTAAACAGCATATGCCTAACAAACCACGGAAGAGGAGAGAGAAGAGCAAAGCCGAAAAGCGAAATGAACAATAATTTCCATTCCATGAGTTAAGTACCTTTCCATTCCACCAAACTGGCCCACCCTATAGCCATGTCTAGCATCTGTTTTCTTTGTTTATACTCCCCCAATATGACTAAAAAAATTACAGATGAAAGGCTCAGTGCAGGAAAAGGTAGCATGAGAATTTATCGCAATGGATTAAACTCTTTTTTCATAATGTAGAGTGAAAAGAGGTGGAGGGGGACAAATCAATGCGAAACAGAGATCTGAGTCTTTCCAGTAAAATGTAATCTCGAAAAGTAAACCATTATTACTGGGAAACCGTTTCTGAGATTTCTTAATTGCATTATTCATTACAAATGTTTCCTTGAGGGCAAAAGTTTATTTCCCCAAGTAGTGCACAGACCTGTATTTCAGCACTTCTCCGTACCGCGGCTTTGATGCATCCTCCGCTGGGCCTTGCTGCAGTCCCCGCCGGGAGAACTGCGCTCTCGCAAACCGTGACACGGCAGCGGTCTGGGGGTCTCACCCCGCTAGTGAACAAATACTGGTTTTACCATTGTTATTAAGGATATTTATTACATCCCAACAAATACTTTTAAAGAAGAGAATGACTGCAAGCACCTCTCGGATCAAGCCATTCAACTGATTTCAGTTTGATTCTTTTGCATAATAAATGAACAGATCAGGACTATAGGACATGGAGGGCTAAGTGTGACTCATTGTAGAGAATGTGCCCTTTTCAATAATACCCCTCTTTTGATTAACTAAAAGTAAGGCCTTATATATTATACACAATCCTCTTTTTAAACACGGCAAACTCCCATACCACAAAGATACTAGAACAGTAAATATTGATTTTCTTGGCTGATAGTACACCTCATGCCACACAGCCCGCTCAAGCATCTGCTTGTTACCACAAGCTATTCCCTTTGTCAAGGAAGAAAGAAAAGTGGCGTTATGTGCTATCGGTTGTGGATTGCAAATATTTAAAAGAAATAAATTTCTCAGAATGAAAGGTACCTTCTTTTGATAAAAAAAACCCACAACATAACTATTTACTTTAGGCCTATACCCACTCCTAGCACCTGTACTTTTCAATTGATGGCTTGCCAAGAACACTGCGGTTTTCTTCCTGGCTTTTTTCTTAAGTAACTATTTATTATGCACAAAATATCTACTGAAGATGTACAGTATTTTACTAGAAAAGGAAGATAACTTGAAAATGCTGCAGAAAACCCCGGCTATTGATATAAGGTTTGTGTGTATGCTGGTACATCAACAAGTACTACATACATATATATATCTGCTATGAAGCAAAAAGCATGCACTAAATAAATTATTTGTGTACTCTTAGTCTTCTGGTTTTGTGCTAGATTTAAAGTTGCATTTTGCTAAAGTTACGTTTTTCCACAACAGTAACTATGGAAGCAGATTTGCAGTTATATGAGAGTAGAGTAAGAGAGATCAGGTAGCATAAAATAATCTTTCTGGTGTTTTATAGAGAATAAAAGTTATGGCTGCAAATTAAAAGACTGTATTTAGTGGTGAAAAAGGGGCTTCCAATCCTCTAAACAAATAAAATGAACCAAATACAACGATTTCCCCAGCTATATATATAAAAAATAAAAACATTTTTACTGTGTCAAGTGTTCAGAAACAAGGAGCCAGTAAATACAAAGGATCAGGAAAAAAGACAAATCAAAATCCTAAATGTATGGAGAGAGAGAAACAGGCATCTGCCAAATGCATCTTAAAAAACAGTCTTACATGCAAAGAGCAAGAGAACAATGTGTCATTGCTTGCCCTAAACTATGGTATAGGGCTTCCTATGGGTCTCCTTTTCTGCTTTATTAATTGGATAAAAGAATCATAATTCAATTACTTAACGATTTATTACAAAATACTTTGCCCACACAAGATTTTTCAGCATGTAAACACCACACTATTAGACTATCTACTATTACAGGCCTAGCATTTCAGATTTCATTAGTAAATAAAGCCAGGTTTATTTGTAATAAAGTTAAGCCCTTCCAACCACTGACCATGGAAACCAGATTTTGAAATAATTCAGATTTGTGTTTCTGCTCTTTCTAATTAAGGGTAATATCGGGAAGGACAGACAGTGGGTAGCATTGTTCAAGCACCATGGATTTAAGCAAGAAAATCTGATTATCAGCTCATGTCAGAAGCCAAGCGATAATGCAGCTTAGCATTCGTTTGGGCTTTTTCTTTAGCCAAAAGATAATTACTGTTCGTTAAGTCTTACGTAAGTGTATCTAATATCTGTGGTCCTAAAAATTATGAATAGTAAAAGCACACAACAGGCAAAGAAGAGTTATTGTATTTATTATTTACTTGGGCTGTTCCATCACGATAATTTCATTAGCCAGGAAAGTTAAACTTAATGTCAAACTATAATTTCTTAAAGGCCAAAAAGTTAAAGATCAACTGTCATGCAACTGATACCAGAAGTTACATTTTTTTATGAAGACACAAAAGCCATCTTAAAACCACATCGAGCCCATCGCTGCAGGATTTGCTTTTTGGGCTGAGTGTCTGCAGGATGCCCAAAGCCCTCCGCTCCCACTGAAGTCAGCCCGCTTAACTTTTAAGTGTTGGAGCCCTCTGACAAAACGATAATATTTCATCACAAAAGCTGGTGCTTTTCTGGGTGTCGCATCACTGGCATGATGCGTCAAACAAGCTCTGCGCCCTGATAACTTCTCATCGTACAACATAGCGGATGTCGTCTGAAGGAAGGAGCTGAACTCACGCTCACTGTCTTCAACAGGCTGGAAGGTGCTGGGGGGAAGGAAAAGCCCCTTGGGCAGGAGGGGCAGGCAGCGCAGCAGGCAGGGGCCGGCCCGGCACCGCAGGCAGCAGGGCACCCTAGGCAGGCAGCTGGAAGCCACACCATCACTGCTGTGGTCCCACAGCGTGCACGTAGCAGGGGTCTGTCTTTGACAGAAACCTCGGGAAATTAAGCAGCAGGGTGCGTATTGAGCTGCCTAAATAAGAAGGCTCAGCTTCCTAAACGGCCTGTGATATAAACCAAAACAGAGAGACAACTCTGGCAGAGTATTCAGAGCAGGGACCTGACTTGGATGCTCAAAATTGCAGCAGCTGCTCCCCTAAAACAACCCTTTGCTGAGCACCTCCTGGGCACGAGCCCCAGGAGCTTCAGGGGTGATCTTTGTGCCCGAGCAGCAGCAAGGCCCTACCTACCCCCGCTGGGAAATAACAGGTCAGCTACCAGCGCTGAGGTCTGTAGGAATACGCTCTTTAAGTCTTCAAATCGCCGTGCAAAACAGAAGGCAATTCAGCAACATGTTAGCACAGATCTGCCAAGCCCCAAGCACCAGCCACCTGGCGAGCCAGGCGGTAGGTCCCTCGGACAAAGTCATTGCTGACCACCTGTATTTATCCCCAAAGCCCTTCCTGAACTCAAATACAGCCTTTAAAGGAGCTGGCATTTACACAGCCACCTCCACACGCAAATTCTGTACGGTGCTTTACGGTAGCTGAAAGGTTTGGTTAGGCACGATGTACGCCAGAGGTGAAAAGCGAGCCAACCGCAAAGAAGTTCCCCGCTAAAAGCATTTGACACCCAGATTAACAAGGAAAAGGCCTTAGCAACTGGAGAACATTTCTAAAACACAGATAGCTGTGTTGTATTTACTTCATTTTACTTCTGGCAGGGGCAGACTGGGGGCACACCCTATCCCAAAGAAAACTACCGCCTTACAGCCTCATCCCGAGGGGATTTGCACCGAACTCACCGAAAGCTAAAGGGACTGATTGCTGAGCAGAGTAATACCTTGCTCAGGTTGCCTGTCATGCTAAAAGGCAGGAGAGATGTGTCTGCAAGACAAACGATAAGAGCTGACAGAGGGTCTCCGAACCAGCTCTGCCCAGGGCCTGATTCAGTACACACAGTCACACCTGCTCAAAGTTGCAGTTCGGCTCACCGTAAGCATTGCCCTTGAAATAATAAATAAATTTGCCTAATGAGAGCAAAGCACACGCAAGATGGAAGATTTCTATACCTGTCAAGCATGCTGAGAACTAACTTGAACAAGGTGATCTATGAGAAATGAAAGAACAAAGTCAGCTTATTTGGCCCAGCAGGTGCAATAATTCTAGCCTCCCTGTTAATGACATGTAACAGCAATTAGGAGACAAAGTAAAGAGAGGAAAAGAAATACTAAGGTTGCCCATAAAGTAAACCACTTTAAAAAGAGACCATTTTTGTGAACAGACTATCGTGCAGGGAAAACAAAATTATCAGGCAAAGAGAAATACAGGTGTAATCATGAAACACCATCTTATGTTTATTTTTTATGTGTGCATTTTATGGCTGACAGGGATCATTAGGATCACTTGCAATGACTTTCACCATAAGGCAGGGCATAGATTTGGCACCTTTAAAGCAAGACACGATGGCAACTGCTAATGCAAATATCCTTTTGCCTCTCAGAAGAGCCACCAATGGGTTTGTAACCCTAGGTTTCTTTTATGCAGAGGATGGTTCTTTGGAAACAGAGCAAGTGAAGGAGCAGAGAACCAGATGAGTATTAGTTGCAGAGTGATAAAAAAGGAGACATGAAGCCACCGGGGTAGCAGCAGGACTGGGAGACATGGCTGAACCGCCCTCTCTCTGGAGGTACCTGCCTCTCCTCCATCAAGAGGAAGAACTGTCAGGCTGCAGCATTAACACCATTCTCACCCAGGATGTTGAAACTGGTCTTCCACAACAAAACAGAGTAAAAACCTAAATACAGGTGTCCTCAGTCACCTCACAAGACTTCAGCCTGTGTGCCACAGACAAAGAAGAAACAGCCGGGTGTGCTACGTTGCTGTTCAAAGGAAGCTCTGCGCTGGCACTGCTGCATTACAGAATGGCTTCAAACAGCCTACTCTGGCTACCCGAGTGCCTGCCAGACCTCCATACAAAAACCCGCTGCTTCAGAAGGCAAAATAGTTCATTTTGGCCTGTTTTGGACACTGGAGACAAATCGGCTGAGACAAATTAAAAAAGCAGCACATCTTTTTAACCCAAATAAAGATTATTTTTAAAGGCTCTGTTAACCTATATTGATTAAAACCTAGTAGCTAAACAATAATAATTATGAGAAGACAAACTGCAATGGCCAGGGAGACCACTGCTACTGGTAAAGTTTTCAAGCACCTCGTCCCAGAAAGCGTTACCTGAAGGCAAATGGGAGTTTTCCTGAATGGGGAACGGTTGGGCAGAAGTTCATGCTACTCTTTGGTCCTGAAGATCCCAACTTCTGACACATAAAGCTCTGAAGAGGTGGCTCTTTCCCCCACGGTGTTCTCCAGCATGGATGCTGACCCCCTCGGAGGGAATGGACACAGCTAAGCCTGGCGTGGGGCAGGCAGGGTGGGCATCACCCGTGGGGCCATGCTGGCCCTTCTTGTGGCCCTGGTAGCCACCTCCTGGCAGCAGCACCCTCCAGTGTGTGGACTTCAAAAATCGTACTTAGCTTTGCAGGACCAAGCTGCACTTTTCATTACCCTGATACCCAGAAACATTTTATGGGTCTGAAGTCCATCTGAGGATATCAATTTCTTGCTATTTAAAATTTTAACACACCTCATTACCTTCACTATCTTCATATAACGTTATATTACCATTAAAAAGCTCACCCTTATTAATTAAAAAATACTTGCTCCAAAAATTGACTAAACATCCTTTTTCTTTCTCTTGCAAACACTCATGTCTATATAGTGCCTCATTGTTTTCCCTCCTTGAATAGATGTCTTTAAAAAGCGCAAATAAAGAGAATTAAATGCTGTGTCAAACTACTGGTATCGCATGTTTAAACACCTGCTTCCCTTCATCAGTCCTTCATAACATTGTTAAACGATAATTATACATACTGATGAGTAACGAATCAAAATACTGTAATCTATCTTGAAAGGGGTTTTGCTAATATTACACGTAAGGCATTAATGGGATATTTAGACTGTTCTTGCGAGAGAAAACATACCTTTGTATAGAGAGAAAGGAAAACACCAGGAGAACTTACTGCATTTTTCTCTCTACAGCTCTCATCATACAAAACATGGTTTACTACTCCTTTTGGATTTTACATACAAAAAGAGGGATTGGGGGCTATTTTTGTGTCTTGGTCTGAATCCTATATTGCAGTTAGTTTCACAATTTTTGCTACAGTAACTGTGGGGTGCTAAGCGCTGCCTCCCCCGTCTCCTTGCCTCCTGGCACTGCCCCCTCACGCTTGAACGTGCGCTGCAGAGCTCCCCGAGGCACCAGCCATGGTCCAGCCCTAGCATCATTCCGGAGCGGGGTGAGGAGACCAGGGCGACGCGCTGCCCGCAGGAGAGGGACAGTCCCGCGTTTCCACCCATCCGTTTAGCTCATGGCCACGACTGCGCTATCCTAGGACACAGGGATTCAGGGCAATCAACACAGCTGCTCCAGTAAAAGCTAAATTGCCCTTCCTCTTCCACTCATCATTTCATTTTCTAAAATTAAAAAAAAAAAAAATCACCACAGACAAATTTCTTCGTACTTTGTCTGAGCTTGACAAGTTGCGTAGTTCTAGGGGAAAAAGGAGTCTCTTTCAAAATGGTAAATGAAAAACAGGCAAATGTTTTACTGCTATTTTCAAGGATCTGGGGCTTGTTCTGTAGTTCTTAATAAAAATGACGCCAAACCAAACTCCAGAAATCTGTGACAAAAACGTGTGAATCGCTAGCAGGCCAGCACCTTGCAGGCTGGCTGCCTTTCAGATCACAGCCAAAATAATTCGCTCCGGAGCACAACTGCGAATGGGAGTGCCTCCGGGGACCTGCCTGGTAGGTGAATTTAAGTCACTTACACCTGGAGGGAAGATTACTCAGTTCTGCCGCTGCACCTCTTGTTTCCCGCCGTTTATCCCCCTCACACCTTGTAATATATAATAGCCTCACACAATCCTAAACTGCAATTTCACATCATTTTATCTTTAGAGGTGTGATTTTCCCTTGAAGAGAAGCTTTCCACAGAGAGTAAACAAGCCACCTGCAAGCTCGTCACTCCGGAGCCGCGCCGGCAACGTGCCGTCATCTCGTTCAGCAGCATGTCGTAATCAATACGTCTTAACCCGACACAGCTGCTTCACCGCTCAGGAAGTAACCTTGGCTCCTGGCTTTATGTCGCATTCACACAGATTTAAGATGCCGAACGTAGTGTGCCAACACACGTATGCATAATTAAGCACGTTGGCTTCAGCAATCAGAGAGTGCTGATGGGATTTTCAAAACTTCCACTTAATTTCAAAGGAAGTGGTGTTAAGCCAACAGTAGGCATTTTCTTTAAATGCCACCCTATCTGAGTTTGACTAAAACCCTAGGGAGCAATTTGAAAAGCTGAGCCCACAGGAATTTGAGCAGGCAACACAACAGGCCTAATTAAGCCTGTCATTTACAGAGGTGCAAACCTAGAGTCACTCCTCAGAAGTCAGCAAAATTACTCCAGGTCCCAGCTGAATCCTGGGTACTTCCACCTTGGAAAGCTGACGTCTAGACCACAAAACTATCTTAGGGCGTGGACAACCAGGTCGCACTTTATATCCTTTCCAGTTGTGTGCAAAACAAAATGATACAAGCAGAAGTAAAGGTTGGTCTTTGTGTACAAAAAACATCCAATATCCAAAGTCATGGAAACTTTTCTCACTTAACTGGGTAATCAAACCAAACGGCTAATTACAGTATAAGCACTGATATGTTAAGTACAGATACTAAAAGACCAGCATTGCTCTTTTCCTATTATTTTTGATTTTGCAATACCTACAGCAGTTTGACTTCCATTTTTTAAAACAATGACGTAATTGCTGGGATATTTTATGCCAAAATGCTTCCCTATCTGCAACAATGATAAAAATCTTGTAAAATACTACCAAAATTATGTCTATTGTATTATTAAATAAACAATTTCTCAGGTAGCTTTTGTGAGTGAAAGGTACTTGTAAAATTGCTCAAGAAGCAAAATAGCATAGATCTCCAACATATTTTCTTCCTCCAACATAACATATTCCAATTTGAAGTAATACCCTTTACTTAAATGACAAATTATTCAAGGCAGAGACTAGAGATTTTTTGGTTCATGTGCACTGGCCCTTTCTTGAGGCTCCTCCACAGCACTGGTACTATCTCGCAAGAAAAGAGACATCACAGAAAAGCAGCATGTCTTAGTTCTGTACCTACTAAAAACAATGTGGTTTATAACAGGAACAGATGATATGGCAGAGTCATAATTACTGGAAAATATCCAGTCATCCCAGTATAACATTACTATAAATCTTGACAAAATACCATGCAACTTTCTAGATGCAAATGACTTAGAGAAAAAAAGAAAGTTTTGGAGTTGTTCACTTATTATTTAGTCAGCTGAATTCCCACATTTCTCTAACTGTTTCACCAGCAGAAATTTCAGAGTTCCCATGGAGTTTGCAGAGGATCAGAGGAGTAATAGCAGTGAGAAACAGCACACAACAAATTCTCACCTCTGCTACCCGCAGTCATCAGAAAAACACAAGTGAAAAAAAAAGCCTAACAGCCTCTATATTGTGTAGTTATGCAACACAGAGTGTAAATTATTTAATTAGAAATACACTGCTTCAGCCCCATGTAAATGTATAACACTAAGAATGACGTAGCAAAAGGTTGGTGGCCACTACACAGCTCTGCCTGCCTAGTAACGGTGGCCAGGAGTCTCAGAGATCAGTAACGTTCTCTAACTAGCACAAATGTACTAGTAAAACATTTCCCATACGTAAACCTACAGCAGCCATACAGTTATTTGATAAAGCTCTCCTGAAGCTGTTCAAGGTGGCGTTTAAATTTGCTGGCAAAGCCCCCCCTTCCCCGGCAGACCTCGAGTCTCCACTAGAGGGTATTACCCGTATATCTATATGGCCTGAGGCACACCAGCACCGCCTGCCCCCCGCCCACCTTCCCTTCCCAGGGTCAGAATTTGCACCAAAACCTGCAGGTTTTGCCCATCAGGGACCAGCAGCCTCCCTGCAGCTCTGCAGACAGTCGGAGTGACATTCCCGAGCTGCTGCGTTACAGAGAAATGCACTGAGAGCCTGCAAGCTCCTGCATACCTTGGCCAGCGAGAAATTATTTTGTTCTAGGTGCTGCTAGAGAGCCAGGGGTTAAATGATCAGGGTAGCCCTGCAGACCCCTGCATGCACCCACTGCTGAGCCTAGCAGTACATTGCACACCTCAAGGCGGTTAAGACTGGGGACTTTACTTTTGCGTGCCCCGACATCTGGAAGGGAAGGGGAAAACGATGTGTCTTGCTTTAAGAGCTGTTTACAGCAGAGGAAAATGCAATGTGAAGAAGCTGCCACAAACACTTGGCTTATTTGCACTGCAGAGGAAAAAAATGTATGGTGACAGAAAGCCAAGTGGGGAATCTTCCACATGTTGGCCAAATGAAAGCGCGAGCCCACTGGAACAGCAATTTGGATTCATATAGGCAAATGTTGACTAGATAATTCCTTAGACTAAACTTTATCAGTCCATCTCCTTTCTTCTCTCTCCCAGACAGACTGTCATCTTTGTGACTACGATTTTTATAACTGTGCAGCTTGAGGGACAAGAACAACTGAGATCTACCATGAGCAACACTGCACAGAAAACAAGTGACAGTTCCTGCCCCCAAACCCTCACAGCCTAAATAGACAACACAGGCAGGGAGAAAGGTCTGTGGCCAAGCTGAAGGAACACCAAGCCAAAAGACCAAACTACTGCCTCAGCACCGTCACAAGTAACATTAACAGTGACATTTGCAAAAGGTAGTGGAATAGCATCTTACATGACGTTTCATGAGCTGCTCCATCTGCTTTATTTCCTGCCTCTGCCTTAAAAACCTCATGGGTGAAGAAATGCAGAAGGTGACTACAGTTTAGAAAAAAAGGTGAAAAGGGGAAGAAAATGGGGTAACTGTAGCCCTAATCCTGCCTCTTCCTTCTACAGCGTTGAGACACTTCATTGGACGACTTTCTGTGGCCAGCCTGAGTCTTTTGGGTTACATGCAATCCTAAAAAGGCTAGATGTTGTCATTGAGTGAGCTGCATGTTACAGCTGAACAAAAGAAAGGAGAAAGAGATTGGGTCCCACTTTCCAGTTCACACAGACTTGTGACAACAAATGGGCTTTTATTATTAGCACTGGCTTTAATTATATCCTTAAGCATAGTGGATAATAATTATCAACCTCATCTTGGCACCATTACTAAATATTGCTTCTAAGTGTAACAACCTTAAACATCTGCAGCCACAGCAAAGTCACAATACTCATCCTCAGGGTAAAATACCGCTCTCAAATTTAGCAACAAGCTGCATTCATCTACATTAAAGCAAATACACCCACTTAATGAGTAAAGAAGGATTTTAAAGTAACAGTAAACTGGATGTACATCACTGAAAGCCACCTTAAATTTTCTTCATTTAGAAGGGCAAAAAAGACTTTAGCTGCAAAAAAAACCAGTGCCTAGCAGCTCTTCTGAAACACAGTAATTCTCTGTCCATCCAGGAGAAGGATTAAAGGGTGTATTATTAAAGGGTGTATTTCTCTATTTAAAACACCCTCATGAATTCAAGCAAGTGCCACAGTTGACCAAATCAGAGAGCATGGTGGAATTGAGCACTGTTTTCTAAAACTAATGCTCAAAGCGCTGTCAGTCCTCACACAGTATTTGTAAGTGATGAGTATGTATATATCTAAGGTTCAGCATGTTGTCTTCCACAGGCAGACAGAGGCAGGTTAAATCCTTTTCATGCCAGAATACCACAGGGAAAAAAACGTGGACAGAGTGTGTGGCCTGAGTTTGAAGAGTGTAGTGGTCACCACTGAAGGCTTACTCCCCTAACCATTCATCATAAATAGGAAGGAAATTAGGACAATTAGAACAGTTAAAATGTAAATGACAGAAATAGCTGAAACCCTTTTTTTTCCCCCAGTTCCTGCTTGTTTAAACAAAGCCCTAACAAGCTACAATCAGAGAGGTCTGCAATGGATCCATGGCAACGGAAAGCCCTGGCCTATGGCTACCATCTTCCCCAGCACACTGACATTAATTTACCAGATACACATGTACACATTGCAGGAAAAATCACCAGGCTCAAGCTTCATTCACTGAAAAAGGGGATCATTAGCAAATGAAAGAAAAAATATAACAGGTCAGCAATTTCCTTGATGAACTCATCTATTTATTTTTATTTGAAAGAGAAAGATGAAATTATTCTTGTAATTTTTGTGCTTTGTACCTCTAGTGAAGAGAAAATTGCACCTATAAAGCTGATTTTGATTCTTACACAGCAGATGAATAATAAAATCAATGCTTCAACATCTATGTATTCCTAAAATATTCTTCACAGAGTCATCTGAATAGCACATCAAATGCAGAAGGTGATAGTATTAGAAATAGTGCTAAAGATTACACCAAATGAGATTTTATTTGTTGTTGTTTTGTGTTGCTTTATAATCCTTGTGTGTGGAAAAGGGGTTATTTAATCAGTCAGAAGATCAAGAGCTATCCAACAGCATAAGAACACTTGCTCCAAGCCTGATTAGCACAGAAATTCCTAAAAACTACATGAGAAATGAAGTATACACAAAAATAAGCAAAAACATCTCCCACGGTTATGATGGACATTTCGGATATGTTGTATACTAATGACGTGGCAACAGAACTTACTAAAAGGAGTTAAAAATTGGTTAACTTTGTGGGTGGAAAAGGGAGGTCCAGGATGGTGTTTCCTGTTGGATGGTTGCTTGCTGTCAGCTTGTAGGTCTGGCTCGTCTGGCGGAGATGAGCTGCGTTGTTCCATGAGTTCCCTGTGCTACATGCCAAGCTCTGTGCCTCAGTCCGGGACTTCTAGGTGCCCTGGTATCTCACCCTTACCTGCTCCCTCCAACCCTTACCCAGCTGCCAGCAATGATACTGAGTTACCAAGCATGTCTGATGTCTACCCTCCACAGGTTACACTTTTTGGTACTGGCTGTCTTTCTCCTCCTTGCAGCAGAATGAGGGTCAAAAATACAAGCCACCCCTATTCGTGTGCAGGTCGGTTGTCAGTGAAGAGCACTGAAGAGCCAAACAACCCTCTGTGTACAGACAACTGGTGCCAGTAGAGCAGAGCACACAAAGGCGCATTGAAAGCAACACAGCAGTTGTGAGACTGTACGTACAGCTCAGCCGTTAACGTCTCCAACCCAGCACACTCCGTTCCCATGGGCTGTGTAATAAGTGACAGCCTGCAATGTATTTAAAAAGCTGTTTAGTTTATTTTTATTCTGTTTTTGCAGGCTGAGCACATTGCTTGTAGAAGAGATTTAAAAAAGAGATTTCAAAGTTACAACAGATCTGAGGACACTCTGAGGTTGCACAACAGAAATTTCTTTTTTTTTTTTAAACATCGTAGAATCGTAGAATCACAGAATCATTTAGGTGGGAAAAGACCTTTAAGATCATCGAGTC
>JAVKLA010000024.1:22976371-23003697 GCA_034782735.1 Sagittarius serpentarius
TGTCGTCTGCGAACTTACTGAGGGTGCACTCGATCCCCCCGTCCAGATCATGGATAAAGACATTAAACAGAACTGGCCCCAATACTGAGCCGTGGGGAACACTACTTGTGACCGGCCGCCAGCTGGATTTAGCTCATATTTTAGTCTTGCTTCATGCAGGTTTGCAGTATAGCAAGGTTATCTGTCATTATCAGATTTCCTCGGTTGGCTTCTCACCTTTGTACATGTCACACTAGTAAACAGTTTCTGAAATCAAATACTCAGCTGATAATTTACTAGAAATTAAATCATCTAAGGCTAGACATCTTTTAAAACCAGACTGCCTGAACTGCAATTTCCACTCTCCAAATCTAGTGGAAAGACAAAGTATGAGATTCCTCCGTCATAGACTGGTTGACATTCTTGATCTGCTCAAAATAATCATAAATAAGTAAAATCAGATACCTGGGACTTAACTCACTATTATTCTCATAGTAGGTTAAAGCCCTGTGTCAGTCTTAATTGCTCACCTTTCACTTTCCAGGCTAAACCCAGGAACCCATCATACGTCTGTTCTAAAGCCACCCGCAAAAGACTTGCCTGAAGGTCCCGCAACGCTCTTCCGTATTGCATCTAGCAGCCATTTCATCTGTCTTTTTCTGATGAGCAAACCCAGCACGTGCCTACATTTCGGCACTTTAATGAAAGTTCAGTTCTGCAAAGCACTGAGCAGACAGAGAGGGGGCTGATGAAATCTGGGATATCAGTAGAAATGATTCAGAAAAATCCCACAGCACATATTCGACTTTCAATATATGAGATATACCCTTGGGAATCATTCTGACCATAAGCACTGTTAATTGCTCCTGCTAGAGATCAAACAACATACGTAACACACACTTAGCTGTTATGCTGATATAGGACCCTAATTCTGACCATGGTTACTACCAAACTACCGACATTATCTGCTCCCAGATAGTGTCCTCTGATGCAGCACTGCCACTTAAATACTTTCATTAAATAATAAATACAATTTACTGTCTTTCATTGCATAAATTCTCTCATTTTATTTCATGTTGTAATTTGCTTGACAGGGACATTATAAAGAGTCAATTACATTTTAACTGTATTGTGTTTCTTTTTTTTTTAAATTATCTGCAACGTCTGACAAACAGCAGTCTGCACAGTCACTCTGGGGACTCTTTTTCACACCATTTATAATTAGGGCAAATGTGTTCTTTCAAGGTTTAGTTACCAATAAGGAGTAATTTATTTATAACTGTAAAGAGCCATTGTGCTTGGGGTGTCCAGCAGGACCATGTTCATCACCATTATTGTTCAATATGTTTGTGAAGTCCCTTGAAGGTCTAATAAGGCAAAACAGGAAGGCTGTTGATGGATATCAATGCAAACAATACAAGATATTTTGCTTCCTGAGCCCTCAGAAGAGCTATAGCTCCAGCTCAAATGCTCCTAGGATCTCCAGGCCTTCATGTTACCATGGCAGAAGCAATAGCAAACAAAGATGAGCCAATACTTTATAAAAAAAAAAATATGAAATATAGCCTAGTTGTTATGGACATATTACTTCAAATAGCCAAATCTTTTTGGCAGGCAGAGCCTTATAAAGCAAGACAAGAGATATTATTCAATGTTACTTATCTCTAAATATCTGCAAAAAGACGCTACACACATATGCACATACACGTTTGCATTTGGATAATCTAGCGTAACCAGGATTACTGAACCCTTGTAAATCAAAATAGAACATTTTAAAATGTTTCACTGTAGCCAACATCTAGGAATTGCTTCATCCATCCAAATGCAGCCACAACCGGGGTAGGAGATACCAACCATGCTAAAGAATTAACATACAACAGTTACAGAGACCAGGAGTTAAAATGCACTACCTCTGGTAGAGACAAAAGAATGTTGTTAGCTAGAAAGCAATTTGGTCAGGGCAGAGTCTCATATCTGCTCTGGGATAAGTTCAAGTGAAAACTGAACTACAGAAAAAGTCAGGACCCAGTTTTACCTATGATTCAAAGAAGGTCTTTCCCAAAGCATATTTTCTGAAGGTGTCAGGTCCTAGCCAACATTTAGTGCAGAACTGCATTTCCATGCCCAAAACTACCCTAAAGCGGATCACTTCCTAGAAAACCTCCACACAGCATCAGCTATCGGAGCAGGGGTTGCAGCTGTACAGATGTATTCTTCCAATGCTGCTTTAGAAGTTCATAGGGGCAGATCAGCCTCACGGGGTGAGACTTATGGGGATCTGTGGTCTAAATTACATAAGATCTGCTCATTCCCATTGACCTATAACAGCACATGGATATATAGAACTGTGTGAAATAGTACTATCTTGTCAAAGTTTAGCTAGTGTAAAACTTATCACTGCTTTCAGTTTGAGTGCTCACCTGTCTTGAACCTTAATGGCGTGCAAAACTCGGTGGAAGCATTAGAGTTTGCACCACGTACTCCCACAACGAGAAATAAGCTGTTCATTAGAATTACTATGTGTCTCAGTATGCGCCAGCTACAGATATTACTCCTGCACTATCAAATCTCTCATGACTGTAGAAAGGTATCTAGAAATGATCTGTGTCACCTTGACTAGCCTAAAATGGTTTTAAGAACATGAGTAGTCCCCCTAAGTAGATTAATCACAAACTGAGGAAAAAACAGCAGTTACAGGTTGTCTGTCAAATATCTTTAGCATTCCACCTGCAATATGGGAATGGTTGTGGGCTTTTGCAAAGGTTTGACCTCATCGTGTTTCAGTTGGCCTAACACACAGGTATGATTTCTTTGTAGATTAAAGAAGTATTGTAATCAACAAGGGAAAAAAAAAAAACCACACTTGAAAGTAACAAGTAGCTCGGATATTCATTACTAGCCATTAACCTGATTTTCTAATGAATACGACATTAGGCATTCATTAACAATCATTTGTGTTTATGTGGAACAGTGGCTGTATAATGAAGGTTGATAAATGCATAGAAATGAAACGAGGGAATTTTGGACACTTGTAAAGCAATTAACTTGTTTGGCATTAATTACATATTGAAAAGCTAAATCAAGTACATTTGGAAAGCCACTAGGACAGAGATACAGACCAAGGGTAGATATAAAGACTAAACAGAAAAGAAAAGCTTTATTTCTTTTAAAGAAATACAGCGAGAAGTATGGTATTAATGACAAACAAAGTCCATTTCTAGCAAAAAGAAATCGGACTGCAGCCTGCATGTTAATAAAGAAAAAAGTTAATGAAAAGTGAAACAATGAAGCCAATAAAATAACCCCTCACAGTTGACAATGAAGTGCAAACAGGTGGTGTACTAGAGGGTTAATGTTTTTGTTTCTTAAAGAAAGAGCCATACAAGTGCCCACACACTTGAATGTATGCTAATAAACGAAGCCACCTAGCAAATTAGATGCTAGAAATGAGGGAATATGGAAGCTCATTTTACAGTTACTAGGACACACTCCCTCTAATGAGTTGGTAACCTGATCTTTCCAGGCAGTTTTGACCGCATCATTTCTGCTCGGTGTGGCCCCAGCCCCGAAAACAGATGCTTTCCGTACCCTTCGCCCGCACAGAGACACATTAACTCCAAGGAAGGCTACACAGCCTCAGCAAACATCATCCACACGTCTCTTTTGCAAGATTAAGACATACCATATCAAAGATCAGGGGCAAAAGGAGAAAAGAGAAGACTGAAGAGCAAACAATGGGAAAATTTTTGCTTAGCTGGGATTTGCTAAGACGGGTCTCTCTTTAGCAAAGGAGAAGGGGTCTCCCGTGGCATATTGTATTCCTTTCCCCACCCTCTTCCCCCGCCCCGTCCCACTGCTCCCAGCGAAGCAGTGCTGCTTCACCCCCCACGGCAGCACCCAGGACAACCCACAAGTGCAGGAGCTGCTCCCCTGCTCCTCCCTGCCCCAAGAGCTCACGGGGAGCTCCTGTCACCCTGAGAAAGGACTGCCAGCAGAGCAGGACCTCGGCTGCCAGAGAAGCCACGTGGTTTGACCTGGGAAACAAGGTGAGACATTGCAAACCGAGATTCCCCTTGTGCTATGGGAGCAGGTAGCAGCTGATGAGACTTGCCCCTCCACTGGGACATCGCTCCTCCTGTCGGAGAGCTGGACCTTCTTCCCTGCCCAGTCCAGTGACCTAGGGGCTGCCAGCTCCCAGCCCCGTGCCACTGAGGAAAGGAAAGGTCTTCCCTCTGCCTGTTGCTAGTGCGGTAAAGCTAAAATCTTAGGTTTGTCTCCATCAAACTCATGCAGATGCTCGCACATCCTGAATTAGACCGCGAGACCTGTCAGTAATGTTTCCTCTTTCAACGAGATTCAGCAATCACCAAGCACAGAACCCAGCTCCATTTCCAAGAGTCATTAACAGCCTTTCTCTCTAGTCAAATGTTCTGCCACTGATTCCACTTACAAAATGCCAATATGATCAAATTAAAAAAAGCATACAGAAGATGACTTGTATCCAGATATTTCTGCAATTAAAAGAGCTTTACACACTTTACCTGGCAGGTGCTGTCCACATTCAATCAGTGTTCTGGATTTATATCCTACACCATAAAAACTGCTTATTCTCTCCTGTGTTGCAAGCACATTTCCACAACAGAACTAAATAAATCTTATCTTGCTCGGGCTCACAGTCAAGCTTTAGGGGATACATGTTCCATACTGCATGGTTCATATCAAAGACACGGACTACCACAGATACATCACCGGCTCTACAGGGAGAATATAATTTTGTTTAGCTTGGACCAAACTACGCATCGCCCTCAATAAGTAGGAGTAGCCTCATTTAAAACACGTTTTAAACTTGCTTGGTGTGCTTTTCCTCCACTGCTGTGGTGCTTCGGTGCCAGCTGAGAACCCCAGTGAATCTTCAGAAAGACCCAGCACCACTATAGGAAACCACAAATCCTTAACTAACATATGCTAACTTTTCTCCTCGGAACAAAAGCAGTATCTCTGTTGTCCCCTCAGCAGAAAACACCAATCAAAGACGACTCTTTTCAGGAACAAATGTTAGCCAGGAACTTCAGTTGTGTTTAATTAAGTTCTTCCGAAAGAAACTGCATGCTGTGGCACTGAAAAGGTTATCAGAGGTCAGCTGCCTGCCACGACTTTGTGACCCCCAAAAGGCAAAATAAAAGATAGTGGTATCCCTGCTGGTAAGATTGGCTTCCGCATTTGTTTCCCTCCCTTTCTGCTTTAATTTAATAGCAATCACCACAATATGGCTGCTTTTCTTCGAACAATAGGATGGGCAGAAGTTAGATTTACAGCACTGCAAGGGGGAAAGCAGGAGAGAGGGGAAGCACACTATGGCTCTTGATCTACAATAGGAACATCACTTTGATACCCATAAATAACTTGCAAACCTACTTAAGATTCATTGCTGTCAAGAGCTGACAGATGTGCGCTTTTTTTAAATTTAGTATTACCTTATGGAGCCTCTCAAACACACCACTGTTAAGTCAAGCAACTGACTTTAAAAATGGAAGATAATTCAGGGCACAGATCTATGTTGAATATATAATCTCAATATTTCTCCGAGCCACTATATAGAAGAGCTATCACTATAGATGTACAAATCCACATTTAAACCACCGATACAACAAGCAAAACTACAGAGGAGGTTGAGACAACACTGTCAGGATCCTCCTCTGGGTTACTTTGGTCACAGCAAATGTGTGCCACAGTCTCTGCGATTACCAAAGTGCACAGAAGAGACAGGATTTGACCTGAAATGTCCAAGGGAAAAGCCTGTGCAATTCCAAAGATTTCAGAACATCTATTATTACGCTGCCACCCTCATAATACGTTTAAAGCACTCCCATCAATATTAACGAGATTGCCTCCCAAATTTAGTGATCCTTTCAGGGATGACAAGGTAAAATGGAGTTGTTCGATCTGCAGATTTTGTTTACTCATTTTACAGTGCAAGAACTTTAGACGTTAGGAGCCAGCGTTTCTGTTACTGTCTGAGAACATGCAAGTTGAGCAGTGGGTTGGTTTTGGGGTTTTATTTAAACTATTTCCAATCTCCTCAGCTGCAGTCCCTCGTGACTTTGAGTACTTCTCTGTCTCATTCCTGCCCAGCAAACTGCCTTCTGTTGAACATTTCCATCATAGGAAACTTTTCAGCAGCTTCCTTCAGGTCCAGCATGGGATGGCGCCCGTGGCCTTGCTGATAGATCCCCACATCACACAAAATCCTCGCCCTATCCAAGTCCATGGCAAAACTCTAACTGATTTCAGTGGAGCCAGGACTGCTCCCAGCTCTTTGCTCAAAACCAAGCTCAGTTTCTCTCCTTCTCCCATCCCACCAGTCTCCTTTCTAAAGTGTGAAAGACTCAGCTCTTCTCCCAAAGCCCGGGCAGAGGTGGAGAGGCTTGGAGCAGGAGCAGTCTCAGCCCAGAGAGGGAGCCTGAGACCACAGTCACCACAAACACCATCCTACCTGCTAAATCCTGTTTGTTCTTAGCCGTTGAGCCATTCACCAAAGGAAGAGAGATGATTCGACCCCCTTTTAGGTCACATTCATTTTGGTTTGAGGAGAGGTCAGGTGACAGGAGGATAAATTGCTGTGATACTGCAAAATCTCCCACTGAAATCGGTACGATTCGAGGTACATTAGGAATACAATATATTCATACTGTGACTATTACCTTCATTTCTAACCTCATTAAATGCAGAAAATACCTTTTATATTTTCTAAATGTCTGTGGTATTGAATCTCAGGTCATTACCATGCTAAACAGCACAGAGCAGAAAGTTAGATACGTTACGGCAGGGCCCTGGGTTTTTATCTCAGTAATCCCTTTAGCAGCAAAGTATTGGCGCTGTTGTTTGCCAGGCAAATTACTCTCTAGAAAATGCAGTTCGTCTTCCAAGAAGGCATATCTCTGTACTATACTGACGTGCAAAATTATTATCAATAACTGTATCAATTCCAGCAGCAAGCCGAGCTCTGCAGTTCAGAAGCACACATTTGAAAGTGATTCACAATTAGAAAACCAGTTCCAAGATTAAAGTTATCAGAGATAAAAAGACACAAAGTACTGTTAGTTTTCTGTAGCAGCAATCAATCCTCTTCTTCCCTCTGCTTGAATTTTCTCCTCTGCTGAAACGCTGTAGTCATGAGGCTTTAATCAATACACAAAGCAATTACTTTCTAAAATAAAACAATCTTAGGTCAACTAAAGATAACAGAAATCACACAGGCAGTTATTCATGTCTAAACGCCAGCCCTCTGGTTTCACTTCCAGACAAATCCAAACGACAAGGAGTACAATATTTGTTTTCCCTAGTAACGCACTGGGATACCACAGCGTATACTTTAACTGAGTACCGTCTCCTGTGTTTGTCCTCAGCTCATTCCACGTAATTCAGTAAAATACACAGACGAGTGCCACATCTGGATTTGTTACCTAGGCAGCAAATAAACTTCGTCTGAAACCTCACAGCAAAACAGGCAGTTTGAAGTTTTAACTGGTGTGGCCAGTGCCTCATTTATCAAACCGACAAGGAGAAAAACAAAATACAAGTGATCAACAGCATCTCAGTTAACATGAAGTTGCACTGGGGATTTTCAACTTATTACTTTAATTTTCTAGCTCTTACCTTCATAAAACACTTGAATATTGAAGGGAGCACTGGTACCTATAACACACCAAAGTGACAACCAACTCCTGGCCCTGTTCAGAGAACAAGCTAAAACCATCCTCATGACAGCAATTATTTTACATTAACAGCACAAAATGCAAACAAGAGTGCTTGTGGGTTTACCTACTGCATCAGGTGTTTTTAATAAAAAACGCATTTTGGAAAAAAAATAAGCGAACAAGCACAGCTCATCTAAGTCAGAAAAAAACGTTTAAGAGAAAGACTGATCAGCCCTCCGCAACTCTGTGCAGTTCAGCGGAGAGGTTAGGAAAACGCTTTTCCTGGTTTTATGACACTGGATTCGAGGCTATTTTAAAGAGGTTTCATCTTGGCCTTCAGGAGACTTTGAGCCAGTAAGTGAGTAAGATCTTCAAGTTCACACTCACCTTGTTTGAAGTAGAATTCTTTAATATGAATTGCTTCAAAATATTTTTCTGAAATGAGTGACCGAGCTGGCATATTGAGCCAATGGTCAGTTTTAGATTTTTCTTGTCCCTCTGAAGACAACGCATCTTTCATCTTCCCTGTAATAGGAAGTCATTTATACTTTGCATAGCAGATTACTTGGTCTGATTTCTTTGAGAAGGCAAAACATGTGTCTTTGCTGGCACTTCAAAGGATTTCTTAAGTGTATCTTAACCTTCTGCACTGCGGCTCAAGACATAATATTCAAAATCTTCAGGGAGAAGCATGGTAGAGTGGGAAAAATAAATAAATGCTTACCTGAATATTATCCACACGGTGCCAATGGCAGGCAAGTGGTTTTTCTCAGGTATTTTCAGCAAGGGTATGAGCTCATCTTGTAAATTATAAACTAAAGGAGGAATGTACACTCTTGAGGCCTGATGAAAGTCAGTAAATGCGATTACAGGCATAAAGGCTGGTTGTTTAAAGGATAAATAACAACAAGAAGAAACTAACATTTTGTAGAAGAATGGATCAAAATTGTCCAGTATATGAAGTTCAAGATACTATTACTGTTTGTAGCTAAAAAAGAAAGAGGAACACTTCGAAAACAGACTGTGTGCTGGCATTAGTCAGAGGTGCCGGCAGCAAATCGTAATTTCTTACCACTCTCAGGCCTTTACGCTATCTTTCCAAGAAGAGTAAAGCAACCAGATCTCATTGCTGAGATTATCTAGGATAAACTCAGTCATCCCTGGAGCAGAATTCAAGAGCGTATGGGGGAAAAGGGAGGGTTCTGTCTTATTAACAAAGCAGCTTACATCATCTCGGGTCATTTTGGCAAGTGGCAAATTCAACCGTGTAAGGCAGAGATGCAATTATGGACCCATCAGCTTTGGGTTTGAACCTGCAAAGGATATGTGCACTCCCATTTGTACCAAGGGTGGTCCCACTGTCCAACCAGCTAAACCCAGGCTAAGCCCAGGCGTAAAACCTGGTTATATGTGGGACCCCTGACAACTGCAGCCGGGTTTACTGCAGAAAAGAATATTGATGAGGGCACCAGCTGTACTGATACATTGGTATATACTCAAAGACCAGGAGGAGACACAGCAGGAGGACTCTTCCTTCCTTTCACACCTCAGCCACACCTTCCCTTTCCTGTTTTTACTCCAAAGTCTTCCCTGAAGGCTCAAAGTCAAATCCAGAGCGCTCCGTAAGGTCATGGGTGAGACAGACCAGCGCCACAGAGGTCCCCAATGCCAGTTCCCCATGCGGAAGGAGGCAGCAGAGGAACCGGTGTCTCCCTTTGAAGAGCTGGCAGGTTTGTGATACTGCTCTCTGGCAGGTCAGCTGGGTGTGAGGGAGAGACCAGGACCTCAAACATCCAAATTCCTTGACTCCGTTGGTCACCAAAACCACGCAAGTCCAGAAGCAACGTCACACCTATCAGCTACATTGCCTGTCACCCGCGACAACTGCATTCACAAGCTAGCACCCACCACGTTACTTTTCTGCTAATTTTTACCCAAACGACAAGCTCTTTTTTCAGCCTCTGTTGCTTTAGCATGTTTGACCCTGAAAACCCTGCCTCAGCCGAACTCCTCCCCATCCACCAGCTGCAGGGGTAGGTTTCAACAATGCCGCACCATTTGCTAGCTGTGGTCTACACCGTGGGCTTCAAATCCCTCCTCCATCAAAGAGGAGCTTGAACTGCACCGCCTCAGTTCCCTGCTTGAGAGAGAAAGCCTCTTCTCCCTGACGGAAGAAAGGTGAATTTTGTATGCTTTTTACTTACTGTATTCGAGATGTAATCATGTTTAATTATGATATTAAATAACATGAAGTTAAAGTATTCTCTAGTAAAACAAATCTTAAAAAATAGCATGCATCTACCTTCTTTTCCAGCATGTTCGTATTACAATTTTCATTCAAACTAGGGGTTTCTTTTGTCATCTTTTGTCAATGCTTTTTAATCAAAAATAACTAAAATTATGGAATTGCTATTCTTAAAAAAAAATTCACGATGTTTGTTCAGGGTGACCTATGCAGAACAAAACAAAATACAAGCACCGACTGAACAAGATGGCATGGAAACTACAAGTGCATACTTACAACAACTCGTTTACACTTGCAATGTTAATCACAGGCCATTGCAGGTGGGCTTTTCTGAAATGCTCTGCACTGAACTAATTCCCAGTAGGCCAGCACAGGGTGCCCCGTAAGACATGATCAGAGGCTATTAAAGATTATGGAAAGCATTGCCATCACGGGTTCCTCCTTTCTCCTGACCGTAAGAGAAGTAAGAATTGAGCAGATGAGTGCAGCAAGATCAAGCCACGTACCTTCAACTTCACTTATTAGTTCCTAAAATAAATCCTTGTCTTTCTGCATGGAAGTAAGATGGCTGTTTCTTATGAAAATTGTAAACTTTAGCTGGAAAGACTGGTTGGGATCAGTCCAGTCCTTCCTATGGATGGTTAATGAGAAGAAAGATCCTACTCTTCTCATTCTTTCTTACCACCCCCTCCAGCCCTTTTACCATGATGGTATGGGACCAGTTTAACCCAAGCTTTGCTATTGATGATCCTGATCTTCTCACCCTAGCCATAAACAACAGCAAAAATCTTGAATTTTCTCTTACTGAAATATTTTTATCTGTTTTTCTCTTTATTGTTGATCAGTCTTTTGAACCACCAGGTCCTCCCTGATAACCTGTAGACACCTTCCTTGGCTTTCCTCAGAGTGACAGCTGGGGGTGGGACACCAGGAGCATGAGAAGACAACGCCAAAAAAGCTAGGCGAGAACTATGCGCCCTGCGTAGAGACTTCTGAAACGATGGTTGTGCCTTGCTCTCCCAGGTAGGACTGCCGTCCGTCTATGAGAACAAGGAGCCTCACCACAGAAACACGTGTTTCACTGAAACCTAGAGCCACAAGGCCCAGGGGAAATCTGTGCTAAAAACCAAGACAGCCTAAAGCTAAAAAAGGTTTTAAGCCTAAAGCTAAAATATACCTCATGGTGGGAGCAATAGCCAAGTATAAATCACATTCAGTTTCTAACTAGGAAGCCAACTGAGCAGGATTCAACCTTGTGTTACACCGATTACAACATGGCTATCCTCATCAGTGGCACCCACTCTGCCAGGGTTGTTCTCAATTATTTTTTTTTTAGAAACTTCTGAATTTCATCCTGATAAGTGACAAAATTTGACATTTTTTATAGCATCTTTCCCCCTTTTTGTTTTTCTTTTCCAACTAGTTTTACATAGCAGCCGTTCCCGGGCAGTATTTGTGCAGCTTTTATTCACTGCCTGAAAGCGGAGAGGATGCTTTGGGCTTCTGGTTTTGCTCATAATTTCACATTGGCAAAGTTTGTTCAAATCCCTTTAAAACCTCTAAACCTGTCTGCAAGCCAAAAAGGTACGGCTTCAGAAAGCGAAAGAAATAAATCTCTTTGAAATGCTAATGGAGTGGAACGTTTTCTGCTATTTCAAGAAATAATCTAGCCTTTTGGAAAATTTGTAAAGGGTTTGCTGTAATGAAGATATTTTAATTTATGATATGCAATTATAGTTCAGTGAAAACAATCTTGCGCTGTCACAGCCTTGTTCCTTGTACTGTGAAAATAGAAACGCCATTATGAGAGAGAAACTGCTGCTTTTAGGAACACACAATGTTTCACTAGCTTTGTCGAAGACAAAGCACTGAGCTCTGTGTAGATATCTGAAAGGTAGTTTTCTTTTTACAGTGACACTTCAGTTACTTTTCTTTAAGCATTTTTAAAAGGAAAAAAAAGCATCTAGCATGAGTCTGTCAGGAGCCTTGAGGAACTGGAATAAAAATACGTACGGACAGCACAACGCTTGGTATTGTACCAGCTGTCACGCGCGTGATTAAAAGCCTACCTAGGGCATCAGGCTAGGTCCGTTAACGGAGAAAAGATGCTATGCCCAAATATTGCTCACTGAACTAAATTATGGATCTGGGAACATGGAAAAAAAAAAAAAAAAGAAAAAGAAAAGGGCTTCAAAAGAGGAATAAAACAATGCTGCTAAAATAGGCCTGATTATGTGGGTCACTAGGTACTGTGTATTTCCCCTGTAGCATTTCATAGTCGTTACTGTTGCCAGGGGAAGCTTGATCCTCTCATTATGTATGTTTGTCTTTCACATCAGAGCTCCTCTCTTTCTTTCCATGCCCCGGCACTGTAACAGAAATAAAAATAAGGAATGAACCCCCATTATTACCCAAATACCTACAAAGCAGAGGGAGTGACCCCGGCGGGTCGGCGGGTCAGCCCCCTCATCATTGATGCACTTGCTCCAGCAGACCCCTGCCTTTTGTGGCGGGGTCAAAGCCAAGACCTCTGCTGAGTGTCCTCAGTGAAGAATTAACAAGTGTGACAATTTGCGGTCCCTCCCCCCCCGGCCCCCGGTCCTGCCTGTGTGAATGCTGTAAATAGAGACATCTGGATGGAGGCCTTTCACTGCGGTAATTGAAAATGAACATGGATCAAGTTCTGGCCTGTTGTATTCATAAATCTTCAGGCTTAATTACATTAAAGGGAAATCTAGGGCCTGGCTCTATGGAAACGGCAGATCCTATCGGAGTCTCAGATCATGAATCTTTAAGATAAGTGTTTTCCCTCTCTTCGGGACAGTTGGATAAGAAATTTCGACCGGGTCTTTCCAGCATCAGAAATCCGGCACAGATCTCTAATTGTGCTTTGTGTTTTCCTTGTCCTTCGTACGTGAGGCGTTTCCACCCGCCGGGAGCTGGAGGACTCGGACGTGTGAGGCACCAGGCTGCTGTCGTAGGGGGCATTTAGGCAATTGATCCTGGAGGGCCACGCACAGCCTCCGTGTGGAAATTTGGGAAAGGGAAAATGTGCAGCTATAGCTCAGTGTCGTGGTTTTCGCACGCACAGGGTTCCTTGGTCCTGCTTCCCAGCGAGAGCTGGGGCACGATAAGCAGATGGGGTCTGCAGTTCTGCTTGCTCATTTCAAAAAGAAAAGGGATTTTGTGTTCAGTCAAGAGTCTCTTCACGTCTGCCTTTTAAAAACTTAGCTTTTCTGGAAGGAACAAACTGATATTCTGAAAAATCAATAACAAACCGGTGGCAGAAGGGCAAAAATTATGGATTTTGAATGGAACTGTCTAGTTTGTTAAGAGCTGGTTGTTTCACAAAACCGTTGACACTTTCGGCAGCATTTTCTGTCTCTGTAACGAGCTTTCATCACAGTTACAGACTCCAGAGTGAGCTTGTACCTGACGCAGGTTTTCAGTGCAGCAGAAGCTTTGATAAAAGGAACACCCCAAATGGAATAAAGATACACAAGAGCCAAGATATTTTTATGTGAGGGAAGGCTTTTCCTAAACCCTACCCAGAAAAAGTGCTGGTGTAGACAGACCCCCTTTAATTAAATTCTTCAGGAACTAATTTGATAGCATATACGTTGACTACTGTCTCTACAGCCACCAGGCAAGGCCAGTGAGCCACAACATGGCCAAGCAAAACTGAACCCTCCTGTTTATTGCAAGACCATTGGAAGAATATGGTACAGCAAATAAGTGCCGCATAGTGGTGTTTTATAATTTTATTTGTGAGCATTTTAAAGCCAAAGAAATATTAAAATCCACCAGGAAAAGAAAATTTCACCAAGCTCAAAAAACAGCATGAAAGGTCAAGAATTTACATTAAAAAAAAAAAAAAGAAAAATAAACCCACAAAACCAAATGACTACCAATTGCAACCGTGCTTCCATGAAATTTTAGTCTGAAAGAACTTCAATACTGTGACTACAAATTTTCAATTAATAATAGCAGGGTGAGCTCCACGCAGAAACCAAAATTCAGTCTTCAGTCCCCACGGCTACAGTTTCCCCCTAACCACACAGCTTTCTCCACCTCACTTCTTGCAGGTCAGGAGCTCTGCAGCAGTACGGGGCAGTAGCTAGCAAGCAGCAGGTCCTCCAAAACAGCAGCCTGTCCTGCCTCTCAGTTTAGGGACATACTGCAAGGAATAAAAGCTCCTAAAAAATATCTCCTGAACTGGAAACGAGAGTAACCCACCCCCTTCAACAAATCTTGATTTTTTTCCAGGACTTGTACAAACTCCTGTAGCAGAAAATGATCAGTAATGTTTGCTCTGCAGGAGAAGAGTGGGGTTACTTTTACCCTTCAAAGAACCGGTGCTCCAGTAACAAGGGGTTTTGCTGTCAGCATTTACCATCGTATTGACAGAAAAGGCTGGGTAATGACTCAAGAATTATTTATATGAAACCCAGAGCTAGTGGCACTGTAAATTATGGAAAGAGGACAAGCTCACAAAGCAGCGGCCATGTGTCTGAATAAGAAGGGGCATGCTTTCTATCGGCAGGGCTCAGGGGCTGCGATGGAGATCCGCAACTACGGGCTTGCACCTGAGCTTATACATACATTTCCCAGCAAGGCGGAAGGGTGACAACACTGCCAAATAATTGATGTTGCAGTGAGGCCAGTCCTCCCCTCTGCAAGGCTTTCTTATCCGACAGGTTTACTCCCATACCTTTTGTTATTCTCCAGCCATCCTGCTCCGGGATTCTAAACTTCACCTTTATCTTAATTGTAGGTTTAATTGCTGAACCATTTAGGTGCGGTCCATTTTATAGAGCTCTTTCTGTCACACATTTGAAGGGAACTCCGGATCTCAGGCCCCCTTTCTGCTGCTTTTAGTGCCATGGAAGAGTGACTACTCTGGCAGTAAAATCGGCAAAGGCGACAAAACTGAGTCCTGGGGGGTTTAACCACCCACCTTGCTAATAGCATTTGGGAGACACCAAAGCTGTTTTCAAATGTGATACGTCTTTCCCAGTTCTGAAAGTTTCAAACCATGCTAGTGACTGGAGCTAATTCCTACTACACAGGCTTATTCCTATTCCCATTCCCATTCCCATTCCCCTCCTTCCTCTCTCTCACCAGTACCTGGGCTCGTACCCCCTCCTGTACCCCCTTTCTCTCTGAGCAGGTCAGAATTCAGCCCCTGCACCGCACAGCAACTCCTCTGACATGGGCTCAGGCAAGCCTGGATGGTGGCACCAAAATATACTGCAGGATACCCTGCTCCTGCAAATGCCTTGAAAGGAAAGCAAATCAGCAATTTTATACTCCTCTTCTTCCTGGCAAGGAGTATGCAAAAATAGAAAATTAGTAAAAAATAAATAAATTAATTAAACTAACATGGACTTAGTCCTGCTTATAACTAATCGGTGTCTGTCTGGAGTCTTCCAGAGCTAGTCAGCCTCTATCAGGGTATTTTATTGGCCTTAAATTATTAAATACACACTAGAAAGCAGCCATTGTGCGTGCGTATTGACTGCAGCATGTTGTACTCCTCCTTGCTGCCTGCATGGATGCTGGCTGTGAGTTCATTAAAGAAGGTAAATTGATGTCTGCTTTTTTTTTTTTTTAATTGTACTATGTGGCAATATATTTATATGAACCAGGAGACATCCTTTCTGCACGATTTTATCTAAATTCTGTGGGGACTGGGTGCCTAACTCCCAGTGACATCTTTGACAGTACCAGTTTGCATTATCCATTTCTGCAAACACAAAAACAATGCCTCACAAATGTAAAATAGGGTGGGTTCTCCAGAAATAACCAATGGCAATACTTTATAAAGTCCATGAAAAACAGTTAAATTTACAACAGGCAACCAGTAAAGCAAATCCAATTATAACAGTAAAATTTGATACAACTTTTGTTTACTTCCATTCTTTACCAATCCTAAATGTTCAGCCATTGATGAACCCCACCACATAGAATTCAGGTGAAGATCCATCATGAATATGGTGGATACTAATGAAAAGCATCTGTTCAGTCATGTTGTACAGATCCAGCCAGCCAAAAGTCACGCCGGGAAATGAGCATATGATTTCTGTAAAGAGCCCAATTTCCCTGCACTCTCAGACCTCCCGTATATTTGCTCACATCGCAGCTGCCACATATATCTAGTCTCTCCTTCTACCCACATAGGCAACTACTTTGATAGAGTTAATTATTAGGGCTCTAGGGTCACAGCAGTAACTCCTCTGCTCAAGCTTAAGCCAATGCTTTGCCCAGAGCAATTTCTGCGCAGCTTTTTCATGCGGGAACCGTATCATTTGAGACACTGAAATATTTGGGATGAAAATGCCACCCCTTGTGCGGTAGACCAGCACCAGGCCCTACTAGCAAAAGTCTTCATAGGGAACATGAAACTACTCCCTAATTTCATGGGGAGCCTCTGTAAAGACCTCTGTGAATACTGATGCATAAAGCCATACAGCGTAAAAGATAGTTACTGGGGCGTTTTCCTTTCCCAAGGTAAGATGTCTATCTGAGCTAGTTACTCCAGAAATACCTGAAGCCATTCGTGTCCTGCACTCACCCAGGAGTTGCTGCCATTCCTGGGATGCCTGAGCCTGCCCCGCGGGAGGGAGACGTCGGGAGGAAAGTGGTGTAATAGCTGCTGACAGGCAGGGGGGTCTCCATTTGAAGAAAGGAAAATAAAAAAGCCTCCGAACACCATAAAACTTACACAGAGTTTCCAGTATTTTGCCAGCTGTATGAGTTAGGAAGTGATCACAGGCATCTTCATATTTGACACCGTTTCTTATTTTTCTTCTTCTTTTGACTCCACAGACTTCACAGTCTGGCACACCAGGCATAAAAGTAAAGATTCTTTATGATGCAGCTCTATGTGCCTTTACCATCAAAGAAGTTGAATATATCTGTTGCAAGCCAAGAAACCTTGAAAGACAAAGTTTAGGGCAGCAACACACTTAATTTCTCCATGACTGCACTGCCTGAATTTTTATATACAAGTAAATTATTCTTTCATATATAGATATCTATATATTAGTCCAAGTACATTTGAAGTTTACGTAAAACTTACTACAGCCAAAACCCAGAGCCCTCTTCCATCACACGGAGGCCTCGCGGTGTCTCTGCATATGCTGAAAAGATCCAGTGACAGCTGGCGAGGTCATTGTAAATGAGGGAAAAAGAGAGTCTTGTCTCCATTACCAAACAGCAGCAACTAATCACTGTCACATCATGATGTGGCTCTGGACTGTCCACAGGTTTATTGTGGCCATTAACCTATTCAAATATTCTACTTGAGGAGAAAAAAAAAAAAAGTCTGGGGCCCAGTCTGGATCCTTAGGTCTTCCGCAGTGATTTTAGCCGCTACAAAGGTACCATAAAACATCACCAAATCAGATCGCATCTATACAAAACACACACAGTGAGGCAAATTAAAGTTTGAACACATAGCGTGTTACCATCTCCAGCCCTGACGCATCATCTTTTTAACCTGCAAGCAATGCAAAGCAGCTTTTGCAGCCTGCGCTGGAAGTCGAGCCCTCTGGCATTTACTGCGTGGTCAGGGGAACTCACCAGGCAGCGACAGAAGCTTTGGAAGCTCCCACCCCGCTTCACCCCACAGCAACCTGTTCACGCCGCCATGCTTTCGGGATGACAGTACTTTATGGCCACCTCGCTATAGCGCAAACAGTTACAGCGGAGCAGAGAAAGGGTGAAACAGACTGCAGGAAGGAGGGACAGGAATTGCCTTTTTCCTCCTATTTTGGAGTTAATGCTCTTTGTCATGTATTTACATTCTGTTAACAATAGGGGGTTGATTCCCACACTGATTTTCTTATAGGCTGTCAACATTGTTGAGAATTATACATAAGCAATGAATAGTTTCTCTAGCTACCACAGATTATTTTAAGTGAGTCTCATGAATTCAAAAAATGTGTTAACTTAAGAGTCATCTGTTCTTTTGGTTGGTTGTTTTTTTTTTTGCCTCAAGGAAATGAACCGCATGAATGTGAGACAAAACAATATTATATTGGACATATGCCTACACGGCATGAAGCTAACGCTCTTCACACACGGCATGCAGCCACAACCGTACCTAGAATAAAATCATATCTAGTAACCAGAGAGCAGGACTTCCCATGAGTGAACATTACGCAAACCTTTATACACAGAAAAGTTCCTAACGCTGTGTAATCAACACTCTGGGGTGGTCAGACACAGTGGGAAGTCCCTGCATCTTCGCGGTTCATGGCAAGACTGGGTTTATCCTCAAGGATAACTCAAGAAAGGAGGGAGGTTAAGACACAAGACTGAGTTTCAGAAACTGTGGCTTAAAATTGCCGTGGGCAGGGCACTCTGTGTGACCTTTGGAGATAACGTCAGGTTTGCCTGATAGCACAGCTGTAGTCTGCGTGGATGCACCCCCAAGCTAGTGCCAACCACCGAGCTCAGGTACTCCGAGGGCTCAGGAGAGGCAGCCTGGAAATCAACACATGGTAACCTCCTAAGTGGGTTTTTTCAGCCTCCCCAGCACTCTGTACGGCCACACCACCACCACTAGCAGTACCTAAACTACCTAATGTACATCCAGGCGATATATGTTCACACGACTTACTCCTGGAGAGGCACGGAGACCATTTACCTACAGAACCTAACCCGAGCGCCTCAGTTTGCCCTCCCAGCATCTCCATAGCTGAAGAAGCCATGCTGCTGACTCTAGACCTCAGACCTGTACCTGACGTGCCTAAAACCGACTTTGTGATGCACCTCCCATTGGACATTGGGGAAAAAATACTACTTTAGATGCCGGTCTAGTTTATAACCCCTTTAGAAGTTCAGTGTCACCGTGTGCTTTTATGGTATCTAATTCTGTAAAGACATGGTCTCAGATGAGCTTCCTAGCTGATGTTCTAGCAACTGTTAAAATAACAATCTTTTGTAATAACCAAAGTAGTTACCTCATGGACAAATGCAGCCCCTTAAATTGATGTCATAGAAAAATATTCAGCATAGAAGAAATTGCCAGGAAAACATCAATGAAAATCTGAGCAATACTCCTTTTCTTCTAAACTGAGCAAGTCAAAGAAAGAGATGAAAATAATTTATCGGTGTATAAACCCACACTCTCATGCATGATATGCAGCTTATGGTGGACACTTAATGCATCTGCCACTCTATAGCTGTGTTTTATTTAGCGCTCTGGAAGTACAAATGCTTCCCCACTAGTGGAACCACATAGTTTCCAAAAGCTGTCTTCCATTGAGAGGACAATTGTTTTCTATAGACATGAGAAACAAATACCCATGACCCACGTCACCTTGCCCCAGCAGGCTTTTGCTGCGGCTTCCTCTGTGCAAATACAACAAAGTCTGGCAGCAGTCAATCCTGCCAGCCCACACTGAGCCACCACAGAGTGCGTAGCTATTTACCCTTCCTATTAATCTGTCAGTGTTCTAGTCAAACACGTAAAACAATATGGTGTGTGCATATCTTGACTGGTCATTGCTAAGTTACTGAGGAGCAACATGAATGAGTGGAAAACCATGCAACAAACTATAACACTAGATTTTTAAGGTATGGAATATTGGAGTTTTCAATTGTCAGCACGAAGGAAGCAGCCATGGTGTTCGTAGCATGGTGACAATAATGCGAAAGCCCGAAACTATAGCCAGTCTGCCTCTTTCAACGTACAATAAACGGGTGCTGTTTGTTTTGCTCAGATGGAGATTTAATCTCAACTCTTTTATAGGCTCTCTGCTCTGTGCAGTCAGGGAACAATTACGAAACTTGGGATCCTGTCCCTCAGTTTACTTCACACAACCAGACTGCTGCCACAGTGCAGAAACCAATGACTGCAGTTACCAGGGATGTAACAGGGCTATATTTTGAAGCATTTGGAAGTTGAAATACTGTTTACTTACAAACCCTGTTAGAGAAACCCGGTTGACTCCGAAAGCCATGTAGTGGATAAGGCCATAGCGTCCACTCCAGCACTCCTTGCTGAGATAAATTCAGCTCAGTGGTAGCAGTTCTTGCCCAGGAGAGCACCTTTGAGAGAACAAGTCAGCACATGCTGTCAGGCTGCTGAGCCAAGCACACTGCTTGCCCTTCTCAAAGTAATAATCTTATTTGATGATGCTTCAAGGCTCTGTCAGAGCTGAAAATTCACACTGCCTGCTATCTCTTTAATCCGTTTCCTTGCCATGAACAAAAGGAAGAGTGTGCATATGAGAAAGCAGAAATAGAGGATATAGGTCAAAGGGTATATTCTGAGTGTCAGGAAGACTTTATCTCAAACAGAATAGTCTTTCTGCAGTCAGCAAACTCCCCAGAGCCAACAAGAACTGCAAAGAAGCATGACTATGGACATTGCAAAACTAAATGACAAAGTACAAATAATAGTATTTAGCCATTTTCAAAAACCTTGACCCATTCTTTGCTTTGTGGTCAAAAAAGTTCTACTTTGACGCTGCTGGAAGAGAAGACAAATTTTGCTTATGTGCACAAGCACGTATATAAATATACATGTCTGAAGGTATTTGTATATACACATCAAATTATGCCAAGCAATTCATAATGAACAAAGGCAATTTAGGGTTTCGTTGCTGCAACCACTTTCATGCATAGCTTTATGCTTCTAACTAGTCCCATCGACTTCAGTAATACTATTTATGTATGAAGGTATACACACGGATAATCCTGAAAGGTTTTGGCCTCATGATCTCACACTTGATTGGTATTAAGAGAACTACACAAGGCTGTAAAGAATTCCTGGATCAGGCTGCAAACTAGTGATTTACAAAGTGATAAGTTGTAATAATTAATTACGTTGCAATTGTCCTAGCCAATATCCATTTGAATATGAGGTTCATTGTCTGATCAACTTCAAGTTGACCAAAATAGGCCATAGTGTACATCTCTTTGGACTTCTGAAAGATGAATAGTCCAGGGATGTCCAAAAAAGTGTCTGGAACAGATCCAAAGGCAAAGAAAATATCTTAATCTCAGTCCATGCTCAAGCGACAACTAGTGAAGCATACAGAAAGCAGATCTACCCCACACAATCAAGCTATCAGTCTCAAGTACTTACAGGCAAAATATCACCCCTTCTAGCAAATCACTGCTGGTCATGCTGAACTTATTTAACCTCATTATCACAAAAGACAGGTAAGCACATTAGCATTTCAAGGGGAATCGGAGAACCACAGTTTCACTGGTAACATAATTAAGGTGCTAAAATCCCTGACTGCACATGGCACTGCAACTTCTTTAAACTTGCAAGCAAATGCCATTTATTCACAACCCTGTTCTGGTAAAGCCCACGCAGACTGGGAACAGCAATAGCTCCCCTGCCCCATCCGATGCTGCGTGCCTAGGTCTAGGAGTGACAGGAGAGGAACACATGCGTGTACATTTGATTTGAAACTCCTAGATGCAATACACTTCCTGCAGCAATGAAACTTGCTGAAAGGGGTAAAAACTCAAAGAATCAAGGTAGCATGTCCCTGCACAGCAATTTCACCAAAGTTTTAAGTGAGCCAAAGCCCGCCAAGGTCAACAGAAAGATTCATTGTACTTTGCTTCAACTCTATAGTTAAGGTCTACCTAAGAAGTAAAAAAAATACTTATTCCAGTCATCTTAATACAAGAGAGAACTACCACAAAAGCAAAAATTTTGCACTAGGAACCAATGTTTTGAATCATAGTACTTTGAACTGTAGGTTTAATAGGACAAGCCAGACCCCTGCAAGGTTAAATTGCAGCAGTAGAGTTTTTATACTAAATTCTTCTTGTGCAAGTATTTTCAGAGTGCTTTGATAAAACTGAAAAGCTTCAACCCATCTTAAAAAAAAAATAAAAAAGAAAGAAAAGAGCTCCCTTTTTAATAAAACATACTCAAATTGTTTCAGGAACAGAGAAGATTATTTCATTTATTAAGAACAAAGTAGATCATATTGTTCTGTTCCTCCTTTATCACAGTGGCTCCCAACTCATTCTAATTTTCAGTAACGTTGTACAGAGGAGCTGCAGATCTCAGGCTAGCGATCTTAAACTACCAAGCATTCGTTTGCTTCTGTGGATCCCTCAGAAATGCAACTCTCTTTCAAGTGATCTGAAAGCCTGCTTGCTTTATTTATTTGTGTACCTGTTAAAAAGTCATGCTTGAGTCCACTGACTCCCAAATGAATCAAGACGTGATAGTTCCAAGCACTGATGAGTGTCATACAAGAGATGGGTGACCGCACTCTGATTTCCCTGCCTGTGATTAACATCCTAGCCACATCATCAGATCACTTTCCAAGTGAAACATGCAGCAATCTTCTCTGGTTCAAATATACCATATTTCAATAAATCAACAAAGCTGCATGCGTAATTATGTTGATAATTGAAAAGAGGTAGGAAGGGGTACAATGAAGTTTGGGGGCAACTGAGCAGTCTTGTCTCTTTTTTTAAACAAAGTTCTTAGCAACAGAATTAATTCAGACAAGGAACGTGGGCTTTTTATAATTTACCAGAGTAAAACAAGTTTTGGTAAATTTAAGACTGCAGAGAAAAACAAAAAAAACAACAACAAAACAAAAAAAACCACACCAACATACAGAGAGAAATGTGAAGCCTTAAGGAATTGCATCCAAAAGGGAAAACTAGGAACAGAAAAGGGGAATGGCCCAAGGATCTAGAGAACCGTAAGTTACCTTTTTTTTTTTTTCCCAAATGGCAAGAAAGTCTGCTTCATACGTATTGATTTTATGAAATAACGAACAACTTTGGCTGGTCTTGAGGGAGTGAAGATGTTTCTCCCTAGGCAGAGCTCTCCTGGATGCTAATAAGCACATTTGTTACAGGTTTTGAAAGCCAATAGCTGCCTATTCTGAAATGAACGGCAGTGGTTTACCTCAAGAAGTTTTTGGGACCTGACTCAATACACTTACTGGAATGAGAAATCCCTGGGGTGCAGAGGTGTCTGCTTCACCAACCTGAAGTCAGTGAAGCTGAGAAGCATTTTTATAGGTTCTCTTAATCGTATTTTGTTGCTTTATTCCAACACTAAAGAGTAAGAAAAATGGGGTTTTTAACAGTCTAATCGTATTTAACTAGTTTCTAGTACCTAGGCAAGTCTCGACTGTAATGCTGGGCCCCCTTGGGCTGGGCGGTAGGTGTAAGGATGCTCCTTGGACTGCAGCGCAGGCCCTTGCTTCGCAGAGCGTGGGGATTGGGCGGCTGTTTCAGAGACACGCTTCAGAAGGAATAATAGAGTCTTAGCTCCTGCCACATTGTCACAGAGCAGTACTGATACCCTGCCGGATTACTAGGCTGATCTTTCCATTTCTCTTTTCATCTCATTTCTGTGTCTCCCAAGCTCGGCATCCTCTAAATGCTGGCATTTGTATTCAGCAATATTTCTGGGGCTTTTCAAAACTCCATAGTCTCAGATGAGTTAAAAAAAACACCATTGTGCACAATTGCGACATGCAGTGTAACTTGAAAACAATGTCTCGCCCCTCTATTTATATATATTTTTTGTGTGTGTCCTTTACAGCTCCCTCTTTGCAAACCACAGGTGTTTGCGGGCATAATGCTCCCGATGCTGTAGAAAAGAGTTTATTGTGAGGAGCCTTTTCTTTGCCACTTGTCCTAAACCTGTTCGCAAAGTGCTACATGCGTTCTACCGATCACCATAAAAATCAAGGAACAAGAAGTCCTCTGTAAGCCTGCCCGGCAGCGCCTCTATGACATTGGTTGCGACAGCTTTGTGACCCTGCATTGTTTCCCATTCATTCACAAGCCTTTTCCTTTGCTTTTCTTTATTTTTTTTTTTCTCCACTCCCTCAGAAGAAAAAAGGGAGGGGTGAAGCCTTTATAGGCATTTTTATCTACTGTAAAAAAAAAAGTTTGTGTGTACTGGGGTAATAGATTTAAAAAAAAAAAAAACACCACAGTGTGACAGCTACTTTAGAGAACACCGCATGGAGTTACAGTAGTTATAGTTTCAAAAACCACCTGCAACCAAGTGCAGATACCATAGCAAACTGCCCTTAGGATTTCTTTTTTCTTTTTCCTTACATGCTCCTTCTTTTTCTTTTAAGTTCCCTCTTGCCATTCTAAGCCTGAAGTTGGTAATGAATTTATGTGACAGCTATGAAGCTAGTATTAAAATTGTGAATAGTGGTTAACAGTGCTGAAGCCCTCGGTGTTAGCATCTTCACACAGCAGCGAACACTGGGCTGAGGCTGGTGAATGGGACGGGAGCAAGGGGGGCAGGCAGGATGATGGCCCGGGTTTTCTCTGTTATTTATCCGTACACCAGCATCTGGGGCGGAGAGAGGTGGAAAACACCACCACACATGATGGAAAGAGCAAAGTGCAAACACCAAGGCCCCTTCTTGTGCTTCTGCCAGCGCGTGCTCAGGGAGAAGGGGCGAGAAATGAACACAGGGAGAGACTGGGGACATTTTTGGCTGCCCATCTGTTGGAGAAGGGAGTGCAGTCAGGAGGAGAAGTAACAGGGACAGGGAGTGAAAGGCAGCTGCTTTTGCTTTCATTTAAACGTGTTTGAGCAGACTGAAGGAGTTGTGGCCACAGGCAGGAAAAGGAGAGGGCAGACAGGACAGCAAATGGAGAAGGGGGTCCCTGAAGCTCTCCCCCCAGGGCAGGTGGGAACAAATTTGTCATCTCCTCAGTCTATTTTCTACAGGCATGCACACAAACAAGGTTAAGGGGGCAGGATGAAGAGGAAGGGAGAGGTGCACAATGAGGGGGCGAAGGGTGCCGTGCCTCGGTGGGTCGGGCTGGGGCTGGGGGCAGAAGGGGCCTCGCAGTCTCCTCACCCCCACGCTGAATAGGAAAGAGGGCAGGAGGGAGAGGGTGCGAGGGGGCAGGGTTCAAGGGTCTTGGGGCGGGGGAAGGCGGCTGCATCTAGGGAAGGGAAATTGTGGGCAGCGGCCTTTTTGGCAGCGGAGGAAATAGAGCTGGAGCTGGGCGGGCAGGGTGAGGGCTCGGACTCCTCTCCCGAGAAGTGCTGATGGGCTGTGATGAAGGGGGGGTAAGTGGGAGGGAGGACGTTATTAGCGGCGAAACCTCAAGACCGAAGTTGAAGCCGAGGAAGAGAAAAGGAGCAATATGATCAATATGGTTTCATTGTTGAGCCCCGCTTACCTCGGCGGGAGACCATCTGCTCCCTGTCAATGCATCACCTGCTTGTCTGGGCTGTTGGCTGGGCAACGTGCGGGCGGGGGGGATTAAGGGGGCCGGGGGGCCCGGCCGGGGGGGGTGGCCCCGCCGCCCGGGCCGACGGAGGCTCGCCTGGGCTAGGTGGGAAGCCAGGCAGGCTCCTCCGGGCTCGGCTATTTCCAGGGGAGGGCATAAAACGAATGCGGCCTTTCGAGCCAGCGGGGCGGGTTCAGGAAGGCCCTTCCTGCCCCTGGAAGTCGGCGTTTTGCTGCACGCGTTGGATTTAGGGATGCATGAATGAGCCTGCCACAATGGACACCCGGGGAAGAAAGGGCAGCGGAGGGGTCCCTGCAACGCCAGGCGCATTGCCGCCGGAGTCACCAAAGGAAAACAAGGCACAGTGCTCTCACATCCCCCCAGAAAGAAAATTCAGCGTGGAAGAAGGCACTGAAATAGTGCTAATATTGCCAAGTCATTTAATGCCACCACAAAATCAGTGCATTTCCATAGGCTGAATGCAAGGGGAAAAAAAAAGCAGAAACCCTCAGATGTCGTACAGCAGTGAATTCAAATAAGGTGCTGAGTCTGTCCACGTGATCCAAAATTATTTGATTTTTTGGATAATTTTGAATACATTTGATATTAAACACCATCCACTTAATAAGCAGATAAATTACAGCTCCTTGGATCACAAACTGGGCAGTACCAAAGCGCTTAACTAATCCCTCACAAGCTGTCAGAGGAGACAAAACATTGCCGGTGTGGAGCACCCTCAGTTTTGGCAAGAGCACAAGGACAGGGCTGCCCGCTGCTCCTCCCCGCAGCCGGGCCCACCCCTGCACCGGCCACGGGAGCACCCCTGCATCGGCTGCATGAGCACACTCTTCTGTGCAATGTATGATTTCACTGATGGGGGGGGGGGGTATATATCCATACATAGAGTTTTATGTACATACACATGTGCTTGTTTGCACTGACACATTCCCACACCCATCATCCTCTCGAGAGACCTGGCACGTGTCCTGTCCCATATCACCGTTACTGGAGCAGGGCCTGCTGTTCTCTGTGTGTTACAGCTGCAGTACCGCCGGCCTGAATGCTCACAGCGATCATGTTTGGGCATTTGGTTACAAACTCCACCTGCGAAGCGGATTCTCCCAAAAGCAGGCTAAGGTTCTTCACCCTTTGGAGTCAATGAGGGCCCACATGGAGTCAACAACACCAGGATCCTGGGACAACGTCACATCCTCCTGCCTAATAAACGAATGAACAAAAACCCTTGGCAAGCCTTGCTGGTCTGCTGAGTTTCTCATTAGCAAATTTTTTGAACTTTTCTAACCCCAAATAGAAGTTCCAGGCAAGGACAAAGGGTGCGTAAACAAGAGTGTATGAGAAGCCAAGTCAAACTGTCACCCTTGCAGAGTTACCCTTTTTACACATCACTCATCGGGGAGCAGATTCCTCAGACGAAAAGCCATCAGCAACGTTCGTTACAAACAACTGTATTTGGATATTGTTATGCATAGCAAAGTTATAACTGAGCAGAGCCAAGCGACTATTCCCACTTTTAGAAATATCTCCTGTTACACAGAGCAAGCGCAGTCCAGTGGCGTACGCGCAGAGAGCTGCGAGTTCACAGATGACACGGCCTTCAGCGAATCTTGGCTTGCCGCTGTTTCAGTGTCACCGCAAGTCAAACAGAGTAGCGCTTAAATCATCCTTCTAAGGTGGAATAAGGGCTACTAACCTACTGCTTGTAAAGCTCTAAAGCTATGAGATGCTACACGTATGTTTTCATTAATCTGTGTGAAAGTGGCAACTTGCTGTACCTACAAATGGAGCTTGTTAAGTTGCCATAAAAATTTTTTCCAAGCAGTTATATCAAAACATCCAGCGCATACGACCCATCAAGATGAAGAAAGGTGCTTTCTTGTTAGTTTGTAATCACTGTTGAAGCATGTTTTCACATGATGCCACACTCGCATCTCAGAAACATTAATGGACATGTTAATGATATGCTGAACACAAGTAGTACATGCTTTTAGGTGTCGCAGCTAATAGCCCTCACTGCTTGCATGAATCAAGAAGGAGAAACCAGACTCTTAAAACGGCTATTTTGTTGCCCAGAATATTATTATTCTTTTACCTTGTGACGGGTTGACCCTGGCTGGACGCCAGGTACCCACCAAAGCCGCTCTCTCACTCCCCCTCCTTAATTAAAC
>JAVKLA010000024.1:23003797-23064807 GCA_034782735.1 Sagittarius serpentarius
GCTTCTAGCAACTTTTAAAGAAGCCACCCCTGTGGCCCCCCCACTACCAAAACCTTGCCACGTAAACCCATTACATACCTATTGTATAGCTCAGAGCAATCCACACAGAAGGAATATGGAATATTTGTGTTCTGGATTTACCTTGCATTTTAAAGAGTATATTTCTAAGCCAACAAAAGGTTACTGCATCAATTACACGGTAAATGTGGAAGAAATAGCAAGAATCACTTCTAGGAAAACTAAAATCAATAGGTGGATAACTAATACTGCAAAACAAAGGTAAAGCACACATCTCATGGCAATGTGTGAAGTAGAACTTCTGCAATCTCCTTTACCAACTTGTTGAGGCAGTGGTTTGTATCTGTAGTGCTAGCTTGTTTTCCTGATTTTTCCAGAAAGAATATTTCAATGATTTCATTGCTTACAATTCAAGATGCAAAGCATCAGGACAAGAAAGCTAACGAAACATCCTCATATGCACAAAGGGTTTCTGTTATTTCATCGCTGCCTTACACACAGATTCACGAAGGCATTTAGAAGACTCCATCCACTAGGATGTGATATCCTGAACGCCTTTCCCAGTCTGAACCTTGGAATTCTAAACGTTGAGACCTCCCCTGCACAAGGGGAGCACAGTGAGTATTTCTGTGCACTTGAGAAAATAAGCCGTTCAGGTTGATGAATATCACTACAGGATACGTTGTTAGCTAGAGTTCCTCACACTTTTTTACTGCACAGGCTGTGTTGATACACTGCATTTGAATTCATCTAACTTAGCGAACCGTGGCATCTTGAGGAAAACCAGCATTGTACAGAATGAACATGACATGCATTAGATAACATAAACACTGATTTGTGGGCTCACTTCTCAAACCTGAGTTGTTAGTGATGAGATGCTCTATCAAAGCAATGAAAAAGAGACTTCCTAAGGGAATTGTGCAATTTGGAAAGGATTGGACCAATCATGAAAGGACTGGGTGCAGGAGACGGGACTGGGAATTTTCTTACACCCACCTTCCAGTCAGAGGCTGCGTACAAGTGCGGAGTTTCTTGCATGGATAAAGCTTGGGAAGAGCTATGTATTTTGACCAACATGAGCACTCTATCCTATTTGAGAATTTCCAGGAATTATTTGATTTTCTTTAGTCATTCAGCTACCTCTTGTCTGGGCTATTATTTCCATTTGGAAACAAAGGGAAACACTACCAACATCTAGCCAGCTAGCCCCTGCAAGACCCCCAGAAATCCACTGCAAAATTGTGTCATTATTCCTTCCAAAGTAAATCCATCTAAGGAAAATAACATCAGCCTGACTGACCACGCTTCAATATTTATGTGACTTAACTATGAGGTGGAAAACTACAGAACAAGGGCAATGGATACACAAAAAATGTTCTTGGAAATCATATTCTCTGTATCAGTAATGAAGATTCAAGATATGCTGAGGTCTGTGTTGTACATTAACATTTCCAAGGATGGGAATGGAGAGGGCTGCAGAATGGCTCTCTAGACTCCAGTCTCCTGTGCGCAGCGTGGAGAGACTGGACCTCAAAAGGCCAAGTAGGAGAGAGCACCTGAATCAAGCTCTGCTAGGAGGTGATAGAAAATAAGAGCATATCCTTCCGCATTACCTAGAGAAGCAGCTCGAGGACGCTAATCTCCAGTACTAACAGAATTTACGTATATCCAAAGTATTTTAAAAAGTCCATGACAATATTGTTGACCCGACATTACGGCTCCCAGGCAGCCGTGTACAGCAGCAAATACACTAAGTCCCATACTGATGCTGGCAAGTGACTAGCGTTGAAAAAAAAAATTTAATGCATTAGACAAGGAACTCTGATACCACATTCAAATATTTTTGACACAGTATGCCATGATCTTTAAGCGTCCCTACTTAGTATATATATCTTGTACTTAGAAGCCTTCTTTTCCCCCAGTACTAACCATGTTTCTGCCAGTAACAGTAATTTCTAGGCTCTCTGGACCAAACTGGAAATGCAGGCAGCTTTCTGCAAGTCATGCAAGGCTCTCGCCAGGTCAAAACACATCTGAAACACCGGTAGCACTTTTACCCTAAGAATTACCTATGCAAATGTAATTGAAGTTTTATCTGCATTTTGAAGCAAGAATTAAACTTGCTCCATGATGCAGTAGCTAGAAAATAACAACAGTGATATTTAAAACAAAAGTCTAGCAACACAGCCAGATGTCAAAAAGGTGTTCAGACTTGTTTCAAAACAGCCAAGCTGCTTCATTGTGCAGCTGAGACATTACCGACAACCAACAGGTACTGCAATAACGGGAACAGAGAGGCTTACATTTAGCCAAGAGGTTAGCTCTGGAGAAGAGGAAAACCCAGTGTTTTTTTGGAATGCAAAGCTACAGCTCTGTCCCTTGCAAACCACACTATTTCTCCTAAGCTTTGAACACAAAAGTAAGCCCAGATCCAGTCGGAGTGGCCAGGCATGCCCCAAGGAACCCCCAGAGCTGCCTGGTAGGGGATGGGTGCTCCCAAAGAGACAAGGCTGTATGTGCAGGCTGAAACGGTATCTCCTTTCTGGCACTGCACCCAGAGTCTGCGGAGTGCTACTTTCCTTAAATGTACTTAAAATTTAGCATGGATGTTAGCTCCAAAATCCAGAGACCATTTTTTTTGATTAAACAATTCAAAGTGAGATAATCCCTTTAAATTTTCTTGTCACAATGTTGAACAATTTTAATAAACGCAGAATTTTTGCACAGGATAACTTTGATTTTGTAGAACCTATTTGCTGGGGAAACCATCTTGACAGATAGCTCCCCGTTGGTCTCATAATCAATTTGCTAATTCACTGCTTCAACCATAACTCATCACAGAATTCCTGAATCAAAGCTGGAAGGGACCTTTTGAGATCACCTGGTCCACCCTCCTGCTCAGGCATGGTGCACGGAAGCAGGTTGCCCAGGATTGTGTCCGGATGGGTTTTGGGTATCTCCGCAGACAGAGACTCCACAGACTCTCTGGGCAGCCCCAACAAAAAAAAACAAAAAACAAACAAACAAAAAAAAAAAGGCGTTTTCTTGTGTTCGGACGGAATTTCATGTTTCAGTCTGTACCTGTTGCCTCTTGTCCTGTCACCAGGATCAGCAGGACATCCTGCTGAGAGCACCAGCTATCAAGCAGGAATTATCCCATGTTTCCTTCCAGAAATGTATAAACTTGCTCACATTTATCAGGAGCTTTACTTTTTATACTAATTAGTATTCAGGGCCCCATTTAACATCAAGTCTTGGGTACTATTATCAGGCAGTCTCTGAAAAGACGGACAACTTCTGGTCCAAACAACTTTGTGTTACTTAAGCCATTATACCTTAAAAAAGAACAAATGCTGAAAGGATAAACAGAAACAGATGCAGGTAACATCAGTAAGATTTCTTAGTTGCACAGGCCAGCTGCATGCAGGCTGTCATGCATATGAATTATTTTAATGATCATTTGCTCTCAGCTGGCATTTCAACAAAGAAAAGGTGGGGGGGGGCAGACCTGGAAAAACAAGCAGCAGCAGAAAAAGTGTAGCTGAGGACAGACAAATCATTTGTCACAAACAGCATCACTGAATAAAACGAAGGGGACATAGGCTGTTTATTAAAAGGAGCCTAGATACAACAAACAGGGATGCTGAAGAGGACAAAGTGAAAATAAGAACCAATATCAGAATCTTGAAATACAGTTGCAGAAATGACTCCAAGATGATGGTGATACTCTCCATGCAATGCAAAAGAAAGACCTAGGTAGGTACACTGGATGGGGCAGGCACTCGGGAACCTACAGAAGTTAAATTAATCTGCAGGGGAGGGCCTGGGTGAAAGTTTCCACAGCGTGTACTAGAAAGAGCAGCCTACCTTCATGAGACGTAAGAGTGGAGCACCAGATGGATGGATTTAGGTATAGCACCAAGGTGAAGAATAAATGAAAGATAAGTTAAAGCCTGAAGAAAGGCTTTGGCAGATTGCTTTGCTAAACCACTCCAGTCGTGGCAAGTAAGACTCTTCCTCATAAGATGTGCTTAGCGCCGGGTCTCAGCAGGGGCAATCTGGCTATGATAAAGCCACGTGCAGACTAGAAAGTTTCTCTTGAATTTTCGTTTCCCTTTCACTAGAGAAAAAGAAAGCCTCTCTTATTTTGGTCAGAACAGTTACATGGGTTTGCAGGAAGCTCTTCCAAGTTGGGATTCACTGACCTATATCACCATTTTTTAAAGTATCTTCATTTTTTTCTGACCCACATGACCCAAAAGCCATATTCTGTGCACGTAATGCAAGGTGGCAAATTTTATTGAGGTCTCCAGAGACCACCAAGGAGTAGTAACAGTATATCCTCCATTCCTTTATTAACTGGAGCCTGGATGAGCAGAGACTTCAAAAAAAATCGATTTTAGAATACAGTAGAACAAAAACAACACCTTTATACCATGTTGCGGTAACTGGTCTCCAGGTGGGAGAAACTTTCTCCTATCCATCCTCAATGCTTTCCAAACTTCTGCTACCAAAGATGTTATTTAGAGTTCCCAAGAAAACCTACTGAACAACACATTTCAGGGATGTATTTGGCCATTTTACATTTTTCACCTGTTTTCCAACCAATATCCATGATGTTTAGGTTACACCCTTGTTTGTTTTACTGCTGAATTCACCCAGCACTGTCCACTGTGTTCACATGTAGGTAAAAACTGAGCAATAATCAAAAGCCAAAATATGCCAGTACTGTACTGTCAGCAGTTCTGAAACTACAGGTCACAATATTAAATGAGATTTTATTTTTAATCCCAAGGATCACAGGTATAGTCATGTGAAACTCATGCTGTATGGAATATTTTATCCTTATTCTCAAAACTGTTTCCATCCCCTCCACTATTATGTCTTGGAAGTTTATTGTTCGTAAGTTCTGTACAAATATCTATAAAATCAGTAGTAAATCCATGAAACGTAACAAAATTTAACTTTACCTAACGACCACAACACACAAACATTGTGTTATATCCTCATTCGCACTCAAAGGATCCATCTGTAAGTAACAGATAGAGTACATAATACCAAAGGCGTTCTTTTCACAGTTTAATTTCTAATAAATTAAGCACTGGAAAGATAACAGCCTGTACATTTATAATTCCATTTAGAAGCTAACCTAGAGTTCCCTGTGACAGATCTGTACTGTCACCCTCTTACCGACTTTACTCTGTGGCCCAGGATTCACTCTCATCAATTTTAGGGAAAAACAAAAATTATTGATTTTATGCATGTGACTGTTCAAATTGAATTAGGATATGGAGAGCGGAGCCCAGAATTTTCTCCCCTTTTTGCAAAATTATCTAGGGTTGGCAAGCAGAAAGCAGAGCTCCCCAGCGTCCCCGAATAACACAGATCTAATACCGTGGCGCAGCATCTGCTCAGACTGGAGCCAAAGACAGGACAACATGAAACCCTTTCAAATATGAAAATCTGTCAGCACAGGTAAATAAACATATTTGGACTGAGTTAAGTGATGAGGAAAAATGACTTCGAAAGACATTGAGCCGGATAATTAGGTGGTAATGAATGCGGAGCTGCACTTGGTATTCCACTCCAGCACACTGGGGGCGAGTGCGGGCGGGATGCGGAGCTGGGGCTCCGCCGCTCCTGCCATGCATCACTGAGGCCGTACGCAGCGTGGCCTCAAGTTGATTATCGCTGCTTTCCAAGAGGTTGTCAAAACATGTAAACTGCCAGCAGGAGACACACTTTTAATAAAACTGCCTAGTCTCCAGTGATATTTTTCAGTTACGAAAACAGCATCCTTTCATAGAGCGTGCGTGTGAGCAAGAGAGCATGTAAAACACTGCAGCAGCGTTCCCAGAGAACAGCATTTTCATTATAAGTAGACAAATTGGATGTTTCTGTAGACTAACGTTCTCCATGCCGTCTGTTACATGACAATGAGATGATTTATTGTGAACTGACAAATACACTGTATTTGCAATGTGAGTAACCTGAAGTTCCACACTGTCAGTCAGTCCCTTGATTTTTTCAATTCATGTGTCTTAACTGTTCGGTTCGGGCGAGAACAGAGAAGCACAGTTCAGTATTGCTTGTTTGTGTGTGTGTGCGCACGTGTGTGTGAGAATGGATGAGGACTGCAACACTAAGGTTTCAGATGCATCAAAACACCCTTCGCCCTCAGTACGTCCCTGAACTCTGTGGATTCATTCCATAGTGTCTCCTGTCTGTCTCTGAGAGAGGAGAGCTGGAGCTGGAGCCCAGCTGGTGCACAATGCCTGCAAAAGTAATCTCTGGAGATGCAGCGGTAAAGTTGATACAAGCATGTCTTGTATGTCCTACATCCCATTTCAAAACCAAACAAAGCATTTAACAAATGCAAATTTCAGTAATTTCTCTTGAGATTTAGGACCCTGCATTTCTAAGCTGCTTGAAAAATCTTACTCACTGAGGCGGGGAGGGGAAAAGAACTAAAGATGCTAGGGATGCAGTGGACATGAGGAGAGGATGAGGGCTGCCTCCTTCTAAGCAAATATCAAATACCACCTGCCCTCCCATTTGCAGAGGGGGAATATAAATGCAGGTGAGCACGTAGCCAAAATTACAATTAGAAGTCTAAATTTTGAAACAAGTTCTGAAGGGCTGGATGGGCACAGCTGTGGAGGAAGCCAGGAGCTCTTTTCTGAAGCCCCTTGAATCACAGCACTTCAGTTCGAGAGCTTGGCACGAGGAGTGAGGGTTGTAGTGATGTAGTGCATACGCTGATTTCATCGGGGGGCGGGGGGGGAAGAGCAAAACCAGGATAGCAAACAAACACTGACCTTTACACCAATAAACAGCTTTTTTTCCCCTTTCTGATATATTTTCTTAAAAGTGTCTTCTAGACAGCTAAATGCATAGCCATTACCTTGTTACTGCAGTCTATTAGCATGGAGCTTTTTGGTTTTTTGTTTTCCTGCCTCCCACAGTCACAGACTCGGTAACAGTGCCGATGCTTCATTAACTACCCATTTTTTTAATTATCTAATAAACGATCTTATTTGAAAATGGGCTTTCCATTGCATTGATCAATACCAGTGGGAAAAATAACAGCAGCCTTTTCAAGAAAGACAAAGTAAAAATGGAAAACATGACTCCACACAGTGCATCTTTCACAAATACAAGTCAATTAACATATTTGCATTTGCGGGATTTGTCTTTTGGCCCAGTTTATCTAGGGCTAAATTTCAGACAGAGTCTTTGCCTCTTCCATCAACTTGTTTTTCCTGCCACTTTACTCTTGCTTTGTACATCATTCTTCTTTGAAGTTTCTTCCACTTCTCCTTCGTCTGCTTATTGTATGGGCTTTTTTTCTTCCCTGCATTGTTACAAATGCCACAGAACTAGCAAAAGCCTATTTAATTTCTCTTTGCTATAGAAGAGATTTAAAATCATGTAGAAAAGTAAGCTGACAGCAAAGAAACCCTTTATTTAAAGGGGAAGGCTCCCTCTAAAGTAGCACTGCCAAAAAGGAAGACAAAACCAGGAACGGCCATAATTTTCCACGCCTCCTCTTGTGTTGTTAGTATCAGAAATAAACTTTCTCAATCTCTGTTGCCAAAGAGGACAAGGACTACCTTCTCTTTGCATCTCAGAATCAAAGATCAAAACAAAGCGGGCAATAGGTACACCTACACTAGCATTTGTCTTCATAAACAGTTGCTTTGTGTTTAAACTCATCCTTTTCTAAGCACTGTAGGCTTCTCTTGCTTTTTATTCTGCCCACAACAATGCCTTGAGCAACTTTCGGTCAGGGTGCCCCATGATTAATAAACCATCACAAGCAGACTAAGGTAAGTACCAGGCTTGATCCCTCTGCTGATGGAAATGTTTGTAAACGTGGCAGAGGAAAAAAAAAAAGTCACATTATGTTGTTACAAGAAGTTGGAGAGCAGGAAAGTTGAATGCAGGAACACCCAGGAGCCGGGCAAGCACCCACAGCAACAGTTTCCTCTCTTTGCTCAGCCGGTTGACAGCAGGAAAAAAAGACTCAAGCTATTTTTCAGCACTTTCCTTCGTGGCAAAATATGAATGTTAATCAGGAGGCTGACAGACAAATCAATAGACAGTGTCTGTCAGAGCCCTAATTAGCATACATAACCCAGTAATTCTTTCTTCGTAAGAGACGCTGCTTACCACATTGTCTTGCGAATCATGCAGCAAGGAGACTCAATAGGTATTTTCAATCTTCTTTCAATCAGAAGGAGCTCTGATCTAACCTCTACTTTTTCTAATGGCGTTTGGTTTATCAGCCAGAGTCCCGCCGCTGGCAACACCCCAGTTTTGCATCGGGGTCCTCCTGCTCATCGGTGAGCAGTGCGGTACCCACTGGGACAGCATCCGCAGGAGCAGTGGCAGCGGGCATCTGCACTGCCCTTCCCTCCCCTGGCTGCAGGGTTCTGCTTCTCACAGGCTGACCCCATGTACCCCAACTTTTGTACCCTTCCAGCCATGTTGGACCTTGTGCTGCTTTTCGCGTCCTTTGACAACGGTGCAGGTTTTATCCTCTTTGGGCTCTGACACCGAGATCTCCCTCTCTGTCTCAGCCTTTCTTTTTTTCTTGATGTCCTGACTGCAAATCCAACACAACCATGTTTCAGGAAAGTGCTGACCCTTTAACATAAACTTCATTCTGGAGAGGATAATTTCTGTGGATTGGCAAAGTCTAGGCGTGCTGTTTGGGATTATTTCTGAACTGCTCAGCGATGTTAGGCGTTCAACTCCGGGCTGCAGTCAGGACCCTACCCTCAGAAAATTAGTTGCCTCCCATGAAAGTGAGAGATTTAACTTCAGCTCACTCAAAAATGCTTCATCTTTCATTTTTGTTTCTGTTACAGGTTTAGTGTGACACGCCTCAGCACAGTTTCACACCTAGCCCACTCTGCCAGATTTAACTGAAACTACTAAAACACACCAGAACACGGAGCCAACTACTGCCCGCAGAAATAATGAGACTTTTTCTACAGTCCTGTCTTACAGACACACACTGCTTGCAAGCACAAAATGGTGCACTGTTTACAGCTTCCATATTTCTGGAGAATTTCACCACTGACAGAGCATTTAATTGCTGTTTTCTTAATTGTTTTTATTCCTGGCACACTGTGCTGTTTGGAGAAGTCACTGTGCCTGCAGGAGCTCTGTTTTAGTCAGTCTGCCTTCTAACACCGAAGCACACAATCTTTGTAACACCTACTTTTTTCCAAGAAACTGCATCCTCAGAGGACTCCAAAATACCAGAACATCCGTATGTTGTCCTCTTACCACAGCGGACACTCTGAGCTCGAGGCCATCCTTCCCTACATACAATTCTTAAACCAGAGAGGGGATCATTTCTAGGAAACTTCCTTATCAACATCAAATTCAGGTTCCGTGATTGACAGTGAGGTTGTCTCTACCCCGCAATCAATGGTTGCAGGTCACCGTGCAGCTTGCCGCTAGCTTGCTGCTCCAGGCACTAAAAACACCCAGCTTCAGCAGCACAAAATGCAATGCAAGCTCCAAAACTCACACAGAAGCTGGATAAATGATCATTTTTTCTCTCGTGCTAAGACCACACCGCTACAGCTAGGTGCTTGCTATAGCTCCATGGCAGTAGTAACCACGGCAGTTGGCCGAGAGGTAGCTCAGCTGTGTGTCTGGAGGAGCATTCATACCATTTCATCGCATTAAAGCCATACAACCACAGCAAACATCATATAAGCAAGGCTTCTAGTCCACCTATTTATTAAATCTCTACTTCTAGTCTTTTAGGGGAAAAAAAAAAATATCTTAAAAGGGTTCTTAAAAAGCTTTTTTTAATGCCCTGTTCACTTTTCAGTGGGATGCTGTTGCAAACCAGCGTGCCACTCTTCAATTAAAAGCTGTATAATAACACATATACTGCAGGAGATGGCTGAAGGTGATTCACTTTCAGTGTTTCTTGACTCTTACACATCTTTTTCACAATGTTAACGTTCTCAGCATAATCTGATGTAGCATTTTAAAAGAGCTTACACGAAATCAAAAATGGAAGTATAAACCCCAGAGGCAGAGGCACAATTATCTAGGGAGCCATATCTTTGAGACAGTATCATATACAATTTCTCCAATAAAATTTTATGGGCAAAATACTGAAAGTGAGATAGCACAAAGCAGAAAACTTCCTTTCATCACGGTCTCGTGTCAGTCTGAGAGCAGGACTCCACAAAGCTTTCTTCACAAGGATCACGCCACGAGTTGGAGGTCACAACATCTAGCCCCAAGCCAATATATACAGTTTCTCTTCCCCATTTCCCTCCTTTGCTCTCTCCAGTCCTTCCACCTTCCCCAACCGGTCTCCTGCTCTGTCTCTTTTCACCTCTCTGTGTCCCTGGCGCCGAGGACAGGTATCAGACTGGCCTGACCCAGCATCACAGCACCTCTGGAAGAGACTCTGCAGAAATGTCACTTAGCGGGAGATGCAGAGGCAGCAAGAAAGCAAAGGAGGCAACTTCTGGTCTAGAAGCTCTTGGCCCCATTTTGCTTCCACTAAAGTTAGTCAGGGTTAAACCAGAGGACATCAGTGGCTACCACATTAGGCTCCAGCATGTTCAATTAACAGAAATAATTCCATGATATGGAAAGCTATTTATCTGCCTCCACTTGCCTTTTAAACAGGACTCTTCTGTGCCAACTTCATGCCAGTCTTCATGTTCCACCACGTTATTGACACGCTACCAGTGCTATGTTTGAATTCTGCTGGGCTCTTCGTGTTAGCCAGTGCCACATACATCTAAGTGTTCCCAGTTCCCTGTTGCCGGTACACCTAGTTTCATCAGCTCAGGTTATGAATACAAATGTCATATATACTATTCATATTGCTTTCTAATTTTAAGCCATATCAGACTTTACAGTAAGGACCATATTCTACACTCTGCAGGCTCTACCCAGTCCCAGTGTCCATAGGGTGGTATGCCAGTGAGTACAGAAGTGAGGACACAACTTTCCCCTAACTACATTAAAACCAAAAATCAGCCAAGCTAATCCAGCCTTATTTTACATTCAGCTTGCAAGCAGTAAATTATTCCCTTTTCAAAAAGTTGCTCTTCACAAGAATAAGCGTAGTCGGGTGGGCTCTAGTAACAGTGCAACGTTCTGGCAAGTTAGGTACACACGGAAAGGCATATAGAATTTTTTTAATCATTTTTCAGTGAATTGAGTCTAACTTATCAAAAGTATAATCACAGGGTTTGCAGCCAATAAGATTTGCAATTCACTTACAAAATTCATCTTTTCGTGTATATTAATTACTGAAATACTAAGAATAAAAGTATGTCTAACAACGCTTTGCTAATGAGATAGAACTATGTTTTTTTCTTTAATGTTTCAATCTCTAATTCTAAATCCTGCATGAAATGGGCATGCAGATGGTTCTACACACCTTTTTTTAAAAAATGAAGATATCTGAAATAACTTGGTTCTAGACAAACTTGTCTGCATGAGAGTATGGAAAACAAACATTTTTCTTCTAAACAATGGATTACCACACTTATATTTAATCCCGCTCTTGTCTGCACTAACATAAATCAGGACAATAACTAAAGCCAATAGGATGACATGGGGTCAAACCAGTTTGAAATCTGAATGAAGACCACACACTTTTCGTCCTTTAGAAACACTCATACGATTGTGCTGTTGCTTCTCCTAACTAGGTTTTGCTTTCTGGTTTTCATACCAGCATTAGACTAATACACATACATTCATGGATTTAAATTGAAATGAAACAAAAATAAATTCAATTCAATTAAATGGTAAGGGTAAGTCAGACAATTTATAAGCTCTCTGCTGCCATTTCCTTTAATGATATAGAGCATTATTAAAATAGTAGTTTTGATGTAGATTTCAAATTGAAAATTGCCATTATAAAAATTCCTGATCTGGTTCATTTTTCACTGCATGGTGAGCCTAGAGAGCTTGCTCAGCTTGACCAAGGCATCAGGGGAACAGTTCCTTCTGCCTCTGACAGCAAAACAAGATTGTCATTGACTCAGTGGAAAAGACACCATCTGAAAGCTCACAGAATTCAGTGAATCAGTGGTGATTTGGACCTGGGGTGGGTGAAAAAGGAAAACAGTGATTCCAGCAATAGTTCATCAGCCAGAAGACAACAGAATCACAGGTAAAGCAGCTCTTTATCCTGCACTCATTGACATCTAAAAATCACTGGATAATATTGTATTTTGGGGTCACAAGGCTATGCATTAATACTACCTAATTAAATGTATTTTACTTATTTTAACACATGTTTTGCTGCAGTGATTTTCTTCCCTTTTTTTTTCTGTATACTTTTCCCTTTGATGTCTAAATTCAGATGAAAAATGCTAATGGAAAACTTTCAGTTGTGGTGCAAAGTGTTTCCCCATTTCATTCAAACTGCCGTGGAGAACTTTATTTAGGCTTTTTCCTTGTTACGTTTTCTGAGGTTTTTTCTAATTAGTTTTATGCTTTGTTTCAAATTTTCTTCCATTTCGTTTTAAATATTGGAGCTCATATCTCACTCTGTTTGTGTCACACAGATTCCTTCTGCAGCCTCGGATGGGAGTTTATCATGCCCTTCACCTGCTCATAGTTCATTTTAAACAGTAGCTTTGTCCTCTTCAGTTTGAGATAAAAATCCTTAAAATCAAAGGCTGCTAGTTAGAAGAGCCTACATTTGAAGTGCCTTGAAGTCTTTGCTCTTCCTTTCATTTCTGTGGGCCTCGGATCAGCCTGTACAGTCCCCTTTGTTCATTTATAACCACAAAGAGGAGATTCTCTTTCATTTACCAGAACTGTAGCCACTGAGATAAAGACGACTTTTTTTTATAACTGATGTTACGGAGTTACAGTTATTTAATGATCTTATAAGCTAAAGGGTCATTACACGTCTCCTTTTAGACCCCTGCTAAGGATCTGAGCAGGACTAGCCTACACATAGAGATGGGGCTGGTCCAGCTAAGCTGAACCCGTGTCTGCAGAAGACCCAGACTCGTCGAAGCGTGTCGTCAGAGTGAAGCCAAGCACGAGCCCAAGGTGGCTTGCCAAAGCTGGTGGGGTAAATCAGGAGCCAGGCTTGGCCCCACGCGCCTGTGCTGGAATCTGAGTTGTCACCGCCACATGGAGCCAAGGATTGACTTATTAAGAGTTTGACGAGAGGCACTTGGTATTCTGCGAGGAAGGCGGCCTTTGCGTGTGCGTTGGGAATGAAGGAGGTATGGCGTTTCTATGGGTCCTGCGAGCCTTTTATTTCATTCAGCTCTCCGCTGCTGCACAGCGTGAACTGACTGAGCCCCAGAAGAGGTTAACGAGCACAACAGCCATCATTTGTGAGGAGTGGGAAAGAGCCATGTGCTGCACCAGCTTCTTTTCAAGGCTCCTGATTTTTTTTTGTCTTCACACTGGCACAAGGGCAAGCACCCAGCATAGCTTGTCTTGAGGAGCTTGGCAGCACTCTCCTCTCCTGGCAAACCTGACAAAGCCAAATAAAGTAATCTGTGCATTGTCTATTCCTTCGCTTGGGTGACTTTTAAGTTGGGAAAAAAAGGACTGGGGAGGGGGGGATAAGACTTTTGGATTTCGGCCCCTGTTACCATTCACACCATAAGCTTGGGACAAACTAACTGAAATTGTCTATTGAAATCCCACATATTACGTAGAAATTATTTTTTGAGACCTCTCCCTCTCCCCCCATCCTCCTCCCCTCTTTTCTGAAGCCACCATTGCATAGATTTATTCTATTCAGCCCTCACATTAGCAGATGTGAATAAGGGAATCTGACTGAGCCTGTCAAGGCAAAGAAAGCCATGAAAGAAGAGAGAGAAGAAACATTACACAACTATAATGGCAGCCACAATGGAAATATGCTGGCGTGAAAACAATTAATGCAATCGGTGCTCTAAGTTCACGGCTTACCCCGAAACCAAGCAGCCCCTGGAAGCATGAAGCTCGTCGCAGCGTAGGGACAAACTCCAAACCACTGAGGAAAGCACAAGTAAAAAGGCTTTGCCATGCATACAAAGCGGCTCCAGGAACGGGCTTTAGCAAGTGACTTCTCTGCCATAAGCCGCTGCGGCAGCTGCCACATGCCGGAGCCCCACTCGGGGACCAGAAGGCAGCCAAGGTAACATACCGCAAGGCTTCGCCTCGCCGATGTGCATGAACCCTTGCAACCTCACCACTGGGTGTGAGAGCTGGCCTGAGCGGTCTTCCTCTTCTCTGCCCGGCCAAGGATCCAAACTCTTCCCCGTCCCAAGGGGGAAGCTAAAATCCTGAAAAGGTTTGCAAATCAATAGCCCAGGGGAGAGAAGGAAGGGGAAGGTCAGCTGAAATGTTTTCTTTTGATCATCCCAAGTGCTCCAAACCAGAAAAATAAAAATTTTCATCCAGGAAATGCTGAAATAGGCAGTTTCAAGGATTTGTCCTTTCCTGAAAATGGGCATTATTGTAACTAAATACTATCTCACAGGAAAGGAGAAAGAACATGTTCTGGAGGTATCTAACTAGCTCCATTACAAGCACACCCATCTGTGACTGAGTTCAGATGTCCCTCATAGCACCTATGAGTCACACAGGACTCATAGTACAATATGATATTTGTACAGCAGAAGTGCCAGTTTCCCAAAGTTCACGCCACTAATGACCCATGGTAACAGAAGCAATAATTGGACCAAAAAAAGTGAAGTATTACAGAGCATGCAACTCCTTACCAGCCTACAGGTGTAAAACAGGACGAAAATTCATAACCTAATTTGGATATTTTTGCCTTCCAGGATTAATATAAGCAAGACAAAGGAAGAAAGGGGAGAGAAGGGGAAGTTTTCCCCTTTAAGGTGTTATGATGTAGAAAGAAATATGAATAGAGACCTGCTGATGTCATCTATCAGCCGCGTGACCATCTAAATCGCAAACCATCTCCTGGGCCTCAAGGGGAGAGATCAGGCATGCTGGGGAAGGAGTTGCTAAGGCTGCCTGTGAGCAGTACCAAAGATTTCGCCCACCCATCTCCTCCATTTCCCGGAGCAACCTGAGAGGGCAACGAATTTTACCCTTTGAGGCAACCTGATTTAGTGTATTCTCCACAGCCTAAAATGTAGGGGCTTTCTTCGACCTGCTGCACAGTTATAGCAGCACTCTGACACAACTGTCACTAGGTTTAACTTTTAGGTTGCCCTCTGTGGAGTCACGAGTTGGACTTGATGATCCTCGTGGGTCCCTTCCAACTCAGGATATTCTACGTCTAGATCGCCCATCTGGTATGTACACCTGTATAATTGCTCAATAGGTCATCCAACGAACTTAGCAAGTCCATATTCCCTCTGCTCATGTCCAGATTTACTTTTAAAATACCTTAGCAATCTGAATTACAGACTGAATAGATTAAAAATATGTTTTTTAAAAAATATTTTTTGATTATTTACAAAGGAACTCTCTTCTTTTCTAAAATTATACCTGCATATATTATGCGTCATGTTTCTAGCTGCTTCCCCACATTGTACCGTTTCATTTGCATCTTGTTTCCTTTTAATACAGCAATAAAAGAATGGTATACATATTGAGGTTCTATTTATAACCTGTCTCCTTGTATAAATAGAAATGATCCCTCAAAATGCAAAGGAGATTCATCAGGGTCTTTTTCCTTTCTTTCTTTTTAAAATCATCTCTTTCCTTTGTAGTTATAAATAAGGCTTCTTTTCTTCGTTTTTGTGAAGTCTAGGGTAGCTATCAGTCACTGCTGTAGGTCACAAACTTGTTACACACTACAGTGATAAATCACTGTCAGGAGGCAGCTACCACAGAGTTAAACAGGGCTCTGTCCCACGCTAATGCAGCAACACATACAAGTGGACCTGCAGTATCCCACGTCACCTGAAAATCCTAAAACGCGCAGTTATTTTCCAGAAGAGTCCCCAGCAAGTTTCTTCTGCTTTATGTTTTCCAGGGGAGATGCACATTTGCATTGGGCAAATGCATCTGTAGGGGCCCGGGTTGCCCCAGGGCAGCCACTGTCGGAGCGTGGAGATCTTGGGGGACTTCGCCGCTTTGCCGTTCCAGGTCTGGCCCAGGAAACAATCAATGAACCAGGGGGAAAGGGAGGGAGGGGGAGGTGGTAGGTGACACAGAAAATCTGGCCCTGAAGAAGAAGGGCTGAACAATAGTTTTACTGTTACAGAAAATAAATGAGTTTAGAGTCAGTGCAAACATAAGGCCCTATCAAAAATCTCAGCTTGTTAGGAGAAGGTTTGCTGAATGCCAAAAATTAAACCAGGTATTGAGTGTTGTACATCAGCTTCAAACCAAAGGCTGAGCCTCAGACTTTGCACACTATGGAATTAGTTCACATCTCAAATTTTAATTTCAAAATGACAAAACTGTATATAGATCATCCAGTTACCTCACTGCTCCGCTTCATATGCAGTCCCTAAGGCAGTACTTAAGCTATCCACAGGAGCATATTTTCTCCACTTCTTTTTGTTCAAAATAGAGTAGACAACATAAACAAGATGTTATAAGCCCGCTATGCTAATTAGATTATTATTAGAACGCACAACTTCTAACTATTCGACAAAAAAGCAGAGAAAATGAGGAGAGCAGCGGCAAGCAGCGGTGTTTGCCAGCTCCCTATTATGACAGGGTGTAAATAGAGGTTAGGCTCACGCCTCCGTCTGCGAGGAGGTCACATCAAACCGCTTTCACCCCACAGGCAAGGTGAAAACAAGACCACACAGACAAAGAGGAATTGAGCTTCAGCTGGCATGACTGGAACCAATGCCAGTCAAAGAGTTCATTGAACAGTTCAATCATTTATCTTGACAGGATATGATTCTTTTCAGGCTCCTTCTAGCACTCGGGCACAGCCAGCTCCTTAAATACTGACACAGTATTTAATAGCTCTAATGATCCAAATGAATATTTAGTCTAGAAAATTAACTTTTGATAACAGCGGCTGATATACCCTCTTATGGCATACTGTGTTTATCAGATGTTACGGCAATTTATCACTGGGGAAAACAGAATGTTAGCTTTTATGGACAGACTCCAGTACTTCTTTTTAAATGAAAGTTTAGAGGGGGATTTACAGTGGTCCGTACCACACAGGTTGCCAGAGTATGAATCTGACGTCCTTAATGCCAAAACACATACCTCTGTCACTCAAGAGGAAGCAACAGTGCTGCTGGACCTCCCGTTCAGCAGGGTATAAATCGTGGTTTATGCATTCATCCTGCTTAGTCTGACCTCCAAACCTAAAACTATCAGAGAATTTTCACTTTCTCATGAATTACATTGTTGATGTGTTTTAATATCTCTACACAGGAAAACCAGGATTTTAATAAGGAAGATTTAGTCAAAGCTGAAATTAGGCAGTAGCAGGCCCCAGTTTTCTGGTAGTTTTGATCCGGCTGAGGAATTTCCAGGTTTCACAAGAGTCTTGCTGCAAGAGAGGCCATATGGGGATAAAAGCGTGTAAGTTTGCAATAGGATTTCTTCCCAGGTCCATCCCGTGCTGCATCACAGCACTGTGTGGCTTTCTGTGTTTTACCACTGATTTTAAGGGGAATGGATCCAACACTAATTATTTTTGTGGTCCCACCTATGACTTCTCTAGGCCAACTGGACACAAAGCCAACAGCCTTTTCTCCCTTTTCAACCAACTTTGGATAAATCTCTCCTTTTCTTACAACTAACTGGCTCTTTTTCTAGCTGTTCCTGAATGGATTTTGGAAACACCTCCTTAAGTCACAGATCAGTTTTTCTCCCCTCGTTCTGAAAACATTCCAGTTACATTCAGGGGCAACTTCTCTACTCTCTGCTGCCACGAAACCACTTTTTGGGCTGCAACGAATACAGTATTCAACCTACCTGATAAATTCAGCTTCGGCATCATTAACATCTCTCCGATAACAACATCAGATGATTTAAGTGAAATGTGCCATCTTGTCCAGTCATAATTCAAACATGCACCTAAGCCCAAATCTACAAAAGGGCTAAAGCCCCAAAGTGCGACTTGCGCAGAAGTTAAGGACCAGTCCTCACAATCCACCCTAAACCCTCCGGCACAGCACAAAGTCCCACTCGTAACTAATGTACAACTACAGTACCACGACAGCATCTGCTTTTATAAGATACCTAAAATCTTCATTCAGTGCTTAGAGAATCCAGCTCAGCACCATAAGTTGTTAAGTCCACTAATTGCCCCAACTATAAAAAAATATGCATTATTTTTCTCTTCTGAAATCATCTGGCTATGCTTTCCTCCTACATTACTGTCTTTATTGTAGAGGTACTAACTAGCATTTTTGCCATTAGTTACCTCTTGGCTTTGTGTAATTAAACAGACTCAGCCTCATTAATCTCTTACAGAAAACCAGATTTTCCAAGAGCTTCATTTTAATACTAACACACTGACATTAGTGCATTGTAGCAAATAATTTTTAACATCAGTAAGAGTTAAATTTATGTTGTTGTCTATGTGTTCATGCCAGAATTCACAATGGTCAGTGTTCATAACAGAAACAGGCAAAATATTTAAACTAATACTTTTGGACCAATGGCATCAATGTGAAAGTTTTCGTGAAAAATCTTAATTATGCTTCATATTCTTAAAAGAAAAAATATTTCATTAAAAATGTTCTGTTTCCCATAAATTTTACTTGGGGTTTACAGAAAGAAGTGCATTCCATCAAACAAACAACTATAGAGGTACCCTCTGAGGAACACATTTTTTCAGCACGGCAGCATGCCCTGTCCCCTGGGCTGGTGACACATTTTGCAGCAAAGAGACAATGGAAAAATAGCCAAACAGATCAAATTCCCCCATTTCCTGAATGGCTGCTCTAACAACTAGGCTGTTCAAGGGATGGCAAGTGTCAAGTGGTACCAGCAACGCCCCTGGCAGATGCAAATGAAAATACATACGGCATCCACAAACCATGTACATCCTCAGTTTGGCACAGACCGCATCGCCTGCGCTACTTTGCACTACAGGTGGGGAAGAGCTGTGGACTCTTTGTGGCAAGCAAGGACTACAGTATCATTAGCACCACAAATTAATAACACAACACACACTAACACAGCCCGGGCAAGCATTTACGAAGAGAGAGATCTGTTCACCTCTCTATCAGGTTACTCAAGCCAGTTAAGTGCAACAGGCTCGTAAAAGGATGCCTCACCCCTTTTCAGGCTTTGCTCCGCTCCTGCCAGCCTGGCAGCATTTCCAGGCACCCGCAGACCAAGAGAGCGAGGGGCTCCCCAGACCCTGGGACAAAAGGCGAGTGCACGCAGGAGCGGAGGTGCCCAGGCGCGAGTGGTGCTTCTGGGGCTCTCGCCGCTTGAGAGAGCGGGGCAAAGAGGCACCCAAATGCATTGTGATCCCAGGCGCCCATGTCTTCAGCTGGACTCAGTTGAGTTTTCAATTGATACGGCCATATGTCCAAGCACTTCCTAAGCATTAACTCGGCCAAGAGAACAAAACAACCCAAGCCCCTTCTGAAGCCAGCAACAGCCAGAATGAGATTTCTGAATACTTCTGTAAAGGACTCTGCGTGACCAAGAGTCTAAGAGACAAAACATCTCGGTGCATCTATCACATGGAAGGCAATTACAGAAAAGCAATCTGTAGCACTTGCTGACAAATAATAATTTAGGAAACAGAGAATAAAATACACCCTACCTGGTATCATAAACTGTAGCTTCACCAAGGGACTTTCATGGTGTTATTAAGTTTGAGAGACAAGCTCAAGTGGTTTAAATAATAGAAAGAAGAAAATACAACTTCCACAACGTTACGTCTCAAAGCACACTTCCTTGTATGTAATATATAGGGCAGCTTCACTCCAAATACATTTGAGATTTTCTGTTTCATGTTCAGTAGATGATGTTTGCAGCTCTGTGCAGGTATCTAATTTCCAACCAATCTAAGTCATTACACCAGGGGCAGCATGAGGTTATAGCAACAAGCCAGTCAAAAAACAAATTATTCAAAGACTGCTCAAAATAATACTGTAATTCTATCTATTGTGCAACCTTTGCTTTCAAAGGGTAGAGCAATATGCTGCTCACTGAACAGGTTTTTCACAAAAAACAACAAAATACAGTTTAGATATTCTCACTCAACTTTAAGCAAAAATAAGAGATATTTCACTTTATGATATCACTACCATATTTTTTTCTTTCTGCATAAGTGCCAAGTGACCAAACACTTTTAATTTCTCTGCCTCAAAGGGTAAAAATAAGTGAGAGTATAAGTCTGCACCAGCATCTTGCTTTTGGACAAAGAAATTATAGATGAAATACAAAGTTTTTATGGCAAGTTGATGACGCATCTGAGGCATCTTGGCCAAGAAACTGAGACAACAGATTTTCTTATGCAGAACTTGCAAGAATAGGAATAGATGATTAAAGATTTACAAAAGCCTCTGAAAGAAATCAAGTGTATATGGAATAAAGTTCCTCCAGTGCATTATTAACTGACTGAAACATAGGAAATAAAGGAAAGGAATAGACTGCCAACTTTTCACATTAGACAGGAAATACTGACAAGGAAGTGAGATGCATGACTATCATGAAAGCATAGCTGAAGGAGTTAATAACGAGGCAACAAAACACACCATGTTAAAAAATATTTGGGGAGGTCAATTGTAAGGCCAGCTGAGTGAAGAGCTGCAAAAAAATTTCACAGCAAGTCAGGGGGGACAAGCAGCAAATGAAATCCTGCATTAATCCACACACACACACAGGAAAAATAACCATGACCCAAGGATGGTCTTTAAATTAGTAAAAACATCTGGGAGCCTTACGGCTCCCTCTCTGAAACATCAGCTCAGTGTTCCAACCGTAGACAGAAAAGCATATACAATGCTAAGAATGTTAAGAAGAATTGAGAAGGAAACAGAAATAAAACCTGTTATGTAGCAATAGAAATCTGAGGCACAAACATCTTGAATGCTGTAGGCAGCTTGGCTCATCCCATTTCCAAAGCAACAGAGGTGAACTAGGAAAGGTTTTAGCTCAGAGAAGGGCAAAACTCAGGTCAGAGGTCCAGAAAGACTCCCGTATGAGGAGCAACTGGATAAACTATAACTCGTGTATCTGGAAAAGAAGTAACAGGGACAGAGGGTGGAGGGATATGATACAATTCCACAAAGTCACAAAGAGAGTATTAGCTGTTTCTCACACCCCAGCACAGAGGGACATACAACCACAGTATCTGACAGAAGGTTTGAAATAAGAGAGGTTTTTTTCACACAGCGCACAATTACATTGTGGAAGTCACTGCCACAAGATGGTATGAAGGCACAAGAAAGAATATAAACCAGGTAAAAATAGCTGGTTACAGATGAAAGCCTGGAGAAGTACTTTAAAAACATTATTCTACATTTGGCCTGTTTCTTACACTCTTGTGCTAGACAGCCAGTACTGGGCACTGTCAGGAAGAGGGTACCAGACTAAATGGGCCTTTGATTTTAAATGGTGGTGCTGCTATGCTCTTGCATTTTCATATACCTTAAGGGTTAAATTCAGAATAATGTCTTCACTCAGGAGTTCTGTCAAGAACACAAAGTTGGGTGCTTTGCCTCTTAAGCACTGTGACAGGAATTAGTTAAATCCAACTCTGTAACTGACATAGTGCTTAAAACCTTCACTGCTGTCCTCAGTGCCGCTTCCTTGGGTGCAAGACTGTCATCAGCACAGTCTCTTTTCCCCTTAGTCTTTGGTCTTGAGGTATAACACTAACTGAAGAATCCACCCTCACTCTTCTACCATATCTCCTCTTGTTACTTATCAGCAAATCTGGAAGCTTTGCTCAATAATAGCATTCAAGTTGTAACGTGAGAGATCATCAATAGAAAAAGGCTGCATTGCATTGATCCTGAATTAACAATAGTACACCCAAGTGCAACCTATAGCTGCTCTACTATTCTGTTTTTGCGGAAATTGTATTTAAAACAGCTCAAACGCTGAGAACGTATAAAGGCATATCACATACAGGGAACGTGAAAATTTACAGTTGATAATACACATCACTGTGTGGTAAGAATTTCCAGAAAGAGTCAGCTTTTACAACCAGACTCAGACGCTATTTACTCACCTAAATAATTATTATGAGGTTTTCAAAGAAGCTCAGCACTCAGTGTGCTGAAATCTTTTGAAAACCTAGTCATAATAGTCACAATGGGAACTGAGCTCTTTTGAAAAACTAGTCACAGCTGAGAGTGCCAAGCCAGCGAGAGCTGGATCTCAGATAGAAAACTTGCATCATAATATCTCTTGAAATACTCAGTGGTGGTTGACGGGAACAGATGAGTACCTGTTCTACCCTCTGATTGCAGCCTGCATCAGATGAACCACCAGTTGTGATTTTTTCCATTATATTGATTTCCCAACAGGAAACCTGGGTTCCAAAACACCTCTTCTGAGTGAAGATACTGATTTTGAGGTTGAGTTTGAGTTTCATTTTCCCTCAGAACATCACTTCCACGCTCTGCAGCTCCCAGGAACTCCAGGCAGCCTGTCCTTCCCAACTCGTGGATCCACAGAAGCCAAACTAGTGAGCAAGAAGGAAATCTATGTCTTTAAAATGATAATTTTGTAGAATTTCACTGTAATCAATGGGGACTTGGAAAGGAGCTATCTGTGGTCATCCTAGACCCAGCCCTCTGTAGTCCCATAAACTCTGCAGCTCTTCACGCTTTCAGGTTTCGAGTGCCTTGGAGTCTTCGTGCCTAAAGGGTGTGTTTTAATTGTCTAGGGCTGGTTTAGATGCCTCATGGCGTCCTACGTGGCTGCCAGGTGCTACTCCAGAAGGCCACAGCACTCACTGGTCCTGAACATCCAAAGGCATCTAAGGAGGCACTAGATGCCTGTGTTTAGCACCTGAATTGCTCCAAGCCTTTCTGCTCCTCAGCAGTGTTTGAGACAAGCTACTACATCTCAGTGTGCCAGGCAGATGCTTTACCCAGCAGGCAAGGCAGAAAAAGGTGAACATTTTCATTTTTCCTTCAACTCAACCTGCTAATACTTACATTCTGAGTTGGAACAAAACAGTTACCTGCAATCAAATTACTTTCTACAAGAAAGAAGAGTTTGTGTCTTACAGATTCTAGCTAAACGCTGCATAGGAAGTCCACGAAACAGCATTTTCTGCGTTGTTCCTCTCAATCACAAACTTCTAAGAGATATGAAGACCTACCTACCTACAATTAGACAACAAGAAAATAAGAAGTTGTACCAGCAGAAAAGACTAAAAGATTTTTATCTCCTTGTTTACAAAGAAATAGCTTGCTTTTGTCTTTTTTAAAGGTAATTCTTTCAAACATTCTCTTATTGTAAAATTACAACTAAAGAAAATTTAAGAATTTCCCATTTACCTTGTCTACATGTTTCCTAATACCTCTATTCATTTTATCTCTTTTCAGTCTTCTATCTACTCCACACAGGTATTTATCACTTCCTGTTTCTCTAATAACTGCCATTTGCATTCTCCAGATCCTTCCAAATCCTTCTATGTCCTTCATGGAACGGGATGATCAGAACTGGACACCACAGTCAGAAGAAGGGTGAAGAGAATTTCTGTCATTAGTCTGTTAGTTGATTACATCTCCAAAAGCTTAATAAAAAAGCAACCAACATTTCCATTTTTAAAATTTGAAAACAAGTCAAGCAATCAAAAACTAGCAAGTCTCTAATTTATAACCCCTGCATAACCTAGTATTTCGTCTCTTCAGGTGAATACTTCATGTTACTGTCTCTAATTGCTAAACTGAATAAGCCTCTTGAGGAGGGTATTTAATTCTGGACTCTTCATACTTCTAAATACTTGACTTCTCCACCAAAACTTTCAAAACATAGTTTTATTCTTTACATTATATATATCCAAAACTTGTCTGTTTGTAGATGAGGACTTTGCACAGTTCTTCACAAGTGCCTTCTGTACAGACCCTTGCTACACATATGTGAGCCTTTGAAGAGGTTTTTCTGCATACATGTGCTCAGCCTAATCTCACTCCAGTAACACTGACTTTACATTTTTATGCCTATTTAGACTTTCCAGAGTGTTTAACACAATGTCTTTTTACCATACCTTTTGCATAATCAGAAGGAATCCTTGTATGTTTATTTCATCACAGTAAGAAAACAGTAAACTTTCTAACGAGGTTTAGTCTTCAACATACAAGGTATGAAGCAGATTCTTTCAGACGGAACTTCAGCAGATGCTCCTGTGTATTTGAAATCACACAGATTTTTTGCTTAGTAGCATATATACAATAGTTACGTACTCAGTGGGAGTCAGGGGATAGGGAATAGTTCCCTGGCCGCTCAGTTCTTGAGATGCAGCCTATGTTTGTGCAGGTATCTAAATGTACAACTCCCCCCTCTACCTCATGTCCTACGTACTCTCCGCAACTAGATGAATGCTTCAAAACTTCTCCGTCACATAAAAACCACGCACCATTTTAATATTGCCATAAGTGCATTGTTATATATTTATTTCATTTTAAATATATTTTTTCTAATTTTATGTATTTGTTTTATATTTTATATCTATTTCATACATTTAAATATATGTATTTATATATATTTCTTTTCTGTCTTGATTTTTATATATTTATTTATACCCAACACATGCTCTCAGCCACTTTTTACGCAATGGGTACAACCTCAATCACATAAAGGTCTCCACGCTTTTGCACCCCCCCCCAGCCTCTCCTCTGGCTTGCCGTGAGCGGGGTTACCCACGCAGGGGGGTCGTGGGGATGGAGGAGCCTCTTCCAGGTGCTGCTGCTTATGGGGTTGGGGGCTTTGAAGCCGTGGCTTGGGTTCTGCTGCCCTCCGGTGGTCCCACAGGGAGGGTCCGGGGCTGGGAAGTAGCGGGGGGGCGTCGGCGTCGTCATCGTCGGCGTCCCCCCCCTCCCCAGCCCCCTGCAAAACAGCCCCAAGACAGGGCAATTCGGACCCTGCAGATGCCAGGGAGAAAGCAAGCGAAGAGGGATGGAGGATGCGGGTAGAGAAACTGCATTTTATTCTTCAGCGTTAACTTGTACCGGAGCCATCCCGGCCGCAGGTGTCATTTTTGGAGGCGCTGACACACACCCATAGCGAAAGGCAAACTACAGAAAAAGGAGAGAAGATGGAGGCAAGGCAGAAGGGAGAGTGGCTCGTCTGCATCTTTAAGCAAGGGAACCAAACCACAGCCTGAGCTTCCTTATCCCGAGTCCAGCTCTATTTCTTAGGGGGGTGGTTTGCAACCTTTGCCGGCCTGCAGCCAGCTAACACACGCCAAGCAGCGCTTGGCTCTTCCCAGCAATATCAGATGTCCCTGCGGGCAACTTATTGCCCTTGGGTCATGCCGTCGGGATTACCATGCTGCGTACCCACACTGTGTTACCTGTCTAGTTCAGCACATCACAGATCCCCTTAGCCTGATGTAAACCACGGCAAGTTTATATATCATAAGGAGGAAGACAATGAAAGATAACGTTGTGTTATCCTATTTGCAGAAATTACGCCAGCTTGTCTTCCGCATGATTTTCTTTCTCAAACAAATTTCGAGATGGCTTTTCCTAGACAAGATAACTGGCTGAAATCAATTCACTATAGCTGTAAACAGGCACATTTGGATAATGTTATAAAGGCTGCATTTAAAAGGACCAAAAAAAAAAAAACCCAAACAAAAACACGGAGCAAAGGTTGATTGCTCCATATCATCATCTGCAATTCAGTTCTATTCCTAGTAAATTATTAACTATATTAAGCTAACTTTGACTAGTCAAAACAAAAGCATTACTATGAAAGCATACAAGCTCTACATATGCCAAAATTACAGCGAACTCCCTGCATTGTCTAGAGTAAGAAAGAAAGTCAGCAGGTAATAACACCGCAGTAATAACACAGCCTCTGCTGCTTCCCCCGACTCCACAAGCTCCCTTACTTTATGGTGCCTGGGGTTTCCAAACCTCACCAGTCCTACCACGGCCAACTGCTAAGATCTCAAACGTGTGCCGCTCTCTGTCCTGCTTCACTGCCATGGAGCTGGAGAAATCGATGTAACATTTACAGCACCAGAAATCCATGTTCTACATCCCTCTGTCCATCCCAAATCCTGGAATCTCAGGGTTTTCCTCATATTTTGGCCTTAATACACTGCAACCTTAGCAGAACTGCAGATGTACAAGACACGTATACAAACAATCCCCATCTCCTTCCTGCCTGGATGTTTATAAACTGCAAAATAGCTTTGCTTGAGAACTGCCATCAAGATCCATTTAAGCCACCTTCTCATCTTGTGTAAGCCCATTGTTTGCTCCTAGCTTCCGATATCCTTTGATCGCATCTTAAAGCTGAAGCTCCTTACATGCTGACATTACACAACCAGGCAGATGTTAATTCAAACTACAAGTTTATTTTGGTGTATTTATCCAGCAGTTCATAACGGTGATTCGTCTTATTTCAAATCTGTGCAAGGAATATGTGTTATATTTGTACTCTGTTAAATACAAGATTTAATGATTCTAAAGAGTGTTATATCACCAGGAAGAGCCACAGTGTTCAAAAAAAGTCAGGATTTTGTACCAGGGCAACACCTTCTGCATTTATCATGCCGTTAGCTGGCGGCAACGTGGGACCAGAGTCTATGCACTGTCTATCAAGAACTGCAATGCAGGAGATGCAAAGCAGAGACAGGGACACAAAGATGGCTTTAGTATTCCTCCACGCCACCCGCACTTCCAGGTCCAGGTTACTAAGTCCTTCCCTTCACCCCTGTGGCATTGCCACCCAGGAGACCTGTAGCTTCATCCCCCTGTACCTCTTGGCCTGAAAGTCTCACAGCTGAACATGGGGAATGCTTTCCCACAAATTAGGGACTTACTTATAAGTCCTGTATCCTGCTGGACCTACAGGGCATGGGGCCTTACCTATGGCTTGAGCATGACACTCTTCTTTAAGCAACATGTTATTATAGCATGAAAGGGTAGCAGAGGTACCTGTGAGAAGCCCCTGATTTTGTGGTCATTCCCTTTAGAGCATGGTGCTGATTGTGAGCTCAGCCTTACAGCTCCCCCACCTAACACCCCCTTAAAATTTGTAGTAAATAACATTGTCCAAGTTAGCGCCGCGTACGCTACTCTCCTCATGTCTCCCTAGCAAAGCCCTCTCCGCCACGGCCTCAGCTAGAATGCCTTTTGTTTACAATTTCACCAGCTGAAAGACTCTTTTGAGAACAAAAACAAAAACAAAACAAAAAAAAAAAAAAAGAGAGAGGGGAAAGAAAGAAAGCTGAAGAGGCCACTATGAGGATCTAATCTATGGCTAAGACCACCCCTTGACTGGCAGTCTGCATTGCCATCAGCTGTATGCATCATGAACGCATTCTGGTTTAGATCAGCTGTCTGTGCCTTCTCCCTCATTAACATTGATAAAAGCGATGGCCTCTGCCGGGCGCGCGGCATTCCTCAGCATACCAGCTGCAGCTCTATCTTAATGCATCCTATGGGCTTGGAGAATTAATTAGTTCTGATAGTCACCATGTTTCAAAATGATGGCTGTCATAACCCCGCAGATAAAATTACACACCCCTAGAATTTTCCACATTGCCCATTCAGACTCTCCATAGGCCATCGTTGATCCCTCAGATGTATGGCACTGGAAAGATTTAACTTGCCAAACCTTTTTTTTTAATCTCTTTGTTACATCCCAATTAAGTCTGTGTTAATCAAAGGCAGTATTTCCCAAATATTCCACCCCCCTCTTTCCCCAAGCCTCCTCCTAGGCAACTTGATGGTTTATGCCCCCCTTCCTCCCACCTACAATTAGCATTCAGACGTTTCTCTTGGCAGACCCAAAGCCTCCCTCCCCCTAAGAAGCTTTCTTCTTCTGAGCACATTTTATCTTTTCCTACCCCTCTGCAAGGTGCTTCATCCAGTTTCCAAACAAAGAGCAAAGTGACTTTTCTCAGACATGTGGAGCCTCAAACCGTATTCAAACACCCCCGGGACAGTTTTCCTGCTGTGACTGGCTCTTGAACAGAAGCCACATACAGTAAAAAACAGTAATTCATTTATTTTCTGCTGCTTACTTTCAAATTACTTAGTAAGAATATTAAATTTAGCTCAAGACTGCCCTCACCCTTGACACTCTAAGACCTTGCTAATGAGGCTGCTCCCCTGGGAGAGGAGCTGAGCTGCAAGTAGGGTGGGATGTACCCGAAAAGCAGCACCAGCTTTTATTACGGAGAGCTCATCAATGTGCAGGCTGCAGTGACTGCTCTGCTTCAAAATGGCCATATCTCTTCTTTTATTTCTTCCTCTAAAATGGTGCTTTTGTCATATGATTTTTTGTGAAATAGCTGAGCTTTGTATCAGTCTCTGAGAGCTCATCATATGCTGTTCAGCCATCTCTAGCTGAGAGCACTTCACGTTCAGAAAGTTCAGGGGAACGATACACAGTGGGGGTCATGTAGTCAATAATCAATGAAAAAAATTTTAAAAATGCAAGAAATTCTGTGGTTATCAAAACTGTGTAGAGGAAGGCAAGTGCTGCAATTGTCATGTCTGTATCTCCACTGGTTTTTATTCACTTTTAAACTGACCTCATGTGCCAGATGCCGGGCTCCGAGAAAGAACAACTAGCTCGTTGTAACGCTGAAATCAGTTGCAGCGCAAAACACTGTTTTCAAAAGCACCTACTTAAATGAACCATCGCATTTTCTCTGGTTGGTTGACATTTTCAGCACAGAAATAGAACTTGGAGAGAGGCAGTAGGTGGATGAAGAAAGTAAAAAGGCAACCAGCTCACACGTACTTAAAGTAGGAGCATCCAGCCCAGGAATGCAACAGCAGAGCGGAGGAAGGCGGTGACACACACACGAGTGTATGCCACAGCACATGCTATCTGCAGTGTTACAGCACACACAATGACTCTTACTGATCTTTTTCACTGGGCTGCTTGCATCCTGAAAGTTTTCAGAGGTACAAGGGTGACTAGCAGCTGAGACAGGAAGCATCCGAGCGGCCGGGATATCCCCAGGGAGGCTTGGCGCCTCCATGTCAAATTGATCCCAGCTTTCAGGTGTATCCGTGCCCACAGTCGCTGTCACTCCTGCATTCCTTGCTCTCACTTCCCTCGCCTGTATCAACTTATTTTAAAAAAAATCCAAGGGGACCAACTCCCCAGACAAATTTGTACTTTGCTATTTGTCGTCTAAGGCTTTCAAAATTTTCACCTTTTTGCAGGAACCAAACTGATCCAAGACCTCTCCACCACTCCAGCTGGACACAGAAAGAGGCACAGCTAAAGCTAAAATAAAATATCCTGCTAAAGCCAGGAAAAAGTAAAAGTAGGAAATGCAAGAGCACAAAGGTCTCGGCTGAGCTATATAAGCAGCAAGATAATGAGAAAGCGATAGCTTGCCACCACGACCCTGGAGGAGGGCAGCCCCAGAAATACACGGGCTGGATGGACACAAACATCAAGGGCAGGAGCTGGAGGATGATCAAGACAAAAGTCACAGCACGGACGCGGCGACGCGCAGGGCAGCCCAGCGACAGGCGAGATGCCCGCTGGGGATCCCTGAGGCGTGCGGGCCCCTCAGCGCTCTGCGGCCCGGGCATCAGCAGGGGAAGGGGAGGAAGGACGCAGGTCCCAGCCTGCAGGGACCACCACCATCACGTTTCTAAACGCAGACGGGGCTTCCTGCCCATGCCAACAGCACACCAGCACCCAACACCAGCATGGACAGCAGCACTGGAGCCAGTGGCTTCCCGGTACCTCAGGCGCTGGCCAGGCCACCCAGGCAGCCTCCTCCCCAGCAAGGCAGCATGCCAGCCGCCTGGCCGGCTAGCGGGTACACTGCCACACTGCACAGGCTGCTTCGAGAGCCGGGGTGCCACCTTCCCACCCCCCAAGTCCCCAGGGAGCCCCGTCCTGTGTGCCAGGCGATGTATTTCTGCCCGGAGGGGACAGGAGTTGGCCAGGGAGAGTTACAGCTAGAGCCTGGCACAGCCTGTATTTAACCCTCACGAATGAGGAAAATCCCCATCGCCAACATGAGGAAAGGGTGGCCGGTCCCTCCGGAGCAGGGAAAGCGGTCATCACGGCAATTAGCGGGGCGGCCACGCTCCAACACGAAGGGAAGAGGAAGGAAAGGGAAAAAGGGTTTACTTCACACAAATGCCTATACGGGAGGTAAGAGCAGATAACAAGAGAGCTGATGCGTGTTGCTTTTTATCTCGATCTACAGGACAGGAAAGGGATGTGCTTGATTTACAGCTCCTTTCATCGCTGGGCTGTCCGAAGTGGCAACAGGCAAGAAACCGGGCTGACCTCAAGCTGCTGCAGAAGCTGTCAGCTCCTGCCATCACACACGCAGGGAGCAGGCAAACGTGCTTTGCCCAGGCGGCGCAGACCCTGCCCACACTCCAAGGCACAGCTGCAGAAGAGGGAGGGTAAGTTTCACTCCCAAATATCCCACGGAGGACGGGATGCGGCCACGGCCTATCATCACATGGAAGAGAAGATCCTCCAGGATTCTGCTCTTTCAGAGAAAAAACTGAGCCATTCTTTCTGCCAGGCCACATCGTACATCATATGCAAAACCAAAGTAACATGAAAGGCCTTGACCTCAGAAAAGAGAAACGGCACGTCTCAGGGCCATATGTAACGTCAGCACGTACATTGCAACCCCTGGCTGCTAACTTGTCTGCATAAACAAGAAATTATTTACTTTCCTCATCATATAGCAGAAAGGAACAGGATCTGATGAGCGCACAGGAAACATCTTGCCCTGCCATCTCCTACCAGCCATTTTGCAGTATTCAGTCACAGCATATAACAAAAGTAGGTGAATACGGGTATCGCCACCGAGTTCTTTAGGAAGACAATACGGAGGTTCAAGATAAGAGGTTACAACTGCATCAAATGTTGTATTTGTGGTCTAAAGGTGAATGCAGCACCTAGCCATGACCACAAATAGGAAATCTGGGAGAAAGCGCTGTGTTTACAGCCACTGTGAACTCTTCAAAAACTTAACCCAGCTTCAAAGCACAACTTTGTATTAAGGCACCCTTATGGAGTGCCTTCAAATGACTGAAAAATGATAATGTCAGGGGCCCAAAGCAAAGCTGCCAAACTGGAGGCAGCCAAATTATTAGGTATTTAAGACATGAGAGCAGCTGCCCTCACCAGACTGACCAGAGCAGCAGCAAAGAGCAGCACTAGAAAAGAGCTGAACAACTCTGAGAAGAAAGAGAAACAGTCGTGCCTTTGGCAAAGCAAAATGTCTGTCTACTCATCCCTCCTAATCAGTGCAAGTAACATAGCTGACTTAATTTTTCTCTGCTTAGCTCCAGGAAATCAGTCAAAATGATATAACAAAAGTAGCAAAAAGAAAAAGAAATAATCCCCCTTTCTATCCAGCTAACCAAAGCTGGAAGATGTTCTTTTGGGCTCCTGAGATAAAGTCGGTAGTACTTCTCCCAGAACTACATTCAGGGGACCCACCCTTACGTTATTAGGGCTGATAAGCCAACTGCTAGAGATCCTTTGCTCTGCTTTATATCACCTGGACAAATGTAACGACACAAGCATGGCAGTTGCTCCAGCCCCCTACCCATGCCCACCTAAAAGAAGAAAACATCTTCTGTCATAACAGTTCAATGTCCTTGGTTTTGTGCTGTCACCAGCTTCAGAGAGAGGGATAAATGAACAGAGCCCTGTCAGGATATCCTGTCATTCAGTTAGGAAGGGTTTATTCAGCTTTGCAGCGAAAACTTTCGGCAAATACCCTGCGTTTTGGAATTTTTCCTGCCTGCAGGCAAGCTCCGCATGCCGTATCCTTCAGTCATTTTCCTTCAGGAACACAAGAGTCCTGTTAAATTATTTGCCTAAGAATGCAGAAGAAATAGCACCTCTAACAAACGATCACTTTACGTCAGAATTTTAGTTCTCATGTCTGGAGGGCTCTGAAGAAAAAAAAAAAAAAAATCAAATTCTTCACAATGGAAAAAAATCCAGCTGTTTTATTCTTTTTGGCTTTTTTGGCTGCAGTGAAACTGTGTTTGACATCACAAGTCCCAGATGAGGTAAGAAGGAGCTTTTTTTTTAAGTAATGAATTATCATATATGTCTGTATTACACTACAGGGGTTGGGGTTGTTTCACTCTTATAGGGAGAATAGTTATCAGATACTGTACCTTATAGAAGAAAAACCTACTTTAACAGTCACTGATGCATATGACACTGAATTATAAACTAAGAGTTCTGTATTTCAGTCCTCTGAAATAACAGAAATGCATCTGTTTATTCCACATGAGAATTTGGCTCAAAGGATGTGTCATGAGTACACTGAAAAAAGCCTCTAAAAAATGGCAAATGTGACAAAAGACTGTAGCTGACACATTCATCAAAAGCAACAAAAGAAAACCGTTAGAATTTCTGATAAGTCAGAAGATGAAAGAAGAAAATTTTTCAATAGTGAAAATTATCCACGCTACTAACCACTAGGAGAAAAAGCTATTTCAGATAGGTGGGGGAAAAATTCTAAGGAATTGAGCTATTGGAAGTAATTGTACAAGGTTATAAATTTAAGTGAAAGATTTGTAGACTTTTGGGGAAGTGGTGCATTTGTCACAGACAAATCCTACGGATCTGTGGAATTTCACAAAATCTGTTTTCACCCCCCTTGTAGAGAGGCAGAAAGTGTTGGGTTACAAACCTGAACCAGGAGTTCAACTGCGAGACATTCACTCATCTAAACTGTCTCACAACACGAGGCTTTCAATTACGGTGGTCTGGAGAAAAAACACTTGTTGAAGAGGAAACAAAAGGACAGGGAGAAATTGGGGGGGGAGGGAAGCCACTCACTTGCTGACTGTTTGCTTGGGTTTTTTAAATGGAAAAATACTTCAAAAAGTACAAACAAGTACTAGGAAACCTGTTAAACTTATTCTGTCTCTAAAAAAAGAGCCCACTAACAAATCACCTTTCTTCCATTTTCCCTAGCAGCAAAAAGGGAAAATGAGGAAATGGGAGAGAGTAGAAATAACCCCACCATTCCAAAACAGTGTTTTATAGCCGGTGGTAGGGGAAGGGTATAACTCATTTTTATTTAGATTTTACCTTTTCAAAATCCCTTTGAGTTTTCTTGTTCCAAAACTGAAATTTTGTGGGGTGCCTTTTCAATGACAACTTCTGCAGTGAGGTAATTTCGGCCACTCCTACGAACAGCTTTTTCACTTCTGAACCTGAACATCCTACAAGCCCAGCAGTTTATCCAGCCTCAGACTCTTAACAGCTTACACCGAGCACCTGCGAGGAGCAGGGCTTCAGTAGCATACTTGGTTAAAGACTCAGAAAAATCAGCCAGCGCTGAGTTTATGATTCCTCAACATTAGCAGTACTGATCTGACTCAGTGGAAATGCCTGTAGGAGTTAAGGTGCCCGGACTGCGCATTTGTGCTGTGGTCGTTCTTGCTTTGGTGCACGACTCATCTCTCATTAAGGATGGGCCATTAAGGTGGCTACTGGTGCTGAGCACCAGGGTTTTGAAAGGCTTGAAGCGTTCAAGCCCCCTCGTGTTGGTGCCTCGTGAGGTGGTTTTGGATGGGAAGCAAGGTGCTGAGACGCTCTGGTTTGAGTTTGTGGGAACCACCTTAGACCTGAAGCCCAAAGAGCCGGGTCAGTCCAGTGCCCCACCAGTGCCAGGCTCTGTCGAGACGGTAGGGAGGCTGTGCGGTCCTGCCAGCATGGCACAGCTTGCCGCTGCTTTGCCAAATGTCTGGTCGAGCTGTATCTGTAGTACACCCACATCTGGAAAAAGGTCTCATTTTTATTTCAGACACCTGAAATGCACCTACACAACAAGAAGTTTCACTACCCAAATACTTGAATGTTGCCCAAATCAGATTTCAGCAGTACCTTTATAAAGACTAAAAACTGACAACTAAATAGATGTTGAAATGTACTTATAACTGGGTGATGACTACCGAGTGGAGTCCTTCATAGGTCATGAAACTTAATCTTATCAGTGTCTGTGATACGTCCTCACAATCTTCACTACTGAAATGTGCTGCTATCACAAACACTGAAGGAAGGATAACCAACAAGGGGAGAAATCATTGGGGTGAGGGCTTCATCCAGGCCTACCAGGCTGTGGCACGTGTAGACATCCTGCCCAAGGTGCCCGCGCACCCGCCCAGGCCAACCGTGAGCTTCTGCAAAGAGACTGCAGCACCCCACATGTGCCCAGAAGGTCCAGTACTACCTGGACAGCACAGGGTTGCATTTGCACATACTTGGATGGAAATGCTGGAGAATATCCATCGAGCAACACGTAACAGCACTGCAATGGGCCCCATCCTAGGAAGCGGTGGCTTGGAATACCCGCTGCATAACAAATAACCTGAAGCTCCTGCCGCGATGCTGCTGCACAGAGGGTTAACACTGGATTTGCCAAGGCAAGGGACAGAGAAGACCTTGCAGGGGGAGTGTGCAGGTCCCATTCATGCGCCCAGGAATTGCCCAGACAGGCTGGGTCTGACGCTCCCCCCATCCAGGTGGGCTATTAGCAAACTGGGCAGGCTCCGGAGGAGAGCTGGGGGATGACTCAAGAATTGGGAAATAGGAGTCATAGCAGGGAATTCAAGAAATGCTATTCATTTAGGTGCACAAAGAAAATGCACTTTGATCTCAGGCTGTAAGTATTCATAGGAAGGGAGTAGTAAACTCTGTAACAGAACAGATTCCTACCTGTCCTGCAAGCCACAGAACAGCAACGGCTGGAGACTGAAACAAAACCACCGCAGTCAAATTACAACAGAAGAAACATACACTGTTTGTTTCTCCACAAATGACCATTTCCAAATCAAATGAACGCTTTCTAAAAAATCTTCTTGTTCAAACTAAATTTCATGCAAGAAGCTCCATTATCCTGTATTATGCTCCTCCGGTACAATTGTCCTCCTGGCTTTATAATCTGGGAAACTACTTAAAATATCCACAGACAACTATTAAGGTATATAAATATTTTCAAATGGATGATGCTGCTAGAACTGGCCCTTACACACATGCACACACAGAGTGGGCAGGTACAGTTTTTCCATGAGAAACATTAAGCATTTCCTCACATTGGCCTGGTAACAAGTCAGACATTGCCTTAATTGACTACGTGACTGCTTAATTGAAATTCCATTCAGAGAGTTCATTTCAATTCTATTGTGTCAGATAGGAAGTCTCCCATGGCCAATATTGCTTGAGTGAGTTAAGACCACCTAAATGGATCCATACATAGAGAACAGAGGATAAATGGTTATCTTCAAACAGAAAATGGAACACTTCACAGTACTTCCTCTCCAAGAATGATCATTTCATTTATTACTTTTTGTTGGGTTTTAAAGATCATATTTTGCATTACATCATTTCTCACCATTTGTGAGTTATGACCTTACATGACTTTGTATGACTACAGATATTCACCAGGAAGAAAGAAGATGAAGCCAACATTAGATGGAGTTCAGCAAAGACTTTTTGCTTTAAAATAGGTCAACTGTTTCAGTAGTAGGAAACAAACATTATTTTTGGTATACAGACATTTTCAAATCTATGATTCCTACAACCACAAAATACAATGCCAGTGCTGTGACAATACCCTAAAGGCCTTTTCTCCTTTGTACCACCTTCTCAAGTCATTTGTCAGATTTGCATTCTTGAAACTGGGACCTCCACAGAAAAGGGCACAAGCCCTTAGCAGTTGAGCTAAAGGACTACAGCCAGGTTTCCCAAGCTGGGCAGGTTCCTTCTGTGGCTTTCCCTAGGTAAAAAAACAGGCAGCTGCTCTTCTCAGTGTGCTCTGATGGGGTCAGGCCCAGAACTTCTGCCAGATTCGAATGCAAAGCTAGTCATCATTCTTTTATGCCAATTTGAAAATACCAGCCATAGTCCTTTAGTTCGATACAATGATGCTGATAATATGAAACCCACTTCTGAGAAGAACAAAAGCTTGTTCTGTGCTTTGTGTGCACAGAGCCACGAGCAACTTCCTCCACACCTTATATTTAGTTTTGCCATTGAATGGAGAAGGCACTTGCCAGCACTTGTCTTTCTCCATCCTGCTTTGGGTTTGCGAGGCAACTTTAGAACTAACGCTCCGTAGGCTGACGCTGTCTCAGTAACCTGGCTTTTAAGACTGCTAAACTTAGCATTTGTTGATAAAGCGTTCTTAGGAGAAATACGACACTTAGAAGGATTTATCCTGCAGTGGTTGGACATATTTTGTGCAGAGAAGACTACGGCAAAGCCCTAATACGTGGCCCATTACCTAGTTTAGCTCCAGAGCAGGGAGGAGCTCCTGCTGAACAGGACAGAGCTTGTGGCTGTGAGTGAACACAAAACTGAGTTAAATCTGTCATTTTTCAGCAATGCCACTGGGGGCAGAGTTAAACCTACTCAGAGAATTTTTTTTCCTTCTTTTTAATTAATCTTCTCCTATTACAGATGAAGAAGCAATGTGATCAAAAGCTGCTCATTCGCATGAAAACTGAATGTGTACCTTGCTCGTTAAACCTCGAGACCCAGTGCCCTGCTGGTTACATCAAAATTACCAATGGGACAGGGATACCAGACTGCAGGTATCTGTTCGGTCAGAGCTTTTCTCCGTGAATACTGTTCTCCATGAACTGGCAAATGTTAACTCCTATTACAAATGCTCTATTCTGTGCAATTTAGTTAAGAAACGTGTACCATTGGCTTCACCATCTCCAGAACTCATGCTTCATTCAGAGTACTTCAGGCCTACAGTTAACCAGCAAATGGTATAAGAGGAAAATAAACATTGCTATCAATGGCCTATCTGATTTTCTTTTGCGTGATATCATAAAATCACTTGTTTATTCTGCATACTTGATATGAATTATACATAAATTACATATTATATATATTATCATAGAAATTATATTTATATACCTTTCATATCATATATTGTCATATAAATAACAGATTTTTCAAACTGCCAGATTGGGGAGGTAGGGGGGTAAAGGGCAGGAAGAAATATTTCAAAACAAACTTGAAGTCTTGCCTTTCAGATGGGGGGGAAAGCAGTATTTTAGGGAAGATGTAACTATTTTGAGCTTAGTTAGCATTTAAAGGACCTTGATACTAAATGATTTTTTAAATACTATTTCAAATCAAAACTTAGAGAAAACTGCTGTGTTTAGGTTGCAGAAATGAAAAAGAAAAAAAAAAAAGATACTGTGTAAAAGAAACAGCTCCAAGGATCTTTTTAGACCTTGATGTGCAATGTATGTTTTAAGGAAGAAAAAAAAGGTACATCAATACAACTAAGCTTAAAGTGCTCTTGTCTGACACTAAAAGAAGAGGAGGTTAGGAATCTCGTTTTTCCCCACAGGAAGCTTTTAAGTACTTTAAGGCAGCTGCAACTTCTTTTCCTCAGGTATTATCTAGAAATCAAAACACACACACTTTCTTTTCCGGGATGTCGGCATCATTGCATGAAGGAATTTGAGCAACCTGAGTGCTGCCAGGGACACTGGGGCCCAGACTGCATGGGTAAGCTCTTTTTTTTGATCGAATTCGAATAGAAGTAAAGCAGTGATTTTTCTTCTTTTCAGAAACTATTGCCATGAGAAGTTTGCTTCTCAGAGCTTATTATAGGAGTAGAAATAAACAGCACTTTTCAGCCAAAACTTAGAGGATTTGGAGAGAAACACATATTCAAAGCTTCATTTAAAAAGAAAAATTCATAGAAAAATTAAAAAACTCAGGGAACCCCCTTGGTTTTGGGATTTTCAAAACAAGTCGTTTCAGTCAGTGCCTGCAAAATGACTTTTCACATGGAACGATCTCCACAACGGATTTGAAAAACTAAAATTTTCAAACCACAAGTTTAAATGTTTCATTTTAGGTCAAAAATACCCTCACCTGAGTCTAAAATATTTCCAAATCTCTTTAGTTTATTACTTTTTAGTGCAAGGAGGGTCTTTTCTTTCAGCTCAACTTGAAACAGTCTCTCCCTCCAAGTTTTTTGAACCTCCAGTGAATGCTAAAGGCCATTATTGAAGCAGGGGTAATCAGGGGGGGCCTCCCCTCCCGCTGCCTCTTCCTCAGGAAAAGCCTTTCAGCATCTCCACAAGTGCATCAAACCTCAGGCTACTGAGCTGGGCATCAAGACCCGCAGAGGAAGTTTCCCTGCCCAGACAGAGCATTTCCTCCTTTAGTTAACGGGGTCAAGGTCTGCTTCAATGTCTGTGATGTCCTTTTGTCCACAGAAGGGATTGAAAAAATATAATTTTAGCCCAAGCTACGATTTAAATACCAGTCATTTATCTACTAAAGCAAAATAGTCAAAGCTCAACTTATAGCTACGGCTACAGAAAAGACAGGCAAATTGCTGAGTATGTAGCGCGTGGTCACGTCTTCTTCTGAAGATAACCACTTGTGTGGTGATTTACCGTCTTTCCACCAAATGTAGCCCAGTAGGAGGAAGGCAATGCTACATGTGATCGTCATCCCATACTTCAGGATGCTCTGGGAGGCCACGCGACGGGCACTGGTATTTCTAGAGAGGGGCAGAGGTCGCTGCCCCTGAACTGCAGCCCGGCCTACACCACTGCGGGAAGGAGGCTGCAGAAGCAAGGAAGCACTCTCTTCCTTCAGATAAGCTTCGTGGCCCCAAAAAGCAAAGAATCAAGGTCTCAGCATTGTTTCGGCTGTCATTTGGAGGAAGAAAACAGCTTTTTGCATTTTTGCAATCTCTCTAAGAGCATATGGCGCGCCTTGAAGCATTTGGAGGAAAGCCGGTCCTTCCTGAGGCCAGAGAAAAATCCCTGACTAGGGGTTTACTTCACAGTTAGCATCTGATGGCAATGACAAAATTAGGTCTTAAATAGCACTCTGACTTCCTAAAATGATAGCACACACTGAAACACACAGCGTGAAAGAAAGATGTTGTGTCCCCTTCCCCCCCCACGAAGTGCCCCAAGCCAACCAGCCACACGCCCATCCCTCTGTAAAAAGGCGTCAAGGAAAAAGGGAAAAAGTACAGGTCGGGGGGAAGGTCCAGGGGAGAAAAAGCACAGCCTTTTAACACCGGCAGTATCATCCAGCCACAGATACCTCAGCTGGTGGAGCTCAGATGTCCCACCTGTGTAACTGATGGGCTTCAGCAGGAGCTTCCCCCTACCCCAGCTCAGGTTCCCACTCTGGGCAAATATTTACATGGCTCCAAAGAAAAGCCTGGGTACCAACTGACAGGTGCATGGTATGAGCAACTGAGTAGAAAGCACTGTGAGAATAAAGAAAAAAAAGTGAAAAGGAAAAAAAAATGAAGGCGGCCAAGAAAAAAGATAATAAACCCAATTCTATCAAATGATATGGCCCAAATATCTCTCTACCCACTGCTTCAGCCTGCAGGGAGTCAGGTGAAGAGAAGTAATCCAAGAGGCTGCATTTGAAAACACTTGGGAAGTGCTGAATTGAACCCTACGATGCAAAAAAGCTGATAGATTTAAGCTCTTTTGGCCTAGATGTAAAGATTTGGCCCTCATACTCTGACAGCTGTAAAAGCTAAGCCGAAGCACCCCTTTCTTACTACTTTTCAGAAAACATCCTCCACAAAAGCAAAGGTCTCACTTCTCCCCAGCACCGGGGTGGTGGCAGGTGACCGTGCCAGCACCGCTCCGCTGTCCCGGCGGGGGCTCCCGCAGCCCCGCTGGCTGGGGGAAGCGCTTTATCTGCCTAAGCAAACTCATACAACAACACGGTAATTTGCTAAACTTCTGATAAAGCTGTCCCTTGGTGGTGGTATCAAAACAAGAGACAAGAGGCAGTGAAGAGGAGGGGAAGTGTAACGAATGCCAACTGCAAAAATACTGGTTTGTCAGCAATTTTAAAGTACGCTTTCCTAGAAATTATACCATAAACTCCGAGTTTTCTCTGTCTTTGCGCATTCAATAAAATCATCAGTGCAGGTAAAACTGTTTCCTTTCAGAGCAAATATTAAACAGTTTGCATCTGTGTCAGTCCTAAAGAAAAGACTTAGTTATCACATGGTAGCCAGAAAATAAGATTCACTAAAAGCCACTTTAAAGATTCTGTATGCATATGTATTTATTACTTTAACTCATTTCTGGTTGATTCATCTCAATTTTTAGCAAATCTTTTTATTTCAGCCTGTATGAGATAAACCACACTAAAATTTTCATCTTTAAATTTATTGGTTTTTCACTAGAAGCTTACTCAGATCCAACAGACCTCACAGACACATCATCAAGGATTAAATTAAGAAATATTAACAGATTGGTATAAAGCCAAAGCCTTCACTAAAATTAGGTGTATACATACACACATCCACTTAGTTGCTCATCACTGTCCAAATCAAATTCATTTTCATGAACACTTCCACATCACTTAAACACTCTAAATCAGGATTAAGTTACTCAGTGGGAGCATAAACCCAGTGCTGCCCATCTCCACCCACACAGAACAAACCGAGACTCTTTATAAGCAAGAAATCTACCAGTAAGGTACAGCAGAGACCCTGTGAGGGCAGTAGGAGTTTGATACATTGAGATACCACTGCATCAGGATTATGGTACCTAATGGCAACTCCAATTATGGGAAGAAAGGGCTTATGGAAGGGAGTTAATAAATCAATTTCCACAGAGAGGCTGCACAACTATAAAAAATAAGGATATCCCTACAGGGGGAAAAAACAGACAGAACAAACTGACTGAAAAATTACTGTAATATGCATTTCCTATAGGCAACCCTTCAGTAAAAATGGGAACATTGAAAAATTTCAGCCAAAAATTAAACTATTTTGATTTGGAAATACAGTCATCGTTTCTTATCCTCTCCTGCTGGCTGGGGTTTTTGGTTAGACGCTGTCTCACCTGGTATACCGCTGCCTGTAATCAGGGTTTTAGCACCAGAGGATCTGAAGAGCATAGCACATATTTGGCACCCACGTTTTACTAGTGACCACAGCCTGTTGGACAGAAGTGGGTTATAAGACATCCAAATTTCAATTTCCAAGATCATTTGAATCAAATATCACAGTCTTACAGGAGGTAGCAGGGAAGAGGAAAAACTTTCCACATACAGCAAATGCAATTTGTGGGGAAAAGAAACTCTTAACTTAGCATCAAATATAATTCTGACAGTAGATTTTCAGTCAGTCACAGTTGTATTAACATACAGAAGAAAAGGTCAGGCGAACTCCATTTGTATCAGAAAAGCTAACAGTTTAGAGGGTCTGCAGATAGAGGTGGATCAGCAGGGACAAAATCAATACGGTACTTTAGAACAAGAAAACTATTTTTTGTGCAGTCCTTTGATTACAGTCACTAGCTTCAGTTCCCAGACTAGAGAGGGTGATGGTCTCTGCTGAAGCTGAGATTCTAGCGAAGAGATTTGGGCAGCTGCAAAACAGCAGCCGCCACTCGAGCTCCCTGTCTGGCCCGAACACCCCACAGCCTCCGAGGTTGTCACCCCTAACGTGCAAGGGGAGCGTAAGGGTGAGAGCAAGCTGACTGACGGCTTAAACACTGTCATTTCTAGCATGTCCAGGAGGAGCTGCGTCACCATGCAACAGGAGAGGACGCTGCTCCCAGGGTATAAATGGGGATGGAACATGCACTTGTCAGGTACGTCCTTTCTTTTCAACAACAACAACAAAAAAAAAGTAACAATAGTATGTAAGCTCTGCTAAGAAATAACGCATATTACATTGTATAATTACATTAAAGGAAAGTATTTCAGAAACAGCAGAGATTATCTGCTTGGAGTTCATTTTTTGCTTGGACGGCACTAATCTTCACACTATTATTTCTACAGACTTGAGCATGTTTGGGTGAAATTAAAAAGTTCTTCCATCTTGCCTTCCTGGGTTTTGAGTTCCTCTGTTTTTTAGAGTGTGCTATTACTTACGACTTTTGCCCTAATTAGAAAGTACTTATACTTGGGACTATACTCTCAATACGATGTCCCTTTGCTGAGGGTGCAATGTGCAGTGCTTAATAACTTCAGCCAAAAAGATTTTCTAAAAAAACAACTCAAATTAATCTTTTCTACCTCTCCCTCTACTGGTTAATCTTTCCATTACATCAAAAGCACATTTGGGGACATGTAAAAAAGAGACAGAGTAAGAAGTAGTCCGAAAATACAACCTAACAATTGTAAGAATGATTTAGGCATTAGGCTTGATTACTGTTCTTTATTATTAACTTGATATTCAGAACTTCTGATTTGAAGCATAAGATCTGAAAATTATTTTTAAAAAAGGCGGGGGGGAATCATTCAAAAGACAATGTTTTCTAGATTGCAGTAGTTATTTCTGATTTGCTGATTGAACCTTTCGTGTTATTTTCTTTTGGCGGCTAAAGACGCTGTTTTCAGGCTGCTAAGCATGTATCTGTCTGTATAGAGATAGATGAGAAACTTAAGCTTTGATTTCCATTCTGTAATTCACAGAAAGGGTTTGGTGGGACAGCCTGTGAAAAATGCGCTGAAGATAATTTATTTGGTCCTCACTGCACATCAGGTAAGTTTGAGCTTGCTTTACTGAAGTGGGGAAAAGAAGGTGAGTGAAAGCTGTATTCAGACACTAAGAAATCACAGTGAAATGGGTAGAGGGTCTGAGGGTTTCCCACCAAGAGCTGCTATCTGCTTCAGGGAACACAACAGGGAAAGAAAATGGTCAGCTACTCAATTCCTCATTCACAGTGGGGCCGGATTCAACTCAGGACTGTATAGACAATGCTCTCAGCGTAGTGCTACAAGCATATCTTAATCTTGTCTTGAATATCACTGTTATAGCCAACAGTCAAATAAATCAGGGATTAGAATCATCTGTGTGTTCCTGCAGGTACGCGTCCCTGTTAGCCTGTTATTGTGTTATGCACTTTGCACCCTAAATGATGGATTTGCATTTATTTGCTCTAAATACAGGAGGTTGTTACGGTACTTAAAACACTGGGTGAAAACATAACAAATGCATAATTTTTAGTAGCTTACAGTTTTAAATACATCTACAAACTGGACCATCTGGATTAAGGCATGAAATACTCATGGTATTTAAATCAGTACATCTGACTCAAAACCAGCCATTCTGAATCAGGCCAAAAGTCCTTCTTGCCTAGTATCCCCTGTTGGAGGCCAATAGTTGCTATCTAGGGAAGGAGTAAAAGCAGCCAGAGATTGCATTCATATTGTAATGTTTAAAGGCTCCTCCTGGATCCATCCTCTATAAATTACCTACCTTGTCCAATTTGCTTTTACTCTCCACAGTATTCTGTGCCGGGGAGCTCCACAATTCAGTCAAAAGTGTGAAATAAGGATGGGTTTGGTTTAGTTTTGGGTTTTGGCTGGCATGTGATTTTATTAGTTGGCTATACTTCTATTAGGAGAAGCTGGGCATTGAGGGAGGCATCAGAGCCATGTGCACTATTTAAAATGTATGTGTATCACAAGTGTAATATTTGTATAATATTTTCCAGTTTTGCCAGTTTCTTAATGATTTCTAGTATTTTGTTTACCTTCCTGACCTCTGCTGAGCATTAAACTGATACATCAGAAAACTGCCTGAAAAAAAAAAATATATTAAGAAACGTCTCTTTCTTAAGTGGTAATAGTTATTTATCTCAAAGTAAAACTCTTTTTATTCCCTCAAGATCTACATAAAGTTACTTCTAAAAAAAGGTCACAAACAGCCTCACTTTAAATGAGCTGTGTTGGCCTTTCTACACTAATCCTACAGCGCTGCTGACTCAAAAAGCCCTTTTTCCACCAGCTGTCCACTGGATGCCAGTGTTGATACACAGAAATGTAACTGAGCCAACATTTTCATGAAAATAGGGTACTTGAATGAATTCAATATCACAAATGTAATTATTTCCCAAGAAGCCACTGAAGGATTCAACTGCATATTAATTGAAGCAACATTTTACACTTCAGCTTTCAGATATTTGAGCTCCTCCAAGTTTCCTAAGCACCTATAAATACTGTGCATTAGCAACTAACTGCTTTTCAGCGATACCTTAGACATTCCTGGGTTTTACATTAGGACTACTAACATAGGTCGAATACTACTAATTAATTTGTGTAGGTGTTTTGCATGAACACAGGGTATGTTTGCAAAGGGAAGAGGATAGGCTACATCACTGCAGCTTACACATGTAGTCACCAATACAACTCTCTACATCTTAGAGGCTTTTCCAAGTGTAACTTTACAGGGCTTTTTTAAAAAGCATTATTACCATAACTGAAAGAATTATAACTATAAGGCTTTCTAAGTATACTTAAGGCTTCAGAAACCACTTATAAAGGGGTATTATAATTGCCTGGACTCTGAATACAAGAGTCCTGTGCACATATTGTCACAAGGTTTATAACCAGAAGTGACAGAATATAGGAACAGGACCAGAAAAAAGCCTGAGACCTACACAGTGCCTAATTATCCTTTTAACTAAATAAATTCTGTTTAGGGGGGGAAAAAAAGCTCACAAAACTCACCTCTTCTGGAGGTGTTTGAGAGAGGCAAACAGAATTGAGGCAAAAATGAGCGATTTAATAGTTATAAAAATGGTCTATGTTACATATTACATTCAATTTTGTCTCAAGACTGTATGTCAAATTTTACAAGTTTTATGGTACTAGCAACTAGTCAGTTTGGTGTTTATAGTGTGTCTCCTGAAGATTTTCAAGCCCTCAGGCTATTATCCACCTGCAAAAATCAGTATGTCATTTACTGACGTATGTGGCTGTGAGTGTTGATCTTCTCATTAATGGAAGCCTATAAATTCAGGAATTCAGGTCAAAGCTTGGTTTTGAAAAACCACACTTTGTAATATTTAACTAGTTGTTGGCCAGGACACTATTTGCTATGGGTAACCACTAGCGATGGCTTTCTGAACACCATTATTATTCAGTAAAGCCAATCCATCTCTCCATATAGTTTGCAACTGCATTCATGGAGTATGCAACAGTGGAATTGCAGGGGATGGAAGATGCACTTGCTTGTCTGGATACAAAGGGCTCAGCTGTGATCAGCGTAAGTAGATCATTTTCTATGTAAGATATATTCAACAGCTGTAATACCATTAGAACTGGTGAGGACGAATGTAAAATTAATCTGAGGTTAGTCAAGCTAGAGCAACCAAACATACGCTGAACCTCAGACCCTGTGTGTGAGCTCCCATAACCATCATCACCACTTCAATTGCCAGAAAAATGATGACAGCAGTGGGATCGATTTTCCCTAGATCAGGTGTACTTTGAACTAGCATACTGCAAAACGCCATGCCTCCTGGCACAGCATGAAGACACAGCTTAACCTGTCGCACTCTGTCCTTCAGCGATAGCTGAATGTGAGGCCTTGCGGTGCCCTGAAAACTCCAGATGCACTGCCTCAGGCGAGGATGGAAGACAACTGAAATGCATGTGTCTGCCCAACTACCACGGGGACGGTACACAATGTGAACGTGAGTAATTTTCATGTCCACCGAGTTCTTTGTATACAACATCATTGGCATTAGAGTTCAGATATTGAGCACGCTTTTGAACCAGATCTCACCATCTAATTGTTCTTGGGTTCATATCCCAAAGCAGTCTCATATGCACAAACTAGATCCCTTCAGTATGAAACTAAACCCTAAAATGTGCTTCAGAAGCACATCAGTCCAATTGCTAAGAACCTTCAGTCCATGCAACCAGACTAAAGCTAGTAAACCCCCCCTGAAATACAGAGTGTAGATACTGGGTCATCAGTGCTTACAAATCCGTTCCCATCACATCCCTCTACTTGCTAAAGTTCAGCCTTATAGTTTGCTTCCATAAAAATCAACAACAGCAACCAACGGCTTATATTTATTGAATATCCATCATGTGGTGGCTCAGCTTCATCACTAAGCATAAACTTCAGACAAGTAAACCTCATTTTAGCTTTCCTATTTTTCATGAAAAAAAGCTAACAGTATCTCAGCTAGAGGTAAAAGTCTACCTTAAAGTTGTCTTTATAGACTCTTCAACTTGCCATTGAATACTCAAATTAACTATATTACAAGAGTTCAGATTTTCTTTCCTTTACTTACATTACATCTTGCAGCACCAGCTCTTCCTTCTAGACCAATTGCAATGAAGAAAATGGTTGTATCTGATGCTGGAAGCACTACTCAGGAGATGTTGGCTTGGATCAGGCCACAAGTACGATGCTTCTTACCCTGTCTGGGAATATTTACATTCAGTCCTCTTGGTCCTAACTATAGGAAGTAGAGGACAAGCAGCTCCAGCACAGCTAAGTACGTAAGTGAGGGTGGCAGTGGCTGCCCCAGACTCTGCTTGGAGGTGGCGTTGCTTATGGTCGATTTGAGCATGTGAATATGTGTGTACATGCGTGATTTCACAACGGAACAGAAGAAAAAGCTTGAAAGAGTGAAGCTGAGCATTGCCAACTCTCTCAGTCCCAGCTGAGGGGGAAGAAAGGGAGGAGGAAAGGGGAAGACAGTGAGTAACATCACCTTTAAGGTGAGTCCAGGGCCTGCCACCTTCCAGCTACAATGTGTGCTTGACCATATCCTAAACTGGACACAAAGGTGTGAGCAGGTGTTCTCCAAGTACTGCTGGACTATGAACAAGGCCAAACAAGGCCATTGCCTTGAAAAAAAGGGCTCATGGAAATAACTAGTGAGCTTCCAGTCCAGTCCTGAAACTACAGCAGCGTGGAAGACTTGACTAAAGCACTTGCTGGCCAGTTCAGCCATAGCTGAACGGATGACATTATACTGTTTAATTACCGGAAAGAAAACAGTGAAGGCCTATTGTATTGAGAAATATTTTCCAACTGATCTAACGTGCTTAAAGCTTGTACAGACCTCATAACACCTACCTGACCTTCTCTGGTTAAAATCCACCAGAGAACAGGGGAATAGTTGTGACATATTAATGAGCGCATTACACGTCTTAATCTGTTTATAACTCAGATTGCCAAGTTAAGAGATCATTTCTGTTCAAAAGCAAACAGCTGGTTGCTACGTTAGTATAAACGCATTCCTCCTTTCTGTCTTCATGCCGCCACGATACTTCAGACTTGGCTGTTACAAGAAGTTTAGTCTACCCGGGCTTTGTTTGGCACAGAGGTGCTCTGGCATATCCTCATCTTCAATTTCAGAACTCTGGGCAATAATTCATTTACTTCGCTTCTTTTTTCACAAGCTATCAACCCATGCTCCAGAAAGGTCTGCGATCCTAATGCTGACTGCATTTACCTCGGACCAAACTGGCACAAATGTACCTGTCGAGACGGTTACAGAGGGGACGGTCAAGTCTGCTTACCCATAGACCCTTGCCAAGCAATATACGGGAACTGCCCTGCACAGTCTACCATTTGCATATACGATGGACCAGGAAAGGTTAGTGTCGAACGGGTGCCCCAGACATTTCCTATGTCAACTGCCTAGGAAGGTATAATGCTTTCTTCTCTGACAAGAAGCCATGAGGGTACGGGAGCAGACCTCAGGGAGGCCAAGCTCTACTCCTAGCTTTGGCATAAGCCCTGCCGGTGACCAGGAGCGAGTCCCTTTACCTCCCTCTCTAGGCATCTACAATCTACATGGTGCTTTCCCCTCTGAAAATGGGAATAGCAGTAGCGTTCTTTTTTCTGGAATATTTTGGCTCAGATTTGCCTCCCCAAAATGAAGGCATTGAAATGAAGCTTCTCTCAGTTAAATTTTCTCTCTCTGACCACAGGGGCTTGTAGGACCAGTAGGCTCCTTACACAGGTACCACAGGTAAATGCCTACACTGAATGTATTTAGGAAAGAAGTAATTTGGGTCTTTCAGGACTACCAATGAATGGCACCATATAAAGGCTGCATATTATTCACGCTGTTGGGAACCGGCTCAGGTTTCCCTGGGTAAAACTCCTGCCACTGAGAAAGCGAGACTTCAGAAGACCATGCCTGTTTTGCCTGGACACCCTGAAGGGTGTCAGTCATCCAGGGTCATCCTGCAGTTCACGTTCATATAAGTGCTGCTACGTCCCACTCGTTAATAATATGTGTTGGCACTCATTTTGGGAGGCAGAGGACTGTGGGAACAGAGGTAAAAAAATCTGACCTGCCCACACTGATGTTAAATGTTCTCTGGTCACAGAAGTGACTCTAAAGGGCTTTATCTGAAGTAAATTTATCTGAGAGTCAGTAGTTTTCTGGAGTGGATAAAACATAGAAGGGAGTTGTATGAATATGGACAAGCTTTATACTTCCATCTGAACTCACCAGGTGATTAACTAAGGCTTTGGAAGCTCACTGTCTTTAGACTCTAGTTCCAGAAATTGTGCTGAAATCCACAATGTGTGCATGCCTAATTTTTCTCTCCTCTCTCCCCTCCTTCTGATTTAGTCCCACTGTGAATGCAAGGAGCATTACACAAACTTCATACCTGGGAAAGGATGCAGCATGACAGACATCTGTGAAACAAACAACACCTGCCATAAAAAAGCTAAATGCTCAATGGTTGCACCAGGACAGATTACGTGAGTCTTTTTGCTTATCAAAGCTTCCACCCAGTTTCTCCCTCCTCCCCCTAGCAAACAGGCCGCTAAACCAAATCCAGTGGATGAACACCTCCTAAAGTTATCATTAATGGTTTCTTTATCAAGGACAAATTACAAGATTTAATGGGGTTAGGGTCAACCAATTAGCATGGTGCTTGATTTCATCAGGCCAATTGCTAATACCTACTAAGTTTTATTTTTATAGCACTCGGAGGTCATTTCTACACCAGTAAATAGAAAGGACCAAGACCTCTTTTCTGTTCCTCAGGGCAAGCAGCGTGGTCTGGCTCACAGCTGAAGTCTCTTCTTCTTCCAACATAGAGTAACTGCCTCTTGGCAGAGGTCCCTGGCACACGCTAACCCTTTAACTGTGCCTGGGCACTGCCTGGGAAAATGCTACTTGGTGTGGGCCAGAAACATGCCAGGCAGCATGCTAAAAATTAATCGGCATTAATTATCATAGGACAGCACTGGAGCCCTGGCTCTTTTTAGCCTACTAATACCAGGGAATCTGACCGCCGTGCTGTGAAAGCAACACCAGCCTCGGCAGATTGCTCAAAGCCTCGAGACAAGCACACGGGAAACTGCAAAACCTCTGGCACAGTTTGTTTTCCTGTACAGAAATTTGCTACACAGACGTTAGGAGGAAAGTTAGTTTTAACACTAAACTTAACAAAGCTATCTTAAATCAAACACTTTGCATTACATGTTTCAATAGCCCAGTGATGGCTAGTACTAGGTTTAAAGAGGTATCCCTGAAATTTTAGGGTTTTTTAAAAAGGTATCACTGAAATGTTAGTTTTCAGGAGCTCAGAGTTTGAATGTGAAAGACAAGACAGGCAACTATTTGTAAGTTGAGAAGAAATTATTTATCATATAGATCTACATAGACAGAAAGCTTTCACTTGGGAGAGTTTTCTTATTGCCAGTTCTTGCTTCAACATGCAGCTTTCCCTTACAATGTAATATCAACTTCAGTTTTGTATAAGCTGTTGTGCATTTCAAACAAGTTTATCTAGAATATCCCCTAGTTCATTTCTAGAGCATACTATATTACTCAAACTGCACTTAGTATATACTTACACTATACTGCATAACATGAGTTGAAAATTAAAATAAAATTCCCCATCACATAAACCAGGACCTTTCCTAATTCATCACTGTCTCACTGTTGCAACTCAGTTTTCAACAGCTGAGGAATTTATGAGAATTTTAGAATGGGAAAATTAAAAATTTATGACAGGGGAAACAAGCAATCCAAATGTTTTGCACATCATTCATTCAGTGACCTTTAATGGCAGAAACAAATACAGAAGTAGGGAGCGGGATTCAAATCAAACTAAAACTCTATTTTGCAAAAAATTGAAACTACACTGAATAGTTTCCAACTAAGGAAAATCCATTTATGAAAGAGGAACTTCACAGAGAAAAACATTGACTGGTAAATATGGGGACAGTAAATTTTTTCTGATAAGTGACACAGTATTTTAGCTGCATCCCAGATTTTAAACATATTTGGGACAGCTTGTTTTGGTGGGGTTTTTTTACCTCTTCTAAAACACAAAGCTGTAACAGGCCACAAACCTGCACTGCTTCCTTCCTTTTGTTTTTGGTTTTGTTTTTATTAAAGACGCAGTTGTGCTGTTAGCTTCCCCCATATAGACTCTCTTCTACTTTCTCCAGAATCAAATGATTTGAACAGGAATAAATCTCTTATACAGACAAAGATGTAGAAAAGACAGACATTTAGTTTGTGAACGTAACAACCTCCTGGAAAATCAAGATTGTCTCTGTTTTCTGTTCCAATATATATGTTTCCTGAGTGATTGCTGACACTTTCTATAGCATTGCTTCAGCACAGTAATTATGTTCAGCCTTGCCCAGAAGCTACAAAGCTCCAACTGGTGCAGAACTAAACTGCCTATTAGACCATAACCTCTCTGGTTTCTGAGCAGAACAAGCTTTTCCCCAGCTAAACTCCATTATTTTCTTTTTTAATCTCACTCTTATTTTTACTCTATGTCTTCAATGTACTCATTAGTAGCTTCATAAACCAAAACTCTATTATACAAGTCCCAGGTAAAATGGAGACAGAAAGCTGAGCTCCCATTTTCTAGAGAGATACAATTCTCTTCCCCCTCCTGGGTAAGCTGAAGTAGTGACAGTTCCCATCTTTTTCAGTCCTGCCTCTGCTGTCCACGCAGCGTAACATGAAAACAGCAAATTGAGTTTAAATAGTTCAGCAGGGTTTGTTGTAAAGGTGTTGCTCCTTAGAGGCACCCAGCCCGTACAGTACGCAGTGCATTCAAAGCAAAACCTATAAAGCCATATGCAGTATGAGCTGCAAACCAGATCCTCCACACAAAGCTAAGACAAAACTAATCTAGTCAGTCACCCAGCTGGTCCTTCCCGAGCCCAGCCGCAGAGTAAATTATTCCATCAGAAAGGGTAACGGGACAAACAGGTTGAAGGGTTCAATCCCATGCAATAGGTGCTAATCTGTAATTGCTAAACACTTTCCTTTGGCAGTCAAATCCAGACCATGTTACTAAACTCTGTTATAAGCAATATTTTCCTCAGAAAAGAATTTTCAAACTATGTAGGTATTTCAGCAGTTCACTGTGCCCCTGGAAATGATAGCTAAAAAAATGACTATGTTTACCCACTTGCTGAGGTGGTTTACTTGGAAACCTTGATCTGATTTGTGCAGTATTTCAAGGGTAGTTTCTTTTTTCTACTGAACTGTTCCTCAGCTCCTTTGAATCCTCAGGTTTTTCTTCTCTGCTCAGAAGCGAAGGGGGCTACGTACATCAATACAGCCATATTTACCCCATCAGAAGAAAGGGGTCAGCTCCCAAGGAGCCGCTGCGCCTCTCTCCCAGCCCTAAACCCTTCATCCAGGCTCCACAAGTCATACCCTCTGCCCAAGAGATCCCCCTTAAAAAGAAGGGGGCTTACCATCAGAATCACATCCTAAAAATTTAAGATGCTTTTAGACTGATATTTTTACCCAGGACCAGAAGGAGTCAAAGCTTGAGTCTCTTGGCCAAAATCCTAGCAACCCACTGAGTCTATATGCAGCCCCCCCAGACTGCAGGGACTGTGGGGATTTTCAAATATTGCTAGCACCAAAGAAACAGCTATGGTAGAGACCGAACGTGGGAAACGGGAGATGATTTGGCATTAGGTTGATACTACTGTGGGGTGTGAGTAGCTGATGTGTTTGTAACAGCTAGCACATGCAGACTATTAGGTCATTAGTTATATAAAGAACATCTTTTGCTTGCGTAATGTTCCTTCTCTAATGATGCCTTTAGGAAAAAAATATCCAGAGAGATGAATCATTATGGATAGGGCTTATACAAATACTGAACATGCTGGAGACTTAATTAGGAAAGGCACTACTAAAAGCCAATGTTTAGCAACACATACCACATAGTTGCTTAGTCTCCTAAATATAGCTAGGGTTTCTTTCTACATGTTGACAAGCACCTGCTTTAATTTTAGCACTGAAGATGAGTAAATCGCTGCACTGACACCACCAGCCAGTCTCCCAAGTGCAGCCAAGCAGGGGCTGATTTTCTAAAGACTGCAACAGAAAGAGCCGAGATTGGCAAAGCCAGCAGGCATCGATGGCCCCCGATTGAGGGAGGCTTGAAGAGTCCAGGTGTTTTAGAAAGTACTAACCACCTCTCCTGGTAAACGGTCAGGCTGACACAAGGTCAAGGCACACGCAAGTCCTCCTTGCTCTCTGAAACGCACAATCGTTTGTACCGGTCAGCACGTAATAGCAAGCATGTGTCAATCACATTGACAAGCAACAATTTCTTCCCCACCTCTCTCATGACGCTGAGGTCTTTCATGGCCATAAGATTTCATCTTCACGAGGCATGTCCCCCATCTCATACAACAGAAAACGTCAGACTGACACTCGTGGTGGTTCTTCCATGAATTTCCTTTAGATTTTGCCTTGACTGCAACATGCTAATTCAAATGCAGCCCATCCCAAGGCAGCGAAGACATTGAGCCCATCTCGAGCCATTGCCTGTCCCTCTCACGGGCACTGCAACCTGATTCTGCTTTGGACACATACATAGGACTGGGGCAACCGTACATCACTGACACCTCTCACAGGCTAGAGTCCCCAGGGGACAGCCAAGGTGTTGCAGATGAGATGCTATTTCCAGTACAGAGACAGCAGCAACATAAAGTATACATCTGAAAAAAACATGAGATTTTGTGCTTTGGCAGCTTCAGGAAAAAATGAAGTACAAGTGTCATTGCTCAAAATGGTTGCATTAGTTAAAGGGCAGGGTAACAAACAGCTACTTTGCTTTGTTGAAAGGACTGGCACCCCCCTGCCTACCTTTTTCTATCAGTCCCATACAGCTATTGCAAGGACTGATGAGCTGCCATCACCCCCTTCATACATAACTGCCATTAATCCTGCCAAGTGCCACATAGTGAGTGGGGGCTTCACACAACCACTTCCCCGCTGCGAGGGTGGCACCCCACACATTTATGCTGTAGCCTCTCCTTGCCCACAGGCGGGCAGGCTCAGCGGCTTTCTGGGCTCCAGCAACCACAACATTTGGAGATCAGAGGCTGCACCACAGCCAGGGGCGTTGCATAGCCCCCATTCAAAGAGGTGCTGCAAGACAGATGCCGCTGCCGCCTGGCCCGGCTGACAGAAGGACATCACATCAGGCGAGCAGCCACCAGGCTGCCCTATACACTGACATACTTCACAGCATGCAAAAGCAAAGATTAAACTAAAATGCACTGGTGCTTCCTGAAACTGCCTTCAGAGAAGCAATAGGTAACACTTAGCGCAGGTTTAGCAAGAGGCTCGATGACACCACAGGGCATCAGCATACTGCTAAAATGACGGTCCCTTCACAGGTGTACGTGCCAGGGGGGCTCCGTGGGGAATGGGTTTGTGTGCTACGGAAACATCATGGAGCGCCTCCGAGACCTGAACACAGAAGTGGGAGGACGGTGGCAAGGCAAGCTGACATCCGCCTTATCGCTCATGGGTAAGTGACCACAGGCAAGCAGAGTCAGCTCCTGCTGGGTGGGTCGATCTTGCCCCATCTTCCCCCAACGCTCCCCGCTGCAGGAAGGTGCCACTAACAGCATGACACAGCATACACAGTACGCACTGCACGCTCCCTCTGACCACCTAAAGCTGCCTTTGCTCAGCATGCCATGCAATCTGCAAGAATTTCCAAACAGAAGTGCTAAACATGTTCCTACAACCCCTCGCACGTTATTTGGCACCACTGCGTTTTGCCCCATAGTGGAGTAAGTGGGATCATCCCACTTCTTCTCCGTCCCTGCCCCCATTGATTTGGATAGGCGAGATTTGGTCTAGAACAATGCACAGAAGTCCACCAAAAACATCAGGATTCCCAGCTGGGTCTCTCTTCCCCAGTCCCCAGCCATCAGCAGTGGCACTGCTTTCAGCAGGATGAAGGAGAGAGGCAAGGGGAAGAGACTGATCCCATCCATGGTCTCTATCACCCTCAGGACCCCCCACCAGAGCACCTCGGCCATAGCTGGGTGGTCTCCATATTTCCAAACTGTCTGCAGAGGCAAGATGGAGCCCCTGTCGTGGCTCACAGCTTCCAGCCTTTCGCAGTTATTGCAGTCACCTTATGAAGAAAACAGCTTAACCATCTTCATCATCTTCTGTTGCACGGCCACAAATTTGAGTTATGAACAAACACTGCTAGAATCAAGCTGGATCTTTCAGTTAAATTTGTAAATATGAAAAATGTCCTCCTGTTTAAGATAATTTGCTCAGTCCTTTTCACTGACCCAAGCAATTAAAACAAATATCCTACATTCCTGACCAGAATGGAATCAGAATCCCCCATAGCTGGCCAAGGACAAAACCTGGCAATAACCTTCATATTCAGCACTGAAGACCAAAATCCATTGCCTCAGCACTGAGAGCTCAGTTCCAGTTTCTCTGTGCGTTTCTCCTCATGTGTCTGTGCCATGATTTAACCCCAGCCGGCAACTCAGCCCCACGCAGCCACTCGCTCGCTCCCCCCCCCCCCGGTGGGATGGGGGAGAAAATCAGAAGGGTGAAAGTGAGAAAACTCGCGGGCTGAGATAAAGACGGTTTAATAGGGAAAGCAAAAGCCACGCACACAAGCAAAGCAAAACAAAACAAGGAATTCATCCACCACTGCCCATGGGCAGGCAGGTGCTCAGCCGTCCCCAGGACGGACGGGCTCCGTCACGCAGAACGGTTACTTGGGGAGACAAACACCATCACTCCGAACATCCCCCCCCTTCCTTCCTCTTCCCCTGGCTTTATATGCTGAGCATGACGTCATATGGCGTGGAATACCCTTTGGGTCAGCTGGGGTCAGCTGTCCCGGCTGTGTCCCCTTCCAACTCCTTGCCCCCCCCAGCCTCCTCGCTGCTGGGGTGGGGTGAGAAGCCAAAAAGACCTTGACTCTGTGTAAGCCCTGCTCAGCAATAACTAAAACATCTCTGTGTTATCATCAATACTGTTTTCAGCACAAATCCAAAACACAGCCCTATACCAGCTACTATGAAGAAAAACATCTCTATCCCAGCCCGAACCAGCACAGTCTGAAAAGTGCCCAACGTGCTGAGCTCCACCATTTGGTAACAGCAATTTCACGTTCTTTGGTTAAGTTTTGGACATAAATGTGCCATTTGATTTACTAGTTAGAAGCTACAAAGACACATTAACCACACAGGTTATCTTACAATACATTCACTCCACATTAATGTCTTTCAAAAGCTAAGAATATACAGCAGAATAGTCCACATTGTTTTGCAAGACAGCACATTAATTTTGAGATATATTCTCTGGTACAAAATACCTATAATGACTGTAAAGATTTTTTTCAGTTCTGATTTTAAACCTCTGGAAAAAGACCTGAATATAACAAATATTTAATGCCTTCCAGCTGCAGAATCAGTGGTCTCATACTGCTGTCTTGGAAACAGAAATACCATCTGGGTAGCAAATGAACTTTAATTAACTGTCAGTGCATCAGCTTTTATTACCAGCTATGTGTTTGTTGATATTTGCACTACCAGCAGGTTAACAGCAGCATTTCCCTCACCCCGTGAAGACTGAATTGATTTAAAGCGGAGGGCCACCTTCCTGTGAAGACACATCTCCAAAGAAGCGGTGGTTTCTGTCCATCACCCTGGTCTGCACGCCATGGAATCCAGGGTGCCACAAGCACTCTGAATGTTTTGCCTCATCCTGTGTCAAATACGCAGCGGCACCTGGATTTCACATCCCGCCTCTGCCTCTCATCTTTCAACGACTTGCATTTTAGAATCCTAAATTAACACTTAATAATCACAGAGCGCGTTCTTTCTTATTCTGCCCTCGCATATCTGGCACAGATTACGCAGTCCCTTCCTCCAATGAGCGTTTCAATACACATTTAAACTTTTTTTTCTTTTTCCCCTCTCTCCTTATAAGAAAATGTCTATGAATGGCCACTGAGTACTCTGGGACCATTTACCATGCTTGTACCAACAAACAAGGGGCTCAAAGGTACAAATGTAAGTAAACAACAGAGGGGGTTTTAAAAGGGGGGGGCGGGGGGAATAGGGGGGTGGATTTATCTCCTTCAGAAATCTCATCTGTGTTAAAAGTGTTCTGACGCAACAGCTTTCAGAAGAGCTTTTTGCTCTAGTACACTTCTGGATACATTTAAATCTAGGGGCCAGAGATTGTCTTTTTCCTACTTGAAAGAAAAACATAATAATTTAGCGAGTCAGGGCAGCATGCAATCATCAAGTAAGTTTTGGATTGTCTTACATGGCTATACTCTAGGTTTTTGTTCGCTTGGTTGAGTCAGGGTCTGAATTAAGAACTGAATTTTCAGCAGGGAGGCCTACAGGTCACCTTTTATGCAAGGGTGATTAAAAAAATAACGTTTTTAGTTTTAAAAAAAAAAAAAAGTGACCTGATATGCAAGTGGTCAGCATCCAGAACATTCCCCTGAAGTCAGGACAACTCTGGAGGCACTTAATTGCTCATGCAGGGCCATAAGGGTGGAATCTGACCCGAAGTGAAACCAAGAGAGGCCTCCATTTGATTCAGACCCTACTGCATTACTTCAGAAGAAAATGTGTCATTTCAGAATATAACAGCTGGAGGAAAAAAAAGCATTCACCATGAGATTATTTTTAGATAAATCCTGTATTGAAAGAAATCTCTGTTCTTCTGCTCTTCTAGATAAAGGATCTTCTGAATGACAAACAGAAAGCACAGTACTTTGTGAAACTCCATGTAATTGCTGGTCAGTTGAGTACCAGTAGCTTGAATAGTACTAATGTAATATATACTTTGACTGGCAAGTCAGGAGAGATATCAAAGGGAGAAAAGGTAAGTGGCCTTCCAGCCTACCTCAGCAAGAATACTAACCCTCTGTTCACTCAACAAGGAGTATGAAAGGTCTGCAGCAAGATGTCAGGTTGCAGATAGCTGCTGGATTATGAAAAACCACAGCTGTGGCCACACATTACAAAGAGTTCAAGTGAAACTTGAAAACTCACCTTGAAACCTCACCAGCCTCACAGTTCCCACTAAAATCAGTGAAAACAAAAGTTACCTTTAGAGATGCATCACCACTGAGTGACACAGCGGTCTAACACAAACCGCTCTAAAAATGTTTGCTAAAACTGTCATCTTAAATCTGCAGGCACGACCAACAGAGCTGGGGGGGAGCATTAAGAGAGCCTAGCCGAAGTAAGGGGGGGGGGGGGGCATGGGGAGGGAAAAGCCCAGACCTTCTGCTGGAAACCTGTGTGTACTGCTAACACAGAGCAAGCACCGAATACTGCAGATCCCTCCTCCCACTGAGCATCAGCATCCTTTGCATGATGCAGCAAATAGAAGTCTTCAGCATAAATAAAATGCACATGGCAATTTATCATGAAAAATATGGAGTCAAGCTCATCACTAGCCCAGCTTATTTGATGTCAGTGAACATCAGAGCAGGCTGTTCCCACAGTTTAAGAAATTTGTTCTCTACAGCTGATACACTAGATTTTATAATCTAGAATTATTTTTTCTTTGTCCATTAGATGTCTCTTAATGACTTGGGCCTATGTGAAGGCTGAAATCAAGTAATTCTCATGTTTTGCAGCAGGGCAGTGGCATCTGAGAAAAGAGATTTCTTTTATTTCTTTAATGAGTACGCACTCCATTTGTAACAGGAAAATATCATTGCTGTCTGAGGCCTGTTAGTTTCCTGCAGGCTTCAGTACAGTGCAGAATCAGCAACATTTTGTTGTTTTAAATACACATATAAGGAAGTGGGTTGTAGTCCCTTAAGATTACGGAAGTTGACCCTTTCAGTACAATCACATTTTAAATCATTTCCTGGCAGGCTTTTATTACCAGCAGTCATCAGAGCCCTTTCAGGTACACAGCTTTCCCCATAGAGCCTGTCCCTGCTTCTCTTCTGAACTTTGCTGTCCTGGAACAAAATAACATGGTTCTGATCCAAAGTCAAAGGAATTTTTTCCATTTCCTTGACAAGCATTGGAAGCAACCTTTAGCCTCCCCAGATTTAAACAGCCCAGGTGTTGGTGATGGAAGGGGGTGTTAGACTTTATTCAACAGGCATACTCACTCTGTTGTCACTCCATAATAAATAGCTGACTCTCCATTGCCTGGCTTCTTTCAGGATAATCAATTAAGAATTAGAATCCAAGGGGGAAGGAGGAAAGGAAAACTTTTGCAGGGAAATATTATTGCTTCCAATGGGATTTTGCACATTATTGACAAAGCCATGGACAACGTGGAGCCAACATTTGAAAGCAGCAAAGAGGTGAGCCACAAGCTATATATATGCAGTGTCAGGCTTTCTTTTAAAATTGTTTCACGTTAATTGAATGCAAAGGAGGATGACTCACAGCAGCTAGACAAACTCTGCTGAGCCACTGTGCGTCAACTCAGAGAAGCACCATTCAAAGCGAAAGGTAATGACAGTGTCCACAGCAAACAGACCTTTGCTCTTCTGCCAAGCTGGTCCATGGAGGATTTGGTTGTACTCGCTGCATTTGAGTGGTTCCTTGGGAAACTGGCAGCCATGATCAATGCACCTCACTAAATTCCAGAACATACTAAAAAGAAGGGACATCTGAACAGATACCAGGCAAGACCTGTATTCAAAGCAGCAATCCCCCCCACCCAAAAAAAAAAAAAAAAAAAGCTAACGTTATAAAAACTAACAATTTTGGATGCTTTGTGGGGTTTTGTGCCCTGCTTAGCATACTTCCTCGACAGTTCACTTCTTCGTATGGTCTTTTTTGCAAATACGTTATTTCTCTGCCCTTCCTCATTGAGAATGAAGAGATAATAACGCTTTCCCTATATACACACTGTATGTTCTGTGACTCTACAAAGTATTTCAGGACAATGACAAACTCTAACTATAAGCCAGTATAGCACCACAACAAGAGTGCTACCAACTCAGCCATTTCCAGACACCACCAGCCACCCAAACAATAAGGAAACACAAATGTATTCAATCTGTAATAACTGAGACTCATATAGTAATTCAAAAAGTGTCTTACAAGAATTGGCATTTATTCTGTGTTCCCAACTAAAATAAATCTTACTTTCATCTTATTTCAGGAAACCATAATGTCAGTACTTCAAGATAATGGAAGATACAGCCAATTTACATCTTTGATAGAGGTAAGGATCCAGAAAAGCAATTCCATAAAGCTATTTTCAGATGTTCTTCAATATTAATATGTAATTTTACTTTTATTTTTAAACTAAAACAGAAATCTGGCCTGGGAATGGATTTACAGCAGGACCACAGGCCTTACACAGTCTTTGTTCCAAGTAATGAGGCTCTGAGTAATATGAAAGCTGAGGCTCTGGATTACCTGCTTTCTGCAGAGGTACAGTCTTTCTGTAACACAAATCTTTCTCAAATAGTATATACATATATGGATATATAGCAGATGCATACATACTTTGTCCAGTGTTCACCTAAGCTAAGCTCCTATGATCAAGGCTTAAGCCATCTCTAACAATTAAAGGTCAGGATGACTCCTAGAAAGGAACAGGATTTGGGGTCTCCCATCATATAAAGTGATGATGATCCCCCACACCAGGCCCCCACTCCCCTGCTCTTCCCCAGACAGCACAGCCCAGGCAGCCACATGGCAAAGCCCCAAACCCTCTCCTGGAAGGCGTCACCCTTGGTGGGAACTCAAGGGGAGCAGATGCCACAGTACAGTGGCTGGGAGACACTGCTGGTGGGGTCCCAGGAGGTGGATATTGGCATCCTGTCCCCTGGACGCCTCTCCCAACACACATGCAACTTGTGAAAGGCCCGCACCGAAATAAAAGGTGATGTAGAGATGAGGGCATGGAGTGGCAGGGCACATGCCACCAGCTGAGCACCACCACTGACCCAGAGGTTTCTGATACACATGCCAGTGATGCCGTCCTCATTCCCATGTCCTCTCAACAGGCCAGGTTGGGTTTGTGTGACTCCTTTTGGGCTAAAATGGCCTCTTTTCTGCTTTGGCAGGGTTCATGGAAGTTGCTGGAGCTGGTCCGATACCACATTGTCTCCAATACTGAGGTGAGCGCAGCTGCTTTACTGACCCGGAGTGTAAGAGCATTCTCAAACCCTTTGCACTGTGAAAGCAGAGGTTTTCCAAGAACAACCTCCACTCAGTGCTGCACAGCAAGGCTGCAAAGGGCAGCTATGCCTCTGCCTTTACTAAGAGTAGCCTCGTAAAGGTCACTAACAGAAAACACAAGCCTTTCACCTCAATGTCACTAATCAAAATAAAACCCTGCTAGGAGGCATGGGGTAGTCCTCCAATCACAGCAAATTAAAACTTTGTTGTACCACACTACTGTGTTACATGCAAGTAACTATTTCCACTTTAAAATACACCTCTTGGTGATGGGGACTTAGCCCAAGTTAGGGGAATGAAAAAAAAAAAAAAAAAAACAACACAACATAATCATCCTGAACCTGAGACCCGCTACCCTAGCCTGCTGTGGAGCAAGAACTGCTGTCCGGGGGTACCGTCAGCTTGGCAGGGCTGCAGGAATAGTACTTGTTGCTATCAAAATCAAAGCGCTCTCTGAGCCTATTCTGCTAAGATTAATCTTCTGTTTATCAGGGAGAGGTGACTTTGTCATCCTCTAATTAAACCCCCTGTTTTTCCCTCCTTTTTCTACTGGAAACAAAGAGCACAACCCCAGCAACACCACCAGCAGCTAAGGCTGGAGGAGACTGATGGCTCATCCCCACCCCAGCCCCTGCTGTGGGGAAGGAGGGAAGGAGGGAAGGAGGGAAGGAGGGAAGGAGGGAAGGAGGGAAGGAGGGAAGGAGGGAAGGAGGGAAGGAGGGAA
>JAVKLA010000024.1:23064907-23075086 GCA_034782735.1 Sagittarius serpentarius
GAGGGAAGGAGGGAAGGAGGGAAGGAGGGAAGGAGGGAAGGGGGGAAGGAGGGAAGGAGGGAAGGAGGGAAGGCTCGTATCCTTAGTGAAAGGCCCTGCTCGCAGATCCGAGGCAGAGTTCACTCCCGGCACAAAGCGGGATCACAAGGAGCAGAGGCATGAGATCCACATGTCCCTTCGCAGGGTATCAGCAACGCCATTTCCACAATGGTCTAAGGATGCGAACAGGGCTATTTTTAGGGAGAGGCGATAACTTTACTTAGACTGGTTGCTATAATTAGGAGAAAAAATAATATCCTTTTGGGCAACGAGCTCTTCCCATGCAGCAATCAGCAAGCTCAGTCAAAATTTAATCACTCTAACTTTGTTACACAAGCAGGTTAGTCAATGTGAGGCTGGCCACGTAGCTAACAGGGTGAATTTGCTCACCCTAAAGAGAGATGTGGTCTTTCTTGTGAAATCCATCTGGATTTGAAAAGCATAATGATATTACATTTCTTTCAATCAATTTATATTCATTTCAGCTAGAGGTTGCCAGCCTTGTCTCAATAGAGCACATCAGAAGCATGGCGAAGCAGTTCATTTACTTTAACAGGACCAGCATTGTAAGTCAAAGGCAGCTTTTACCTTGAACAGCTCTCTCTGATCTAGGCAACCGTTTGCATGCAGGGGGAATAAAAAAAAGGGAGGAGGGGGGACATTAGCAGAGGAATTTCTTGCTCTAATGAGGCAGAAATTTTCAACTTGCCATTTCCACCTACTGTTAGAAATTAGTATTATAAAGGATGCAGAGCAAATGACTGGTATGTAAGGACAGCCTGCAGGTTCTTTTTTCTTATGATTAGCCCCCGTCCAGGAGTGATCCTCATTTATGCTCTGCCTAGTTTAAAAAAACAAAAACAAAAACTATTTAAAACATTTTAAATCATTCTTTTACATATTTTGGTTATTTTAAACAGTTCTCAGTGCACACATAGATATTCTTTCATTCCCTTTAAATGCTATAGTCTCTGATCCTGATGAACTTAGTAAACACTTTTTTAAAGGTGCTAATTTGTCAGTACTTTTGCTAAGCTGAACTTATCTGATATGGTGAGCTCTCTTCTGTTCTTTGCTTATTTTAGCCAAATATGAATGTTCTAGAGAAGAGATGCATCTATGAAAACTCTTGTAAAGGCAGAGTAGTTGCATAAGTAAATGCAGAAAGACTACTACTTTTTTTCCACCTGTGAATTTGGATATATCACAGATTCTCTCTCTCTTTTCCCCCACCTTGTCAGAGAGAGGACCAAAGCATGGTTATGCCCACTGAAATCAGTGCCTGCAGTCATCAGTAGTCTTCCCATTTTGGCCAGTCTTTTAGTCACCAGTGCCACAGGCTAACAGTGCAGATTAAGAGGAAAGCTTTAGGTACCACTGTTGTAGACCAATATGCAAGATAATGTGCAACATATGCATGCTTCTTGCATAAAACAAGCATAATAAAAAATAGGTAGCAATTAAGAAGTATGACTAGAAAGTCTTGAAATTAAATTATCAGCAATTGAGAAGCTATGAAAATTTTATTATAAATAATAATTTATTGTTTCATAGGGACAAGTCTTGGTGAGTGGAGAAGAAATGGAAGAAACAGATATTGTTGCAAAAAATGGTCGCATTTATACTCTTGCAGGAGTCCTTATCCCACCCACAATTGTTCCAATTCTACCACATCGGTGTGACAAGACAAGAAGTCAAGTCACAATGGTAAGAGAATCACGACAAATCAATAGCTCTTAACTGCTCTATATAATGCACTCCAGCTTTCTCTGCTTTCTCTGATATGGTCCATAAAAAGCGGGGTATTTTTGGAAATTAATATATCAATGACATACAGCCACCTAGCCAGCAGTACTGCACAGATACAAGTAATTTGCAAACAGGGAACCCATATGAGCACATCCTATACCACTTTAACACACCTAGTTCTTGCACTAGCCCTTTTAAGTATGTTGTCTCTCCAGTTAAACGTTTTCCTCCAGTTCCTGAATCCCACCTGTGCCTACAAGTACATGGTAAGCAGTGTCAAGTTCCCAGGGAAACTACTTCAGATCAGTATTTTAATTTCTACTAAATATGCAGGGAAAGGAGCCAGCAAGATAAAATATTATTATAATAATTAATTTTATATTAATATATTAGACATACATTATTTTCAGAAGCCACAATCTCCCCAAGCCCTGCTTTCTTCCAGTTTTCTTCCAATTAGGAATTACAAAACTGTTTCATACTTCAAAGGGCAGATTTCGACATACCTTGTTCAGTTTGGTAACACAGTACAGGCCTTTACACTCTGTAGCATTCAGATACTATTTCTGGTAAGAAGACTGAGTATCAGACTGAGCTTTTAGTTTGCAGTAAGCGTGGCTCCTATAAGCTGTTACTGGACCGTGTTCAAGCACGTATCTGGGCCAATAACAGTTCCGGTAGAGTAATGCAAAACACCTACTATCTTAACTTACAACAGTCCAGAACCACAGCCTTGAAGGAGGTTCCCAGCAGAGCTGGACAGCATCAAAATTTAATGAAGAAAACACAAGAGCTGGCACTAAAGAACTATTACCTCTGGCAGTAACTACAAAGTGCCGTATGTGCAATACAATCATAAACCAGGCAGAGCGCCGAGCTGCAATCTCCAATACAAAAAGCAATCAACACTTTACAAATTGAAATTACATTCCAGTGATCTGAATTCCCTACCAGGAACCTACCCACAAACTACGTCTGACATCAATCAATCTTAAAGCAACATGATGAAAAACTATTTAAAGACAAAACAGCATCCATCACAAAAATTATTCCCCAAACTGAAGTCAGGAACTCTTGTCAGCTTTGAAAGCTTCGTGCATAGTGTGAAATATAGTTTAATATCGAAGGCTTTTAGCAGAGCACTGCTACCAAGGAGAATACCAGAGGGAGCAGTGGCTTTGCTGTTCTTACCTGCCACCGTGCATCATCACTCTCGGAAAACAAGAGCAATGCCACCTCATAAATACGATTTGTGGTACCAGTGAAAAGTGACAAACCTTGTAGGAACTGGCAGTTGGACACGTGTACAAGAACTGTAGATCCCTAAAAATGAAACCACTATGCTAACACATACATAGCCATGTAACTGTACCCGAATACTGGTAATAGCTGCAGGACTCAGCATCTCACTCCACCTCCTCCCTGAGGTCATTGCTCCCACAGCAGTCTTGGTGAAAGGGAATGTACATCTATGCTTCGGACACTTTGGTGCAAAGACACTACCTTAATCTTCTGCTGAAAACGGGCAGATTGGACCTTCCATGGAAGTGCAGACACATTTCCCTGTCCCCCCCACCGCAGCGTGGCAGAGCAGAGAGACAGGACTCCTGTCCTCAGGAAAAGGAGGGGGCAGGTACACATCAACGGCTGAGACCGTCCCAGGTGGAGAAAGGGAGCAAATAGGTGACACTGAGCAGCATGGAGAGCAACTCTAACAGCGAGAAGCACTTTCCACAGCAATCAGCCAGATTTTTAAGTTCTAAAGGAGCAAAGAGGCACTTGCAGGGATTTTCAGAAATGCAAACAAAGCTAAGAGCCTAAGTCAGCTTCAGCCATGACTACACAGCTTATCAAAGAGCTTTTACAACACCCAAATGTATTTGCCAAAATATGTCTGACCCACAGACCTTTAAAACATAGTAGTGGCATTCATACCTCAACTATGTGATGCCCAAATGCTTTTGAAAGTCTGATCCTTTATTCCTTTAATGCTGTACAACATGAGGGGCTACTAAATCCAAACCAGTATCTGATTCTTTCCCCACAGCTCCAGTGGGGAAAATGCCGTAATTGAGGTTCATGGTCTCTTGTCCACTGATTATGAAACACAGTGAAGTAACACATCGGATGCCAGCTCTAGGATTTATTCTTACTTGGTTGAAACACAAGATGTTAGCAGTCACGAGCAACACAGCTTTGACAGACGGAGCACCTCTGCTGTGAAGACAGGCTGAGAGAGTTGGGGCTGTTCAGCCTGGAGAAGAGAAGGCTCCGGGCAGACCTTATAGCAGCCTGCCAGTGCCTAAAGGGGGCTTAAAAGAAAGAATGGGACAGACATTTTTAGTAGGGCCTGTTGTGATAGGACAAGAGGTAATGGTTTTAAACTAAAAGGGAGTAGATTCAGATTAGATATTTTACAGTGAGGGTGGTGAAACCCTGGCACAGGTTGCCCAGAGAGGTGGTAGAAGCCCCATCCCTGGGAACATTCCAGGCCAGGCTGGACGGGGCTCTGAGCAACCTGATCGAGTTGAAGATGTCCCAGCTCACCACAGGGGGGTTGGACTAGATGGCCTTTAAAGGAACCTTTCAACACAAACTATTCTATTATTCTATGACAGACTCCATATCCACACACTGAAAGGCTCAACCTCTCTGAAGTTACTGCATGTGGAGCCTGTCAGAGGACTCACCTTTAAAACTGCCGCTGGAGTCTGTTATCTCCTCAGTGCTGTAATTGCCAGTCTCTGTCACCACCATATGGTGATAAATTAGCTAGTGGGGAAAAGCAACCAAAAGGTGAAGACATAAAGATAGCTATATACTGCTGGATCATAGTGGAATACAGGATCTACGACATGGAAGCAAAGAATATTTTTCTCTTCACCACCTATACACAAGACAAATTTCTGTTCACACTGTCTGTATATGAGACTCAACTAATTTATGGTCTTCCTAGGAAGAAATAAAAGTTTCTTATAGAAGTTAAGTGTGCAGACTGCACTAGACCCTCAGACAATATTAGTTAATGTATTATACCGGCTTGAGCAAAGGATGCCAGCGCATTTGTGCTCATCTTCATCTTCTGTTTAGGAAGCTTCCAGTTCTTTAAAAGAAAGGAGTAGGGGAAGGACAAATGAAGATAAAAAGAGGAAGGTGGAAATGAACAGCCACTCAGCAAAAATCAGAGCCAGCCAATACAGCCCTAGTGCAGCTGTTTGGTTCCAGATCCATGCTGTAAGAGTTAAAAGTCATAGAACAGGTGTACTTAAAATTTACAGGGTATATCATCCAGAAGTATGCATCTCAGTAGTTGATATAATGGCTTTTCAAATGACTATCCTTATTGTTTCCATCTAGGGTGTCTGTACAAGTTGTTTATCACATGCATTGGCTCCCTGTCCGCAGGATTCAAAGCCCATCGTAAGTGACATTTCCTGACAGATTCCCTAGCTGCACAAAATGCATAGAGGGAAGGGGTTGCCATACGGTCCCCATATGTTGCTTACTGCTCTCCCAATATAGTGAGCAAAAGAACCAGATATGAATACAGGAGACTGCATAAAAATACAAATATAGACGGTACTTTAGTCTCTTTTTGGCAATGACTGAAGCATCAGGTAATACCAGCATCATTTTGTTTGCTGTTGCAAGATCCCTCATAGACTTCATAGAAGCTCTGACTCTTTTCTCAGGTAAAGTAACATCTATTTCAGATAGACTTTGGCAGAAGAGAGAGGGGAGGAATGAGAACTACTATGATTATGCTTTGAGGGTTAGTAAATGAAAAATAGGAGGTATACATTTAAAATAGACCTCACATCTGTTAAAAATTTCCTTTTGATTAAGCATCCCCCCAGAAGTTGCAGAAGCAGCTTCAGAAAGGATTAGTAATCTTCTACCTGCTTCCCATCTAAGAGATGTAAATATGGCTGCATGTTTCTCCACATACAAATCTCACGTCTAGCTACCACAGGAACTTTATTCCCCGTGATATAAAAATTCACTGGTAGTTAGTCCTATATGCCAGATTCAGTAACAATCAGCATGCCATTATTCAATAATAACGAAAAGAAAGTTCATGTTATAAAAAAGTACATATTTTTTTAAATTTTTTAAATGCAACACTATAGCAAGGTGCTTTCTGTTCTCCAGTTAAATTATGTTGCAATATTAAGACTGTATCACAGAAGTGTATGTTGCCTAGAAATACTAATGCTTCCATTTTGTGCATGTTCCAGCCTTTCTCAAAACGGAGATGCATTATTGAAGGTCCAACCTTTCAAAAAACTGGCTGTGCTAGGTCCTGCAATATAACAATAAAGGTACAGAGTTACGGTTCCTTAAGGTGAAATGTACATAAAAGTTTTCCAAAGTGTTGTCTTTGGCACTGTGAACTTTCCTTTTGAAGCTGAGAGACATTTGGAGATGTCCATGTAGTTTCCGTACCCTTCTACAGGGGGTTGAGAGGAGCTACTGTAAATCTTGGCGCAAAATAACAGGTAAATTTTTGCCAGTATCTATTGTACTAGCTGAAATAACTCTGCTCCATGATGCATGCTCACACCAGCAGCTCCAGTGAGGTTTTTTTAGCTGCCATACATTATTAACAAACCTGTTAACAACAACTCTAACTCGGGAGTTTTCACATAAGACTCCAAGCCCAAATGTTGTTGCCCCACAGATCTTCACCCATGAAGAACAGGACAGCTTGGTCCCCTCCCCGGTCCCAGCCCCTCCTGTCCCAGGACTTTACACAATATTGGGTAACAATGAGCAGGAAACGCTCCCAAGAGCCATGCTCCACTTGCTCTGCGTGGCAAGCCTAGCCCTCGCAGAAGGCATTAGCTCCTGAGAAGTACTTACACCTTTCTGGTTCCTGGGGCTCCTAAACAGGCTTCTACATTTCATGACCACCGTTAAGTAACAAGCAGAGAAGTCTACAAATCCATAAGCTTTAAGAGCCTTCTGCTATTTCCTCTTTCCCTTGAATCACACAGGTAAAACGGTTTTTTTCTAATACACTTTCTGTGATCTTGATAAATAAATGGTTCAAGCAGCCATTCATGAATGAAACAAAAGATGCAGCCAAGAAAAACATTTAGGGCTGTGTAATGGCTAAACCCCACACTAGTGCAGAGGGGAAGGAGGAAGATCAAGGCAGCATGTCTAGCTTTCACAGCACCTCCCTGGGGTAAAACACATCTCTGAGTTCCTGATCTCCGGTGCAAAGGTGACTGCCTGCCTCTGAACTGCACCGCACTCCCACTGCCAAATCTGAGAGTGCACACGGTATGAGCAGACACACACAGGCACGTTCTTAACTGCTGACAGGACGGGGATTTCTAACACTGATAAGTCTGGTAAGAACAAGGGAAGGATCTGGTGGTCCGCGCATCCCCTTTGTGGGCTGCCAACACCCCTCCTGGTTTTAAGGCCATTGCAGAGGTGGTTCTGGTTCAACACAAGCCTTTTAAGAGCCAGCTACCCCTACAGGCCTCTGCCAGAGGGCCAAAACACGATGAAGAGCTGCCTTTTGTGCACTGCCTCCACACTAAGGCACTGGAAAAGAGGATATTTGCTTTATTTCACAGGAACCAAAGTGCTGCAAAGGCTTCTTTGGCCCCGACTGCAGTCCATGTCCAGGAGGTTTCTCCAAACCCTGCTCAGGAAATGGGCAGGTAAGCAAGGCATCCAGCAACACCCCGCACTCCCACGGGGGGAAGGACGGGCTGTGTCCCAAAAGTCCCTGAAACACTTCTGCACAACAGGAGTGTTAGGCTCCACAAGAGCTGCGCCCTCCATTTACCTCCAGTGATGGCCGTGAATTTCAGGTTCAGTTATACAGAGGAAGGAAAAATGAATCGGTCTGCTCTCAGATGTCCAAATTGGAGGTTTCTATGGTTCCAGCACACAGGCAAGGCTGGGGCTGGGTGACCCACTCTGATACTTTTACTTTGCACAGCACAGGGTAATGACCCAGCTCATTACTCTCACTTTAAAATTGTAAATGAAGGTAGAATACACAGCAGCAAAGTACAAGCACACGGAAAGCTGCTTTGAAACACCTTTTTCATCAAAGCTGAGGTTCTTCCTGCTATTCTGTTACAGTCATAATATGGACAGGCATATCATCTCTTCTCTGGGGGAAGGATAAAGATTCATTTCAATTTATACATAAAAATCACCTCTCTTCCATATCACAGTGCATCGACGGCCTGGATGGAAACGGGACCTGCATTTGTGCCGAGGCATTTCAAGGCTCACGCTGTCAGTTCTGCTCAGACCCTGGCAAATACGGACCTCGGTGTGACAAAAGTAAGTACAGCCCTACTTCCTCCGCGTAAGAGCATGGGCTGTTTCTTTTGGACCCCAGTAACATGAAAGTAGGAGTTAACCGCTCGCTAAATAGTCTCTATGGCAGATGAGCAAGATGTCTCTGAGGTAATTTCATTTCTTATTTCAAAGGGATACATCATAAGCCCAGAGTCAGTGAAAACCTTCTCACTGACTTAATTGGGCTTTCTGCAGGGGTCATAGCTTGCTTTATACTAATTTATCATTATTTTCATTTCTGTCTCCCTCACGTAAGTAATTGAAAAGAAAATCTTTGCTATTCCATTCCGATCTGGTATTGCCCACAACAGATTCTGCCTGGAATGACAAACATATGCAGTCTAAGAACACCTAGCTCTATAAACAGAGTGTGTTTAGGGCCACTTAGTCACCATCCTTACTGAATAATTGCTGATCTATTGAATAGCTTATAGTTCTAGCAGTCATCTTCTATATACTGACATTTAATCCTGCTACATCAAACCATACTACATTTGAGAGCCTACAGAACATACAACATCAAATTATATTCCCCACCTACAAAATAATTTTAATCTTCTTTGCTACGAAACAGCCCGTCATTCATGAAGCACAGCTCACCCAAAGGTTCAGAGGTACAGGGACAAAAACTGAGAGACAAATTCCGTAAGGAAAGGTGGTATTGCCTAAGCTCCAGTCCTGCCACAGCAGTACGTGTTGGCTTAACTAGTCCCCACTGGCACACGTTGGGATTCCAGAATGCTCACCTACTATGTCCTTAGGGCACATTGCTGTGCCTCCCAGCAGCTCTAGTAAGCCCAGCCCCAGCAAAGTGCTGGTAGCTCTGTGCTGCTGCTCTGTGTACTAAGCCCAGCGCCGTGCAATTTGTAGGATTGTGGACTCGGTATTAAAAAGCTTCCCATATCACTGAAGGTACGCCAACAGTTGTGCAATGAAATAACTTTAGCCTTAATAGCCTAGGACATAGTATTTTGCTCCTACTTCTCTGAAGTACTTCAAAATTCACTGATAGTAAGTGCACTATAAAGACACAATGGATTTTAAATAGTTTCCCATAAAACACATCTGAAAAGACATGGATATGATAAATAAACAGTAAGTCCCCCAACTAAGTGAGACTTTAAAATACAAAAGTTTACGTTCTAGAAAAAAGGAGGGCCTGATTCATAAGAAATGCTATGTAAGGATAGATGCCTTTTGCCACTGTGGAACTGCACATTGTAATTTATCTCTGGTAGAATGCCTCTGCATTTATGGGAAGTGCGATAACCGAATAGACAGCAATGGGATCTGTCTTCCTGGATCATGCAGAAGTGGATACACGGGGAAACTCTGCGATAAGCAGATTGTTCCCTGTGAGCCCTCCCTACGGTTCTGCCATGCACATGCAGACTGTCAGCTTCGCAATGGCACGGTGAGGTAAGTCAGCAACTTGCATCTAATTAACATTAACTATACTGCAGCTCTTTCCCATTTGCTTGACCAAAAGAGTGCCTTGTAGCCGTACACAAACATCAGCCCCTGAAACACTGCTATGCAGCAAATGAGCGTTAACACGCACCACATCGACCTTGAGCTGCAAGATAGCAATTAAGAGTTCTCAATACCCTACTCTGTACCTTATATTTAACACCAATAAGATAGATGCATACGGATCTGACCTTGTTCAGAAGGCTGCCTTCCTACCAACATCTACAAAGGCTCTTATTTCTAACCGTCCCCTTAGTGAATTAGGAGTTTGAGCCTTGCTGAAAAACAATGAAGTTCTCAAGCAGTTTGGGGATAAACGGCTCACTCCGGTCAGCTCAGGCAAGGTTTGCATGCCACACCACCGCAGACTTCAGCACAGGCTCTCCAGTCCTGACAGGACTGGGCACAAAACTCTGTTACCGCTACAGCTGCCTTGCGCTCACCTTCACGCGCAGCAAGTTTGCCGCTTGCCGCAGCGCATTCATAAGGAGCCACCACAGAAAGCAGAATAGGGGATGCTGCATAACTTGAGCGCTTAAGAAATTCCCTCCAATATAGGTTAATCAGGCGGGGGGGGGGGGGGGGGCG
>JAVKLA010000024.1:23075186-23158205 GCA_034782735.1 Sagittarius serpentarius
GCAGGGAACGACCCAGGGAAACAGGGGGGCTTGTTGTGTTGCATATATTTCAGGGAGAGAGCTATCTTCTGTGTCACTGAAAGAAAAAGCAGCCCCAGCTCATAATTAATTTAGAACTATTAGCTCACCTTTGTAAAGATCACATCAGTGCAGAATTAATTTCACTCCCCATCTCATACCCAGAGAATGGATCTCTGATTTGCCTTAATTAACCCAGTCAGTATTTTGGAAAAAAACCCGTAATGTATGCACTTACGCTTTTTGCATCATGAATCCAAGGTTACCAATTTTAAGCTGCCTATAAACAGCATGTTACAGTGGAAAACAATTGCTTCACTTTACAGCTATCCTACCAGTTTAATGCCTCCCTTCTCTTGTCTCTATAGCTGTGTTTGCAAACCCGGCTACGAGGGAGATGGCATGAGCTGCAACAAAGCTGATCCTTGTGCTGCTTTAAACCCAGGTGGCTGCAGTATCAATGTAAGTATGTGCTTTCCCCACAGAGCCTGACAGCATAGAAAAGTAGGCGGTAAGGAAGGTTTGGCCAGAAACTTTTGCAGAAGGAAGAGTCACAATTTTCACTGCAGTTTCAAGCTCTTTCCCCAGACAGCAGCATCACTATTGCTTCGACAAGCCTTACGCCTAAAGCCAGATGCCACTTAACTGTCCTGAACGGATGCCTCTGCATCCCCCGCAGGCCGAGTGCATTCAGATGGGCCCAGAAGAGCACGCATGCGTTTGCCAGGCAGGATGGACAGGCGATGGAAGGGACTGCACGGCCATCAACAACTGCCTGCTGCCCACCGCGGCAGGGTGCCATGAAAATGCCACCTGCATATACGTTGGGCCGGGTCAGGTACGTCCTCTCACATTCAGTGCAACCTTTGGCACTAGTCCTCACCCATTTTGTTCTGCTGGTGCTTCCTACCCTATTCTCTTCCCCAAATTCTCCTCTCTCTCCCAGCCACCAGGTTATTTCCACACAGCACGCTCTACCCAAAGCGGTCTCCTTCAGTTCCTATCCCAGGGCTCCCTCCCTCCTGCATGGTGGTGTTCTGGCAGCAAATACTTTTTAGTAAGTACATTAGTAGATGTCAGGTATAAAGGTCTTCTAGAGATATTAATCAGTGTCATTCCACCAAAGTCAACGGAGCTACGCAGAAACACAGAGACTAATTCACCACGTCTAGAATATGCACGCTATTTTAATCATTTTAATGAATTACTGTGTTTTATTGAAATGACAGAGTGACTGCAAGTGTAAGGATGGATTTCGGGGGAATGGAATTGAATGCACACCCATAAACTCATGCCTGGAACAAAATGGAAAATGCCATCATCTGGTGAGTAATTAATCATTCCCTGAACAAAGTGTTCAGATACATATCACAACTTGCCTCCTGCGCACACCATAGAATTTCCTTGCCATTTCAAGCCTGCAATTTCTGTTTGAGTTGGAACAAAGCTTTCCAAGCAGTGCTGCAAGCACCAAAAATGCTATGTGAACCACATCAGCACGGTATGTGTGCTGAGGACAGACTGCAAGGACTGGTCCCAATTCTGCCTGCACAGAAGGACCATCTCAAGCCTGAATAAATAAATGTTGCTTCTCTACCAGCAATTACAATTTGGATGCACTAGCATATTGGGATGTTTATGCAAGTCACATCTCTACACAGGCATCTATCAGCTTTATCAGTAGCCGCATGTGTTCGGCAGACCCGCAGGCTCTGCTGTGCTCTGTAGTGCCTGCAAGCACCACACCAGTCTCAGGCAGGACACCGAGCTAAAGCAAAGAGCATTGGAGAGCAGGGGATGGATCTGCCATAGTCAGGTGAAGGAACAGGGCCCACTTTACGTAGGGAAGAAGTAAGAAAGGGTGGAGTGAGGGTTTAGATTCCTATAGACTTAGTGCATGGTGGGCAGGTAAGGGAGTTAGTGCCCTCAGCTAGTGGCACTTTTCCTATAGGAGGGTGAGGACCTCCATGGAAGATGGTACAAAGGTCCTTTGTTAAGTTTATGTTTGCATGTGAATGGGTTTCAGTAAGAGGCTTCACAGGCCATCCTTGCTCTTGAGTCTTCTCCTGAGTATCTGACAAATTTTCTCTCTTTCTGGTTCAAAGGCAACTTGTCAGTTTGAGTCCTCTCGTGGCTGGGAGTGTGTGTGCCCAAAAGGCTACAAAGGAGACGGTAGAATATGCTATGGAAATGCTGCAGATGTAAGTAAGATAGTCATCTTCTCTGAGCACAGGATCTACTGCACACTTCTCACACTGGATCTTAACCAGAGAGATAGCAAAGCCATTATAAACAGAAAAATATGATGCCTACCAGTGCTATCTGCAAACAGTCTTCCAGCTGGAGACGCTTGCCTGGTACAGAAATGATGTGTTGTGTTTAAAAACATAGCTTGGAAAGGGGCCTAAGGGATCCCAGAGTATTTCTTTCTTAGGACAAATTGAAAAATGCCAGCCCCAGAGGCCTAACCTGCAGAAGTGCTAAGCACTCACCTCCCAGCTGGGAACAGTGAGCACCCAGCTCTTCTGAAGTTCTGCCTTGAGGTCTATCTCAGTGGAAACAGTCAATTTATCAGGTCAAAACAAACCATGCTGACCGGCAGGCAAATAAAACCAAACCAACTAAATTGGTGAAATAAATATGCATTTAACAGCATAGGAAAAATTAAAGTGTCAGCTGTCCCAGCCATTGGCAATAATCTCACATGGCTCTTGGCGCTGCCTGCCATCCCTGCTCATACCATCATCTATCTCTGTTCCAAGTACTGTGGCAGAATAAAGGCTCTCCACTTGCAGGATGATATGCAAGATGCTGTGCAAATACCAACCAAAACAACATACTTTCTTTCAATTAATTTTTTATGGAGTTAAAAGATTTAGGTTTAAATTCCCAGAATATTAACACTTAACCTGAGGTCAGTACGTTACATACCAAGGTCAGGTACACTTAATACACGTAAGCAATAGATGGCCTGATTTTCAAGAGTTGGTAACCCACTATTCCCATTACTAGACAGTATTAGTACTAGAAAAACACGAATGTCCTCTCTTTTCACACACACTGAAAACCTCCTCCTCCATGTCACATCAGCCAGGCCAGACACAGCGGGTTATACCACAAGCTACAGCAAGAGTACTTTGGTACATCTAATTACAGCTTACATACTCATTGCTTTCTCTTTCTTTTTCTAATCAGGAGTTATCTACTCTATCAGAAGCAGCTGCATTTAACCAGTGGGTTAATGTAAGTACACTTCATGGCTGATTTTTCTGAGTATGTTCAGGTTTGCAGAGATGCATGAGCCTTGTAGCCTCGAGAAATGGGAACCTCACAGCAATATTCCCATCATAGAGCAGAGGCCCAGGCTCTGGAGAAGCATCAGAGTGCCTCTCCCACCAGTCGTCATGGCAGGGTTGATCATCTGGTTCCCTATTTCTGCCTGAAAACCGAAGTCCGATCCCAAATTCAGGCAAGTAAGGAAGCTCCACAAGCAGAAGAGCTAGTTACAAGCCCACTCTCCGAGGCAGGGGGCTATATAAGCCGTGACTAGCTCTGTACGCAAGTACACTGTAGTCCAGATGACCAGCAGCAGGGTACAAGGAGAGCCTGAATATGCCCCCTTCTCTTGTGCAATGCAAGTAAGCGGAGAGGGAAGGCAGTGCCTTACCCTCCACATGTTCACCGTGCCCCGTGGCAGAAAAACGCAACTGTATGGCTGGTCAGCGTGCTGCTGCTGCTGCGCAGCAAGCAAGGAGGAAAAAACTCGGTCTGTGCAGGCTTGACCGAGACGCAGCAAAAGAAGGAAGAGATTAGCTTGTTTGGCTCCAGATTAGGGAAGAAACACCAATTTAGATTAAAAAAAAAAAAAAAAAAACAAAACACAAAACCAAAGCTCTAGATAGACTGATTGTCACAATCTACTTTTTCTTTTCACATGCTATCATCTGTTACTAGGGCAGCAGTAACATTAGAGGTCCTACCCCACTATGGTTGGCACTGTATGAATAAAGACCAAACCAGTTTCCCCCAAGAGCTTAAAACCTAAATATAAGAAGTGTACAGCAAATACGTGGCAAACAGAAAGGAACAGTGATATGTTAATGAATAGCATCAGAAGTCAGAGCACATTAGCTGCTTTCATGCTTTTCAAAGTTAGACTGCTTGGGGATCATTAAAGCACGCAATTGCAACAGGGACCTCAGGGAGCTGCTTAAAAGAGAGGCCAGTGTGGCTCATTTAAATCAGTTATCCGCCTGGCCCTGGGCTCAGATTGCAGCGCTGGACCCTGTGTAGAGAAACTAATGAAGTTAAAGAAATCAGCACAATAGGAAAGGCTGTTCATCTGCTAATGTGCTCTTTAGATAATGAAGCAAAAGGGAAAAAAAAAAGTCAGGACACAGGTTCTGTATAATCTATTGAAACAGGGATGTGGAAGCCTCTGCTACACTTCAGAGAAGTGGTGTTCCTTTAAATAATGATAATTAAAAACATGAGCAAAATAGGGAGCTATATCCATCAGTGTGGTTTTTAACTTCATACTTGAGCAGGAATGTGATGTTTGCCACTTTTCATAACCAAATTTTTTTCTTGCTGGTCAGGAAGGATGAGAAAGGGAAGTCTGTTGCTATTTCTGTGTTTAAATATTTGGAAGGCAACAGTGATGATAGCTAGAAAGACAGATGATCTTAACAGAGACAAAATTCCCAGCTATATAAGGGAGACGATTCCCTTCTTGACTTGAAGCCCCGTATGGGTATTGAAGGACTACCCAAAACAAGCCAGCTTCCAGGCAGCATACCCATTGCAAAAAGGTAGAATCCAAGCTCATGTTGCTCCCTCAAGTTTTGCACTATCAAAACTGGCAAGTTGTGGAGCCTGTGAAAAGTTTGGAGAACCACATCTTCAGCAAGATCACATTCAAATCTTCAGCTCTCCTTTTTCTAGCCCACAAAAAAAATCCACACAACTGAAAGAATCCTCTCCAGTGGAGGCTCTCTCCATCCTTAAGGCAGATAGAAACATATGGAAGATGAATCAGCCCGTGCGCACTACAGAGCCCACATACCCCATCCAAAATTAGAGCTGTCAGCTGCAAGCCCCACCGCAGTGCTAGTGGGCACAGATATCCCTTGGACATCTTGAAAAATCCCAGCCATGTTAAATAGTCTTATTCCAAATGGGAACATGGTGTCATGTGGGTTTCTTATTTCACGGTTCATGATCCTTCTATTAAACAGCATGGAGTGCTCTGTAAGAGCAGGTTACTTGAAGTTATCAGTAACCACTAGTATTTATCACCGTGATTATTTTTTTTCTTTAACATGCAAGTGCATAAAACAGAATCCATGAAACAGACTAACTTTTGTGGGAAGCAACTTATGTGTTCCATAATAAAAAACAGTTTTGACCTAAACATTACTTCTGCCCTTTAAATGCTGCCAATCTATTCTGTAAAAAATAGCCACTCATTTACCATTTTTGTACAGCTCTAAGTAGTTTTGTTCAAGTCATTGCTCAGTATAATAGTTTTCCCTCCCCAGGCTGGTCACAAAGCACGTCACATACTCCACCTTGCTATAAAGTCACCGGCTGCTATTTATAGATCGTCCTTAGGATGAATTATTTTACCCTCTTTACTTTCATGCAGGAGGCTGAGATAAACTCAGTGTTGTCCACCACCTCAAACCTAACTGTCCTCGTGCCTTCTCTACAAGCAATTGAAAACATGGATGAAGATGAGAAAGCCTTTTGGATGTCAAAGAGTAACATCCCAACTCTACTGAAGTACGTTAATGGTTTGGGGTTTTGGCGTTTTTTAATTAATTGCTTTTTATGCCAAACAGCCTTTGGTGTGAAGCCACCAGAGCAAGACAGCTATTATAATTTTAAGGAAGAGACATAGAATTCCTCTTCTAGTTACAGTGGTGTAAATGCCTGTAGCAGCTCCACTGAAAACAAAGGCATTACTCGTATTATGTCAAAAATGTTTAAAGGCCAAGCTAAAGATCAGAACATAGCTGAACTAGGTATTGTACAAACAATTCCTGCTTTAAACCACAGTTTTAGACACACTAAGCATATTTATTGAAAAAAAAAAAAAAAGATAAAATACAAAACCTTCAAATCCAGTTAATTTCCTTCAGGTATCATGTATTGACAGGAGCTTACAGCTTTGCTGATTTCCAGAATTTATCGTCCTCTGACATGCTGCCAACATCTCTACAGAGCAACTTCCTACACCTGTCTAAAGAAAATGGGGTGAGATGACCTGCAAACCACTGTGGTATCATACACCAAACCCTGACCATCACTGCCACCAACTTTCTTGTATTACAAAACCACACAGACATTATGTATCTGTATTTTAAGAAGACCGTGTCATAAAATTAAAGGAATAGATCAATTATATTGGGCCCTCTGGGAGAAACACTAATTTGATTTTCTCCGCCACGTTTACCTATCTGAAATTTGTCCACAATATTATTTATTCCTCATGTCCCAGTAGCTGCTGCAAATGCTGAACAGTCTTGTAGCCAAGTGGAAGAATAGTCCCTGCCTAGAGCAGCCTGTATGAACTAATTTAAGATAAAGAGCATCAAGAAAACCCAGTAACTTATTTTAGGCAACTGGGAAGGTAGGAGGAAGCAGTGACACCGCACACATGTCTGCACGGGCAACTTGATAGTCCCAAACCACCCAAAGGTATTTTTAATGGTAAGTAACTACAGCTGACAGCCCTTCCCCCTCAGCCTTCTTCTTTAGTACTCCATGTTCTGAGGAGGATTTTTTGGAAATTCATATGGCACATTTAAGCACTTCATCCCCATTAAGGGAGGGAAAAGCTCCCACCCCCTTTGTGCCCTGAGGGCCCTTCAAAGCTGCACAGAAACAGGAGGGCATGAATCAGCACAGGAGCTCAGCCTGCCGCAGGGTGGGGGTGAGCACACCTACCCCGAGTAACCACCCCAGTGCAAACCACCCCACGGCTTTGCCAGTCTGCGCACGGGGAACAGCACGGAGTCCCAAAGTCACCTCTCCTGCGCGTGGCTCCCCGAGGGTAGCCCATCCTCTGGTGCAGACTGGCGTGAGCAGAGCTATGGTGGAGCCCCAGGCAAGCGTTTGGGAAGGTGTGGAAATCCACAGCGTAAACCACTGGAAAACCACCACCACCACCACCACGATGTGAAAGCAAACCCTCTCTCCTCTCCCTCTTTCAGAACCTCACCCTCGAGGGCGCTCACATCGTGGCTGGTGACATTGCATCCACAAATGGGATCATACACGTTATTGATAAGGTATATGTCCGTATAGGGAGGAGTTGTTCCTCTGCACCACAAGCCGCGGAAAATAATTAACAGCTCTTGGAAAAAAGCATTTGCACAGAACAGCATTTTGTCCTGCATCTGATCCTTGCGGATGCAACCATGGCACGTGCACACGTGCTGACGTGGGATATCTGCTCCCTTTTCAGGTTCTGACCCCCCTCCGCAGCACCGTCATGCCAAGGCTGCTGGCCCGCCTGGAGCAAATGCCAGATTACTCCATTTTCAGGGGCTACGTCATTGTAAGCTTTCGCATCGTTTTAAGAATAGAAGCAGTTCCCTGCTGTGTTTGCATTTGGACTGGTATCAAACTATCAGTGGTCATTCTGATTTGTTTTTATGTGTTTCACAACAGCAATACAGGCTGGCAAACGAAATAGAAGCTGCAAACACATACACAGTCTTCGCCCCAAATAATGATGCCATAGAAAATTACCTAAAGGATAAAAAGCCTGCTACTCTGGTACGTATTATTCACAAGCCTTGTCTTAACTCAGTTTTTCATCTCAGTTTCAAGTGGATGGTTTGAGAGGACACAGAAATAGGAAAAGGGATTTGTTTTCCAGAAATCCAGTAAGTTTGGGTTTGTTTTTAACATCAGAGAAGGTGAGGAGGGACATTTTCCTGGCTTGCTGGATGAGCCTAGCTATTTGTTATGGGGTTTGTCCTTCTCTAGATTAAAACCATGCTGATAATATCCAAGATGTTTCATCAGTAGACTTTCTGTTGTTGTTGTTTTTGTTTTTGCAAAGATCATCAGTACAGGAATGACCAGGAATAACAATGAAATGAGTTTCCTAGGTGAAAAAGTCCAGTCCTCTGTCATCACTGGGAACCCCATCATTAATAATGACACAAAATATTCTGACTCTTTCTTAAAACTATCCAGACGCTTGCTCTGTCACTCCTGCAGGAACACTACTGTCCAGCCACTTTCTGCAGACCATTTCTAATCCCAGTTTACAAGCACCATTGGCCAGTCCCAGGGCTCAGAAAAATTTCTGATATTTTCCTGGCTAGAAAAATTTCCTGAAAAACCCTATTGTTGCTGCCCACTCCCAGGAGCCCCACACCAGGGTCGTGCCCAACCTGGCCACCAGCTCCTCCCACCAGCACAGACATGTCCATCCCACCCTCCCCTGCCGACCTCAGTCCTCGTGCCCAGAGCCAGTTTATATGATTTTGACAGCACACCTCTGGCCAGTTTATATTCCTTTATTCTTACGCCAGGAATATGCTTTAGCTGAAACAAATTTCTCTGGCATTTGTGCCCTGATGTATTTACAAGGCCAAACAGCCTTCCCAATCCTGCCAGCCTCCTCCCAAGATAAGCTGTTTCCTGCATCATCCCAGCGCCTTTCTTCGTATTTGCTCCAGTTTGAAACAGCTTTATCGAATGCGCATATCGAGAGCCACACCTTGCAGAGGAAGCTTTGCCCATGACTTGCTCAATACATTAATACTTCCCTGCCTCTTCCATAAATATTTACCCCGCTGCACTCTGTCCCTACTTTCATGGTCTCTTTTTACAACCAGGAAGCTGAGGAGCACAGGGTTCAAGTGACTCGTCCCAAAACGTTTACCAACAACTGGCAGACCCATGGCAAAAGTCCCGCTTGCTGCCTCACCAGAATAATTCATGCATGATCAAGCTACCTCTGCTCAAATTACTTCCGAACGCTATTTTAGTTGTTTCGTGGCACGGCATCATCATTTCCACATCACTGTAAGAAGCATTTGTAACAAACTGAGAGACACACAGGACATCAATCCCATTGGACTCAGGTTACACACACAGAAATCCTTTTCATTTCCACTACTTGCCAATATTTCTTCTTTCTTCCATCCTCCCAACCTTGCCTGGTGCGGCACTCTGACAAAGAAAATCAGAAAACAACCATAAGGTTAAGCCTGCCTAAGCCTTGTCCTCTTCACAAAACACCTTGGGAGAACTCTGCTGCAGAGGGAAGAGCTCGGCACAGAGAAGAGACCTCATTTCTTGGCCTCGATGAAGCAAGGTGTTGTTCTCACTCTGCTGGCGATTAAAGAGAGAAATGAAGATGGATGAGAGTTAACTTTTCCTCCAAAGCATCCAAGCCAGGAGGATTAAATAGGGTTGGACACTGCTGGAGGCTAGCTCTATCTTAGTTCCCACCTTCTTGCCTGCAAATATTTCTTTCTCAGATCTTTGGAAATCAAAATAGAATGGGTCCCACCCGAAGAGATGTAAAGACCACTATTTCACCCTGGGGGCAAAGCCAGGCAACATCACAAATCAGACACAGAGCTGCAGCAGCACCATGTGTTGGCCAGGCAGCTCCTACACTCTCCAAATGCCCCAGCTTCTCTCACAGCTACAAATCTCTCACAAACACATCCTACTTCTGCTTCCTCCTCCAAGTCAGGGAGAGCTCTGGGAGTTCCCTGCTTCGGAACAAAGTGCAGAAGCCTTGGGAAGCCCTCACAAAATTTTGATGTACAGAGAATAATGTCACCACATCAATGAAAAATGAAAACACTCTAGCAATGAGGCACAGAAAACTTTGCAATTAACAGGTGTGGCTCTAACACTTTATTGACTGAAGAAGACCTTAAAGATTTAAGAAAAAAAAACCAAACCACACACCACCCAAACCTACAAATTACTGTAAACATTCATCTATAGGTTATTCTGGGATTCCCAAAAGGAGGAGGAATAGGTATGGGAAAGATTTTATAAAAGCACTCATGAATATGCAACTTCTGATGTCAAATGAACTCATTAAAAGCTCAGAGCCCTAAAAAGTCACCTAACTTTTCCCTGAACCTCTCAGCCAGCCCCGTGCACAGAAAGAGACACTACCAGGCACAAGCAAACCTTGGTCCCACCAGTTCAATAGCCTTCCATCCCCCACGGTCAAGAAAATTTCATTATGACAAGAATGCAGACTCTCCGCCATAGGAAATATGAAACAACCTGCCCGTTGGAGAAGCTTCTCCTTAAATTCAGGCAATCTATGTTTGGCTTATACCCTGTGGGAAAAGCTATCCCTAATAACTTTTCATGCTTTGTTACCTGACTCTGAGTTTAATTGTGTGTTTGCAGGACGAAGGCCAAATCCGCTATCATGTTGTGCTGGATGAGAAGCTCCTGAAGAACAGCCTGCACAATGGCATGCACAGGGAGACCATGCTGGGGTTCTCCTACCAGGTTGGGTTCTTTCTCCACGATGGCCAGGTACTGCTGTCTGCACTTGCTCGGGGAAACAGGTTTCCTGCTTTTTACAAATCCAGCTTCAAAATTAAACTAACACGCAGTCAAAAGGAGCTGTGCACCCCACATTAGCTTCTGGGACGCAATAGCACAAAAGTTGTCAGTCAAATGCAATGCCTCTCTCAGACCTGCTTAATCCAAAGTCACCCTTGAAGGGATCTTTGAACTTAATTTCAGTTATGATGTTCACATTTAGCATTGCATTTTAGAAGCTACTGTGGTGGACATGCATCTCCAGCAGCTACAAGCCTGCATTGCAAAGCAGTCATTAATCTGGCTTCCAAGAGCTATTAAAAACCTGCCTTCAGTTATAAAACATTAATTCTATTTTCCGTGGATTTACTCCGCTTTTTACCTTAAGAGCTCGAAGCACTTGGCAACAAATACGAATTGCCTTTCAACACCACTCATGGGAAAATCAGGCACAGCAAGTTTAAGCGACACACCCAATTCTGTGGCACAGCCACAAAAGGAACTTGGTCCTCGTCCTTCTCTGTCCCAGAGCTGCCTCTGGGCATCGGCAAAGGAAGACAGAAAGCTTCTCACCAAAACAGTTGCAGCCCTGTTGTTTGCTCTGCCCACAGCAGAGCCTCAGAAAAGCATCTGCTCATGGGGCTGCCTCTGGCGAGGGCACCATGCGAGTGTGGGGTAGCAGCGAGATGATGAAAGTCCTCCTCGAAGGAGCAGCTGCTGGGAGGGCTTCCCTGAAGCCCGTCATCCCCCCTAGACAGCAAACCCAGCTCTTGGCTTGCTTTAGGCTCCTTCTTCTAAACCTTTATCTTTACACCCCACGGTGGAAAAAGCTGCTCTGCCAAATCCTATTGCTAAGAAACTTCAACAGCCTGCATGACATCTCATGCCCTCCAGTCCAGTGAAATCTCTTAAATGCAGCAACTGGGAGGTGAGCAAGTGCTTGAAGTTAACTACGTTCTTTGGTTTTCCTACAGCCAGGCTTGTACGTTGCTCCTCCTTTCACCTGCCACTGCTCTAGTTACCGTATAGCTACCAAACAGCTCTGCTGCTTTCTAACCGATTGCGTTTCTTTTGCAGCTGTTCATAAATGATGCTCCTATAAGATACACAAATGTTGCAACAGATAAAGGAATTATTCATGGATTGGGAAAAGTCCTGGAAATCCAGAAGAACAGATGTGATATTAATGATACTGTGATCACCGTAAGTGGTTCTGTTCATACAGATGTTTAAAGGCCCGGAGAGATGTATAGCCAAACACAGCTAAAATGCACAGGATACATCACACTATTTCCCCGTAAGGAATGCATGCATTTTCCGCAAAGGATATTCCTACCAGAGTTTTAGCATCTGTTAAGACTGCTTCGATGCTGCAATCAGTGTACTGGCAGCCTAGATAAAATATAATTAGAGTAACACAGGAATAAGCCATTTCCAAACTGTAATTTTCAGAAAATTATAGCAACGCACTATTCTAATACATCTTCTTAGCCATACCACTTGTTTAGAAAGCAAACAAATAGGGGGAAAAAAATAAAAAGGAAAATAAAGTATTTTTAGTGAGGGGGAAAAAAAAAAAAAAAAAAAAAATCTTTCTTTTCATTCCAGGTATAGATTACTGCTGCCCATACACATGAACTCCTCCTGCCCTCGAGTAAAGCATTGTCCCTGTTTTATTCCTTTTTCATATGAAATACAAATGGTTTTGCATTCCTAGAAAGAATAAGATGTGGTTTCCTCGAACTGCCAGAGAAACGTTCCCTTTGCCTTTTCTCCTGAGTGAGTCAAATGGAACAGCAAACAGGCAGCTTACATCCCTTTTTATGGGGCATGCAACAAATTATGTCAAGAAAAACAAAGTGACACTCATGCTTCAGTTAAAGCAAATTTAACAGGCATGAATTTTTGTAGCTTAATTCTTTTCCTTGGGATACGGTCCCATATTTGAGTATATTTCACCCAAGGCTTTTCCCCAGCTTTGCTCAGTCAGGTTCTTTGCACACAGTCCTTTGTTTTCCCATGGAAAATTATTTTCCCCGCTATGTTCAAATGCAGCGACATGCTTAAACATTCATTTAAGCCCTGCTAAAAGTAAGGACATAGTTAGCTAAACAAGAATAATATTAAATATTGTGTACTAGGTACAACAGGTATCTAAGCACTTTGCAGAAACTGACCTTAAATGTGCAAATGATTCACACGCACACAGAGCACAGGACATACACACGGTATGAGTTTTCCATTTCCAAGCTGCCCTTGTGCCACAGGCAATCTGTGTCCAAGTTCAAGATTTGCCTGTTATTGTGCTTTCGATGGGGAGGCCTTTGGGAAACATTGAGCATTGCTTTAGAAGAGCAAAGAGAAATACCCAAAAGAGCTTTCCTTCTCCTTCCCCTTGGGAGAAGGCTTCCCATGGGGTGTCCCTACAGCCCCACTGGTAGGGATGTTCTTCCTCACTGAGCAGTCCAGCTACCCTCACCACCTTTACCAAAGGGATTATCCCGATTACGCACCCTGAGGGCTAGGTTGAGAAATATAGCTGGAAATGATGCATTTTCTATTAAACAACCCATCTGCAGCTCTATACAGTGTATTAACTACCTCCCATTTGTGTTGCTTAAGGAAAAGTGCAGAATTTGTTCACAGCCATCAAGTTGTCCCCCAGGAACAAAAGAAATAGTAAGTATTTTATCATTAATGCTTATTTTTTTTAATCAAAACCAAGCATAGATGCATTCAGTCCTGGTTTTAATATAATTGCCTCAGTTTCAGCAAAAGTTACCGTAGCTGCTTCAGCCTACTACACATACTACTTATAGTCAATAGACTCAATCCACCCTGAGAGCAAGGGAGCAGAATCAAGAGCAGCTTAAAGGTAGTTTTATCCTGAAAGACCAGTTTCTAGTATGTACTGGAACAAGTGAACCCTTCTCTAACCCTTCTCTAACCTCTACCATGCAGAACTGAGGGAGCTGAGCATGGTCTAGAGTATGCTTGCTACAGGAGGAATTACAGAAGCAGCTTTTAGCCCTTCAAATCAGAGATGTACAGAAGGACAAACTCAACCTGGGCCCAACAATATGCTGTGAGTTACGGTCACAAGGAGACTTGGAGACTACAGAGACTTTGGATGCCCAGGTCCAACCCATGAGAACTGCAGACATTTAGCAGGTCCCTGTCAACCACGATAAGACCTAGAGTTTCTTGGCATCTAAATTTCTCTGGGAAGGTCCCTCTGTTGGGATTACAGAAGCATATTTTCCTTTATACTTTTTTTTTTTTTCATTATGTCAGTAATAGGATTCCAAAGCAGATCAAGTCCCATCCGCCCCATTAAAGTAACTGGCTGGCAAAGCCAAACTGAAGTGCTCATGAGTAAAACTCAAACACATTTACATTTCCTTGACAATGAGCAGTGGAATGCTCATCTCGGTCTTCTAACAAGTGTACAATGAGACCAACAAGTCTTCCTCAGCAAGCAATCTTTCCCAGCTGTGTCCAGACCTGGAAGATAATGTTTCAACAGCTGTTTTTGCAGAACTTTGGTTCTCACTTTTCCAAAAAGAATTAGGAAGAACAGGAAATGTGTCAGGAAAAAAATAAATGTTTGTCAAACTTCAGCAAAAAATTCTGTTCAGTTCTGAGCAAAGGCAGTATTAGATACATCTTTAAAATGCTACAGGGCACTGAGTTAAATTGATCATACGTTCACTAACAAAAATCATTTAGTTAATGCATTTTTATTTCTACAAGTATTTCCTTCATCGTGAACGTGTGAGTCGGTGCACAGCATGCATAAAGTTAACACCCCATTTTTTAAAGCATTTGAAACTATCTGATCAATATTACCCAGAAGTGCGGCTGTTTCTCCAATTTTTGTTCAGGCAGGGGAGAAGAAATACTGCGTCCTTTCAGAAAACAACCTGAGAATGTACACCATCCAGATCGGGTGCCAGCCAAAGTGTGCCAAAACCATCATTGTGAGTACACCGTTTCTGTTGCAGTAAAAGCCAGGAACCCTGAACTTCACCCTCCTCATAATCCCTGCTAAACACACGCAGCACTTCAAGGCAGTCCCTGACAATATATTTATAGGCCTCTTATTCTGGATGCAGCAGAGATTGGAAGGGCAAAGGCTGCTGGTGGCTGCAGCATAGGAAGGGCTGGGAGCTGATGTGGTGCAGAGGGAGCACAGGTTTGGGAAAGGTAACCCCATGCTTGTCCCTAGCAAGCCTGTCCACCTTTCCCTGGGGTGGTGGAGGGCACCTGGGTCCCACCAAGGACTCAGCCTGAGCCCCAGCACAGTAAGGAGCGTGGCCAGAGACCAGCAGAGCTGAAACACTGCTAAAAATCCAGATCTATAGTTCACCTGCCCCCAGCAGCACTCCCAAGAGACAATACCCAGCGGCCACATGCTTGCTGCCATGCTTCCTACTCTGATCTTGACCCTCAGCATGCCACGTCTTGGTTTCCAGACCAGGGAGTGCTGTGCAGGTTTCTTCGGGCAGCAGTGCCAGCCCTGCCCAGGGAAAGCAGGGAGCGCCTGCTTCGGAAACGGCGTCTGCCTGGACGGCATCAACGGCACAGGCACCTGCGAGTGTGAAGAGGGGTTTGTTGGTACAGCCTGCGAAAGCTGCATCGAAGGCAAATACGGCCGCAACTGTGACCAAGGTACTGAGCATCCCCAAACCACACAGGCACCTTCACTAGTCTTGTCAGATGTCAAAACCTTCTCCTTAGATCTTCTAACCACGTCCATTCCAGATCCTGAAAGGTACATCACTTTCAGGGTAATAGGCCAGTCTTAAAAATGTCATTAACCCCTTTTCTTTCCCCATTATGGTATTTTCTCTCTGTTCCCTTGTTTGGACACAGTGCCTCCTACTCTGGCAAGCTACAGCCTTAGTACAGCATCCACAGAGAATAATCCTCTTCAGCACTGCTTTTTCACCAGTGCTTTGTTTAGTGGTGGACTTGGCAATGTTGGGTTTACAGTTGGACTCGATGATCTTAAAGGTCTTTTCCAACCTAAAACGGTTCTATGATTCTAAAATACCCTTTCAGTCCCTGTGTTTGGGAATAGAGGAAAGATAAGCATAATCTGAATTTAGATTTATTCTGTAGGTGGAAGCTAATAGGCACAAGCCAAAGCATTTCTTGAAATAGCCTAGAGCAGAAGGTGCCATCGGCAGAAGATGTCAGGGCCATCCCTCCTGCCCTTCCTTCCCCTCGCCGCCTTGCAGCACACACTGCTACCTGCCCAGGGGTTTCCTCCCGTCTCTCCCTGCAGCGTGCGCTTGTGTCCACGGGAAATGCAGCAGCGGGATCGATGGGGATGGCTCCTGTGAATGCGACGTTGGCTGGAGAGGGGTGACATGCGAGACCGGTAAGTGTCCCCTCTTTTTTTTTTCCTGCAGCAAGAAGTGAGCATTTCGGGAAATGCCAGAACTACAGCAGTGAGCAGATCCCAGCACACTACCAGATATCCAGCAGCTTCCCACACGCAGCGAAATAGGGGTGACACTCCTGTGCTATGGCAATTAATTACCGTATTAACAGAGAGCCAGCTGAGACACTGCTCATGAGACTTAAATGCTTTACTTAGCTAATTCTCTACTTCTGTCACCCGGTATCTGTCCCAAAAGAATATCCCATTTGTTAAGGCTATCTATTTTGCAGAAAAGAGTTACCTAGCACATTTTGATCCTTGGATCAAAAGCCTCTCAAGTGCTTCAATAAGTTTAGATATACAACACTGGATATTAAATTATGTTCTTGCTAAGACAATAAAAATTAATTAGCAAATAAATCATTTTGTGTTGGTTTAATACAGCTCCTATAGCCAATAAAATTATGTTTTAGTTAGACATAATTAAAATGTATTAAATAATATTTCAGAACTCTACTTATAATAGTATAAAATAAAAAATGGTACAAGCACATTAATAATAGCATTCAAATCAGTTTTAAAGTTGCTCAGGGAAAAAAATAGTAACTAAATGAACATTATATTTAGAGTTGCTATAGTTGCTATATCTGAGCAAATTTCGATTCCTTTACAAAACCTCCACTTACATAATTGAATTAATAATGTGCAAAACTCACCAGACTAAATACAGATAAATGATGACAGGTGACGTGTTTTCCTGGCAATACGTTGACATGCCTCTTCCTCACAAGTGAATTTAAGTGATGCCCACTGATCTCTACAGACGGAGTCTCTGCACAGACTAAGAGCATGGTTGTCTGGTACACGACTCATAACAGACTCCGGCTCTGCGTGGTGGGAACAAAAGTCTGGGAAAGTACAAGGATATTGACCCAAAAGGTTCTGATCCCTGTTTCTTTTTTCCCCCCCCTTTTGCAGAAATCAAAGACGACGCATGTAACGCCTCATGCCATACCAGTGCTAAGTATGTATGAAATCCACTTATTTGGAGGAGAGGGGGAGAAAAAGGGGATCTTTCGCAAGGCAAAAAGCATAGTCCATCTTGCTCTTTATGAAGACTTCTCAGCAGCATAGATAACTCACGTTTTCCACCACAGAGATAAAGGGCAATGTTAATGTAACGTATTTGGCGATGAGGCCAAAAAGTTCAAAATGTGCATGTTAAAAAGGGAAAGAAATGGGGGGGTGGGGGGGGTGGAGCAAGACATCCTACCATGCAGTATACAAAGAAATGGAGCCTTCAGCACTAAAGAGAACAGGAGGCCAGGGCAAGACTGAGCAAAGGTGGGTTTCTGAGGTGGGCTTTTTAGCTGCTCCTCTTATTTGCCCTATCCACCACCACACACATAACTGAGAAATGCTATCGGCACTAGGGACTTCACCAAAGAGAGCTGCATTGGAAAGAAAACAGCTCTCCTCTTTGCATCAAACTATAAATATAAAAAAAAAAAAAGTGTTGTCAGCAGTCCAGTGCCAATAGTGGGACACTAAGTAGCTTTCAAAGGAGCAAGTCACCCCCATTGAGCCATTTACTGAATTGCACCCGCCTGCCACCACTGACCAGACAGCAAGATTTACATTACCCAAGACATTTAAAAAACAAGGAAAGGTGGCTGGAAAGACTCCTCGTTTTCAGCCACAGCTCTTCTGTAGAAGCAGAGAAACCAGAAGGGCAAACCCGCTTTTTCCCAGATGTAGGTCATTCTCTCCCCCGTGTGTTTGTGAACTACAGTTCACAGCAGTGATATTTTACCACGCTTTTTTGGCAAAACTCCACTCTCTAATTTGCTCAGGGGGATCCCACACACGCTGGCATCAAGACTGTGTTTCTGAAAGGAGAAGCAGACTGTTCTTCTCTTGAGCCGCACCCCTATAGGTACGAGGACAGGTGCAGGCACGGCAGGAGTGGCAGGGAAGGACAGGATGATGCTGGCTGTGTTGTGACATTGTCCCTGTATTATACAGAGCTCATGGGCCAGTAAACCCACACTTGCATACAGAAGGCCAAACTGTCCAAAAAACCCGAACTTGAACCCAGAGGACTCAGATGCCTGGCTCCCATCCCTGGGCATCAGTTCTGCTGCGTCCCTCAATAAACTGTGTGCACCCAAATAAAAATTTGGGCACAGTTTTTGGGTGAGCAAGCATGCAGCTTCTGGAGTTCTGCATGAGAAAATAGGACACTTAAAATAATACATCCAAAATGCATTTGGAAAGCTTGGTCCAACTAGGCTATTTTTATGGTTGTAACTACATCATACTATACGGTTAAATGCCTTGTTATTTCTATGCAACGTTGCCTTTGGAACAAGACACAAAAACAAGGGCTATACAGAAGACCAGACTAATTTTTTGTGGGTTTTTTTTGTTTGGGGGGGTGTGGGGGTGGGTGTGTTTCTATTGTTTTTTTTTTTTTTTTTTTTTTTTTAATGTCATCTCCCTCCTTTTACTTCTTTAGCTGCCTTCTCCTATCAAATGGCACTGCCTATTGCAAGTGTGCAGCTGGATTTGAGGGGAATGGGACGTTCTGCACAGGCAAGTGGACTTTGTTTCTTCCCTTTGGGGGGGCGACCAAAACACAAAACCAAACCAAAACCAACAAACATAGTTGAAGCACTCTGTGGTCACAGTGGAGCTGGTGAGAGATGAACACTTCCCTATGCAACAGTTAAAAAGAAGGGATTGCTGCCAGTTTGCTGAAAACCAGTAACAGCCCAACAGGTACAGATTCATAGCAAAGAAAGAGCTCAATCTCCAAGCTGCAAGGCACTGTGCTAAGGGAGACCAGAAAAAAAGGGAACATGCCGTGCACAACCCAGGCCCCATTGTTTGCAGAGCAGTGAAACCTGGTTTTAACTTTTACTCCTTTTCCCAACAAAGCCCAGCAAAGAGAGGCCAATTCAGGGTACAATAGCACTTCCAGCTATTGGAAACTGTATAGCCCTACCATTTCCTCAACTTTCTGAACTTGCACAGATTTCCGGGGTGATAAAATCAACTTCTTTAGACCAGAGAGATCTGAGAGACCCTCAGAAAGGGGCAATAGCAGCTTGTCCTAGGCATCCCTCCAAAAGTCTGGGATATCCAGACTCCCAAAATAGATTCCTTCTAGGTATAGTGATTGTAATTAATTTTACAGTTGTTTTTCTTAATCTTTAACTGATTAAAGTACTGACGCTTTTGGGAACAGAAACATATTTGTCTACTCACAATGGCTGGCAGGGTCCTCATCCAAGATTTTAGCACTCTCCAGCTGCTTTAATTTTCTCTTCTGGCGCAAATCAACCAAATCCTTTTTAATCTACTGGTGGGCAATTCCCCACGTGCAGGAAGAGCAGGGTGACACAGGTCACCCATAGTGGCTCTGCACTCTCCCTTATACCCTCATACAGGATTCCTGGGCAAAACCAGTTACAGGACAAGTCATCTCGCCTGTCTGGCTGTTACAGCTGTTGAAACAGCAATTTGGGGTCGTCTGAGGCAAAAACTAAAGCAATGTTCGGGCTGATCTGATTCACACTGAAGATTAGAAAAGGCTCCCCACCTGCTCTCAGGGTAACCCAAGCAAACCCAATTTGCGAGCCTCTGACTCATCCAGAGTTGGAGAAACAGAAGCATCCATCCGAATAACGACGAGGACTTTTTGTCACCGGAGGGCTGGGTGGTATTATGCTCTAGGCATCCTGCAAGAGAAGGCATATGATCTGTGTGCAGAAAAAGGCAAGCTAAGGGAAAGCTTCAAATGGCCATTTAATCCAGAGAAGAACATGAAGGTCCCTTTTTGGTGCTTGGTTGGAATGGGCAGAATCGGAAGATGGGAAGTTACTGAAAGTCAGTCCTGGATGAATTCTTATCTTCCAGACTAGAGGCATCTTCTCAGCTTTCCCTCTTGTAATCAATAAGATGTATTAAATATCTGGTACTAATGAAGTCTATAGCCTCTTAAATCAGAAAGATTCTGTGTTCAGAAAATGTTAGCAAATCCCTTAAAACATAGAGACCGCGTAACCCGACAAGCGAAAAGCCATTTAAGCATATCAGTTTAATCTGGGTTGTTGTCACGGTTCAGCTATTGACGCTTGCAAGACCAGCAACGGTGGCTGTTCTGCCAAGGCAGAGTGCAGAAGAACAACACCTGGCAACAGAGCGTGTGTCTGCAATGCTGGGTACACCGGAGATGGAATAGTCTGCATCGGTAAGCATTTGCAATGTCTTACATATCACACAGAGGAAAATCACAGGAGTGGGGGTTTTTCTGTAGATGGAAGGTCCTTCTTCCACTATGACACAAAAGTGCACTTTCCTGATTCTATAAACCCTGATGCCAAAGGCATCTCTACCTGCCACATGGTTGATGCTACTCGGCAAACCACGCAACTACAGCAGCGTGGTGTGACACCAGAGCTTACTAAAAAAGATCTGCCTCTCAACAAGGACCGGCCTATCTTCAGCGGTTTGATACACTCATGCTCATCTGACCATTGCAAACTTGAAGACTTTTAGGCACTGTTGTACCATACCTCCCCAGGTATGGTTTTAGAAATGCTGACGGCAGCGTTTCAGCCTTCACCAAGACAACTGCAAGACCTAGAGTGAGGTATTAAGCAGCTAAGGGAATGAATTTCATCGATTCACAGTTGTCGTAAATCTGCATTCCTAGTATGCTTTACTTAAAATTCTCCCTTCTTGGGTTTTCAAAAGTCACTCTTTTTTTTTCCTATTATACTGTTTCTCTTTTATAAAGAAATCAACCCTTGTCTGGAGAGCAACGGCGGGTGCGACAGAAATGCAGAATGCACACAAACTGGACCCAATCAAGTGAGTACTTTGTCAGTGCCGGTAAATAAGACTGGCCAACTGTTTACAGTTGGGTAAAGAAAGATTTCCCCATCTCAACTTTGTTTTTAAATGGAAAAATGGATTTCATAACAAAAACTCTGAAAAGTATATGCTTCCCTCAAAAAGGTATTTGAGGGGGAGTGTGTACAAACATAAAAAAATGCATTTCAGTAAAACAAATCTAAAACTGCAGAGGAAAGCAGTGTTTTGCTGTTTCAAGCCATCGTTTTTCTCCATTGGGAGGTTCTGATGTGAAAACCTGTCAGTTTGAAAGTATTGCCAGATAATGCTTCTTTCATTGTTATAGATTGTTGTATGTCCGTGGAAAACTTCCATTTCAGATGAGCCCTTCTCCCAGCATAGCTCAAATGTATTCACAAGGAAACAAAATGGCCTGAATCATAGTTCTCATATACCTATAGGGGTTGCAGCATATTGGCATCCACTCACTCCTCTGCTGTTCCGCATCTCCCATGCAGAAGTACCACATGCTCTCCAAAGAAAAGGAAGTATAAAAGGACAAGGGGGGAAAGGAGAAACAAATTGGCCCAGGCAATCAAGTGACACAGATTAGCATTTCTATTTTTATAACAGTTCCAGAAGAAGCTGAACACCCTGACTGCGGCACTTCTTATCATCATGCCTCTATAGTTTCATACTGGCTACTGACAGGACTGTAATCCTCCTGCGAGCACTGCGCAACAGTATTTCTTCAGGAGCAATGCAGGAAACGGTGACCAGGAATGAGAGGCCACCTCCTGCCTTCCAGTTGTCCAGGGACAGGAGGGGCAATAACCCAGTCAGCCCTTTTCGCCAATACCGATCAAGGAACTCTTTGCCTTGACTCATTTGCAAGCCAGTACGTTTCTGGTGGGAGCGCAGAGCCACTTAACTCCTTCCCCATCCCTCTAGACAAGACAGGTGATGGCTATTTTCTTACACACACCCTCACTGGGGATAGAAGTAGTAGCTACAATGTGATTATTTATACTTCCTTACCTGTGGGCGTATAGTTAACATCAGAGAAATAATAACCACTACAAAATCTCAGCGCTGTACAGCTGAACTTATAGGACCCAAACGCATCTGCTTTCTGTTGGGTTTTCACTCCCAGGTACATAAAACACTGCTATTACACTGCCTAGCAGTTTTATTTCTGCTGCAGAAATCTCCTTGAATTTTCAATCTCCTACATATTAAATGCGGATTCTAAATTGAGAACCATTAAGCAGTGAATTGGAGAGAAAGATAAGCAATTGCTTTGCAACCATTATAATTTTTCAACTTTGTGATAACTGCAAGTGCAAAACAGAGCATTACCACTGCATGGGAAGCTGTCAGTAACATCAGGACACAATTACAAGTGTGTTTTGAAGATCTATTTCATCACTTAAAAAAAAAAAAAAAAAAAAAAAAAAACAAAACACACAGGCGAAGGGAAGAGAAGGAGAGGGGAACACCAATCTATGCAAATAAAATGAGGGAAACAAATTAGGGGCTTAGCCTGTTTTGCCAGCAAGATGACCATTTGCAGATATTAAAGCGGTCATTTCAAATGACCAGGACAGCAGAGGAGAGATGAGAGATGGACAGAGGCAGGGAAAGGGCAGATAGAGCCTCTTTGAAATAGTTATTCCTCAATCTCACTCTATGGTTGCTCATGCTGGCTAAGAAACTGCTGCAGGAGAGATGATATACTTTTAGTGTAATAAATTGCATACCATATCACTATGAAATAATCTGGCAAAAAAGTAAATAAAGTGTGATTAAAAAAAAAAAAAAAAATCAAATCTCTTTCCATGTATGCAGGTTTTCTGTTTTTGCTTTGTAGGCAGTATGCAATTGCTTGAAGGGGTACTCTGGAGATGGTAAAAGATGCACATATATCAGTCTGTGTTCACAAGTAAGTATCCATTTAAAGTGAGTATGTAAGGTTTTGTTATATTCATTCAACTTTTGGATTTTGTATGCATTCAAAACTAAGTCAGGTATGCCCAGAATCAACTTACGTTAACTTAGCTAATTTTTAAATGTGCTTGGTTCAGTACATGCTTTAGTGCTGTCGCTATTTTAGAAACCAAGTATGCAGTAAGGGCTCTTCCTGGACCGTAGCCTGGACATAACACAAGTGAGGGGCCTGAACTCATCACTGAGTCTTAAAAACCCACTTCAAATCAGATCTAGAGAAACAGCCCCTAGTCTGTAGTGGTAAAACGCAAGTCGTGTCTTCTCAGCAAGTTTTTTGTCATGGCTAGAGGTCATGTAAAAAGCCACTATCTGAATTTGTGTTTGGGACACAGGCGACTTACCAACATTTTAATAAGTATAAAAAAAAAAAATGCAGTTTCCAGGCAGAACAATTAAAGAGCTTGGTTCAAATGATAAGAAAGAGAAGTGTGATCTACTACGTTACCTGTAACGACCAAAAGAAAAGAAATCTGCAGTTCAGGTTGTGGGTGCTTGGGAGCCAGTTCTAGTTGTTCTGGGAGACAGGTGATGGGGAACCAAAGAGAATAGTAGACAGTAGATCAAAACACCTATTTATTTTCCATATTCTCCTGTCCTTAAGTCCTCTGGTATGGTTTGGGACCATATCTGTGCAGCCTGAACAAGAGAAACGATTGTGTGTCAGCATACACATCCCCTTCTCAGCCTGAAGTTTTTCTAGCCTAATCAGAGTATCACGTCCTCACATTGCTGGGTCATAACCAGTAAAATCCACGTTGGGGCAACGAGGTGCTCAAGGGCCTGGGCTCCCTGGCATAGGTGTTTCCAGCGGAGGTCCCAGCCTGGAGGCTCGCCTAGGGCAGAGCTCCCACGGGACAAGTCAAAGCATGCAGCCCCTACAGCCACGCGCAGGCTGCATCCCGAACCCATCCCTGTGGATGCGTAACACAGGATAGCAATGCTGCAAGCTGCCGCAGAGGTGGCTCAGTGAATGGTGAAACAGAGGAGGCAAGATCGTAGATGGGAGAATGGAAGCCTCTCCTGATGGGAAGGCTAAAAAAGAAAAAAAGCATTCTCCACACCATTTCCGTTCTTTCCCTCCACAACACACAGTGCAGGGCTTCCCACGGCATTTCTCCTTTTGTCCCTCACTTACCACTGCAAGCAGAGAATCGGCCACGTGCGTTTCACACGAGCTCACTCGCATACTGCGAGCCACATGTTTGCAAGCAACGTGGTTCTCCGCACCAGCCGCATTGCTCTGCTTCTTGGCAAGCTGCAGCAGCAACATATCCACTCTCCCGTGCACATTAATCCTTTGTGCTCCGAGCACAGTGACAGTAATTCTCACCCTCCCAGCCTGGCCCACCAGCAGAGTTTCTCTAACCTTGAAAGGCAGCAGAGATGAAAGAGCAAGGGCAAAAAGAAAAGCTGGAGGAAGGGGAGCTCAGTTATGATCTACCGCTTCCTATGATTTTGTATGCTTTTGCCTTTTCCTATGCCTTGTTCCAGCAACTTTGCTTCCAGTTGGCTAATTATGCCAGGCTAATTATATATATATATATATATGTATGTATAAAAAAAAGATAGTCTTGAGAACTGTTACTGTCAGACCAGGCTAATTAGGCTTCACTTTGGCAAACCTCCGTGCAGCAAAGCTTCATGGGAAGCTACGATAAACCCAAGATTGCCAACAGTCCACCTAAAGCTAGCCAAATAAATAGCAAGTGCACCCAGACCCACTACTCGCTGTGGCCTGTCAAGTCAGGCCCCGCTGGTAGCTCCGAAAGGAGCTTCTGCTCCCACTCCTGACCCATGGGAAAGGGTCCTCGAGATGGCCGCCAACAGAAAGGACACCATGAAACAACCACAAGGAAAGAAAACAAGATGCCTTCTCAATTCTTCCCGATTCGCTCTCAAGTCCAGGATAGAAACTCATTTGCAAACTGAGGTGCTAGCTGGGGAGCACCCACCTGTGACCGGGCAGAGCTCTGAACCCCAGCACTCTGCTCCGGGGTGAGGAACATCCCCCCTTCGCACAGAGAGCTTCCTGGAGGCAGGTGGCCGGGCGAGGTGCATCACTGCTGCTCCAAGCCTTGGGTCGCGCTGGCGGTGCACCCGAGGGCGGACAGGAGATGTCTTAGAGGAGAGCACATGTTGCCGGTCCCCATTCCAGCTGGCCTGGGCCGTCAGAGAGTCAAAGAACAACAGCCAGTCCTGTGCTAATGCTCCTCCAGAAATCCAGGCTCCCGGCACCATAGAAGTGATTTACTGCTGTAGTTCCCTTCAGCATACATCAGTGCTGCCTCAGCAGAGCAGCTAAGAATCATCCCAAGGTCCAGAATGAAACCTGCCTGGAAATCTTTTGGATCCTTGTAACACCATGAACTGAAGATATAAGGAGGGAATGCAAAACTACATCCTCTGCATAAAATGAGAGTTACTTCTTATGAACCTTAAACGCTCTTTATTGTTTGCAAGAAAGTATATACTGTCAGAAGTTTCAGTAAGATCTGGTTTCAAAAAACAGTTGGGATTAAGTCCTTCTAATCTATATACACTGGGGGAAAAAGTGGTGAACTAGAATTGTTCTGTACACCTGGCAATGAAGGAATTAAATATTTTAAATTTTGATCTTACAAGAATAATGGAGGCTGCAGTGAATTCGCCATCTGTAATGACACCGAGCTGACAGAAAGGACCTGCACCTGCAAACATAACTACATTGGGGATGGATTTAAGTGCAGAGGCAATATCTTCCAGGTAAAGTGCTGACAGTGTTTGCTGTCCCTTATTTTTCTTCAGATAGTTCTTTTAGTACAATGGTTGTCTCTTGAAAAATGCCAATCATTTTTTGAACAAATCAGTAAATCTACCCCAGAATTTGAAATAATCCTAATCCAAGAAACCAGGAATAAGACACTGCAAGACAACCTTACCTGCCTTAAAAAAAATCAAAAAACAACAGACCACCACCAAACAAACACACAAACAAACCACAACTAATGGACAGTCATTATGCCTGCAGTACTAGGGAGTTAATACTAGTATTTCTAGGTTTCAAAGAAGCCTGTTCCTTGACAGAGCAAGGTGAGAAGAGAAGAGGAGCAATGCAGATGGGCAGCATTTATTCCAAGTCAGAAGTTCTCTTTCTTTTCCAAGTGCTGCATTTGTTTGTATTTGTTGTGGTTTAACCCCAGCCAGCAACTCAGCCCCACGCAGCCGCTCACTCACTTCCCCCCCACCCAGTGGGATCAGGGAGAGAATCGGAAAAATAGGTGAAGCTCGTGGGTTGAGATAAGAACAGTTTAATAGAACGGAAAGGAAGAAACTAGCAATGACACTAATAACAACAAGAAAGTGACAATAAGAATAAAAGCATTGCAATACACAAAACAAGTGATGCACAATGCAGTTGCTCACCACTTGCTGCCCGATGCCCGAGCAGCGCTTCTCCCCCCCACCGCAAGCTGAGCGTGATGTCCCACGGTACGGCATACCCCTTTGGCCAGTTTGGGTCAGCTGTCCCGGCTGTGTCCCCTCCCAACTTTCTGGTGCCCCTCCAGCCTTCTTGCTGACTGGGCTGGGGAAGCTGAAAAGCCTTTGACTGAGTCTAAACACGACTGAGCAACAACTGAAAATGTCAGGGCGTTACCAACATTCTCCCCATACTAACCCAAAACACAGCGCTGTACCAGCTGCCAGGAAGACAATTAACTCTATCCCAGGCAAAACCAGGACAGTATTCCACAGATGTTGCCCCAGGTTTGCAGCACTGTTACAAAGTCTTGTTCTTGGTTGCAGGAACTTCTCAGGGACTCCAACACATCTAGGTTTTATTTCCACTTAGAGGTAAGAAAAGGTCAAGTACTTTTTTTTTTTTTTTTTTTGGGGGGGGGGTAGAGTGGGGGTGTTCCCCTCTTTTTTTTGGCTCAGGGAGGGGGTGGTGAGCCGGCATGAATCTGGCATATACCAACATCCTTCAACTTAATTGGAACTGGATTTGGATCACCCGCCACTAATACCAGAGATGCTCTAATTAAACTATTAACTGTCATGAAAACTTCTAGAGAATTAATAATAAAGACTAAGATGCCAGGGAATAGTAGGGCCCCCAGACCAGGCATAAAACTGAAGCCTTCACCCTGTCTGAGATCCGAGAGATATATCATGTGATGCTGCTGGGTGTTGCTAGACAGTCAGCGTGCACCGCCAGTTCTCAACTCTTTTTTTGGAGACTGGCAGTAGCAATTCTCCGTTTACCCTGAGCCTCAGGGCAGGACAAACCCGTATACTGGCCTGCTAGTCCAAAGACTCATATTCCAGCTTCGCTTCCACTACCGTGGTAAACCGGTTGCTTCCTCTCACTTTAGCAGAGCTCTCTTCTTATTTTAGTTTTTCAGTGATCATTGCAAAGTGCCTGCAGTACCCCAGGTCCATTTGTCCCTCTAACAGTAGTCAATCTACTCCTAGGTACAAGCAACCACATATCACCTAAATGCGTGTACACACACGTATGTATCCACTCTCGACTCTCTCAAGATAAAAGGGTTTATTCATCTTCCCTTGACCAGGAGGGAATAGCCCTCCTCCACCCTCCCTACGCTTAGTGTTGGTTGAGAGCTTTCCCTCTTCTCCTGTTTGTTATTGCAGAGGAAATGGAGACTTGGCTATAAGCCGCACTCTTCCGTTTGATACCCATGGGCAGTGGTGACAGGCAGGGCTGGGAAGGAAAGTCCGCACCATACAAGAATTTCTCTTGCCCTTGCGTTGCAGGGAAGGGAACCCAACATGCAACAGCAACATGGCTGCAGGCACCACTTCCAACCAAGCGGTGCTGTCCCCATCGCTGCGTGACGTTACATGCATTAACGACTCATTACTGCTTTGTCCTCTTAAATTTGGCAGGCCTTGTCTATCAGAGATATTGCAGGCCCTGGCCCTTTCACTCTGTTTGTACCTCGCACAGACGTACTAAACAGCGACCCACGAGTAAGTAAGAAGGCCAGAAGTTTCTGGTGAGCTGGCCATGAGGTTTTAGATTCAGATGTCTTGCTCAACTGCTTCTCAACTCCTCCACTTTCTGCTGCAGGTCAAGGACTGGATCGCCAAAGGAGTGATGGCTCAAGTCCTCCGGTACCATATGGTGGGTTGTGCCAGTCTGTTGTACGGTGACCTGACAACAATCACCAACATCACCTCTCTCCATGGGGACCCAATACACATCAGCTACTCTCAGGTAACAGAGTGAAGAGGCAGGGGACAGAATAATAAAACAGTCTGCTCTCATTCAGCTTTTTTGTTTTAGACAACCTGGTTCCCTTTCCTCCTTTGATGCACAAAGATAAATAGCATTAAGAGAAGGTTGCCCATTCAGCTGAAGTGTTCAGCACTTACCTGCTGTGCTAAGAGTGGAGTTGTACAACCCTTGCTTTGACAAGTTGGGGTTTTTTTTCCCCTCACTCTGGCTTTATGAGCATGATGAGAGTTTGAAAAAGGCAAGTTATGAAAACTGAAGCTACTGTTTGCTGCAAAGAAAGGATGGTCTGGGCTCACCGTGTCAAATTTGGCATCAGCCTCACCCACCCGTAAGGTTCCACAGAAAATGTGTTTTTGTTGCCTTTCCAGAACTCGCTGGTTTTGAACAACAGAGCTGAAATTATACTCAGCGATGCTGTTGGCACAAATGGCGTGATCCATATCATAAACCAAATTCTGGTCCCATCACATATGCAGGATTTCCCCCTTAAGAAGGTATGTGCAGCTCATTGCCATTTTCAACCCAGTGGCTTTTCTACAGTTACTGTTAGATACATAAATCATGTAAGTCACAAAAACCCCAGTGATACTAAAAAGACCTTATACAAACATTATTTGACACTGCTGAATAAGCTAAATGTTATATTTAAAATTCATTCAGGAATTACATTTATACTGAGGACAGTATAAGAGGACTTCTGCACAGGGCTTTTACAGCAGCATTGCTTTCGTAACAAAAAATTACTTACAGGGTAAAGGGAGCTAATATCTGCTTTTTAAATACCCATATAATGTATTTATTAGATAAATTACTGAATATGCCTTTCTTCATAGGAAAGCCTTAAAATGGTTGCAGCCAAACATGGGTATGTCCTGTTCAGCAGTTTGCTAGAGGTAAGGACAGAAGAGACAGCAGCCACTGGGCAAAGGTTGTAAACACTTTTCTTACAGACAAGAGCACAGACATGGCATTGCTGGCAGGATGGTGTTCAGTGGAGCCGAAGGGCCCACAACACAGCACACAACCCTGGTCACCATGTGGTCTCTCTTCCACAGAGGTGGGCGGACGTCAAGCAGACTCGCAGCCACCTTTCCCCTCCCCGCTGGGCTCTGTCCTATCATATATCAAATTACGTGGCCAAGGTTTGACCCATGTATGACTTTTTGAGCCCAAAGTTGGGCCGTCAGCCTGGTTTTCGGTGGGCAGCCCTGGGTGATGAAGCACTTCTGAGAATTCAGTCATGTAACTCAACTTGGGCAGCTCAACTCAGCCATCTGTTTTTTAAAGTCGCAGTGTTTGCAGGCTGGTGACCAGGCAGCCCACAGGCCACCACATCCCAGTTACACCAGACATCCACCCCATAGGGTCAGCGTCATTTTAGATGGAGCATTAATCCTCCACCCCAATTTTTGGTGTGTTGCAGAAAAACAACCTGCTTGGCCTGATCAACGATCCTATTCACAAACCCGTCACGCTCTTCTGGCCCACAGACGCAGCTATCCGCGGGCTGCCGCAAGAGCAGCAGGACTTTCTCTTCAAGAAGTCCAACACAGACAAACTGGTGCAGTACCTCAAATTCCACATCGTTCGCGACGCTGCGGTAAGCCCTTACGTTTTAGGAGCATTGCTAAGGCCAAGACATGCAAGCCCAGACATGTGCATCTCCCCTCTTTCCTTCCCAGGTGTTGGCCTACCAGCTGCCCCGCTCCACCTCACTGAAGACCCTGCAGGGCTCCAACCTCAGCGTGAGCTGTGGGGATAAAAGGGAGATTGTAAGTGTTCACCCGACCAGCACATTTACCCCTTGGCCCTGCTGCAGGATCTGCTCGTGCAGACCCCACTGTGCCTGTGCGCAGCCCCCAGAAAGGGTCAGCAGCATCAAAACTCAATTGAACTTCACCAGTCCATGCCAACAGCCACAAAACCAGGGCAGCCGCTCCAACAGATTCAGCAGACTAGATGCTTTGTAAGACTCTTTGGAACTGTCATTTTCTCTGCTGTAAGATGCTATTTGTTCAAAACAGCTCTCAGTTACCTCAAAACTGAAATACCAGCACATTTTAACTTCTCCTACAATGAAATACACAATGCAAAATGATTAGTATGAACATGGCTTTGGCAGAAGCCCCATGAATGTAGCATCTGCCTGCAGACTCTGGTTTGTAAGCACTTACACGCTCAGATTGCACACACACAGCCTGTTAAGCCAGAACAACAGCACATTTTTCTTTGCCAACGCATCAGATCATACCTGGCAAGCATCTGCCTCTCAAAACGTGACTAAGCCTAAATGTGCATAAGGTAAACCGGTGGACATAGGGCTGGCATACTCTGTCCCCTTCAGGAAAGGAAAAAGGTCTGTCCATCTGTGAGATTACAGCATTCAGCTCTAGGAAGAAAGGTCCCCAAATCGGTTTTGAGCCCCTACAGCCATCAGAGTTACCTACAGGATAGTTTGACATACCGTCTTGCACCAAGAGCATTCCTACAGGGGAAGGATTATCCCCAACTCCCATTCAGGCCCTGGATTCAGCCTGGCTTCAAGGAAGACTGGCTCGTGACATGTCGCACCCCCCCTCTTCCCATCCCATCTCTCAGGGAGCCCTTTTCCTGAACGACAGACAGTGCAAGATAGTGCAGCGGCAGCTGGAGTTTGACAACGGCATCGCCTACGGCATCGACTGCCTGCTGACAGACCCCACCCTGGGGGGACGCTGCGACAGCTTCTTCACCGTGGATTTCATGGTCAGTCCCCTTTTTTGGTACCCTACCCTGACAAAGACACAGCCCAAGGTCCTCACAGGGACCAGGGCAACACTCACAGCATCTTCGGCACTGCTGAGATTAAGTCCCACCACTTCAGGCTGGCTTCGTCTGCCGCACTGGTTAGCGCTAAGGTTAAGAAGTGCAGCACAACACCTGAAAGATGCACAACAGAAATCCTGCATCCATACTGAGCAACACGCAGGACAAGTAGTGTCAGTTAAGACCAGCTTAGCGAGTCCTGCCCTGTTTTCAATAAAAACAGTACCTTACAAATGCAAGCATAAATTTGAGCAATGACAGATCTTCCTATCATGCTTTTAAATTAATACAGATTCACACTGTGAATTTGGTCGCAGGGATTGCATTTATGAAGTTCCCAATTACAAAGGAACAGCGTTGCTGTCCCAGCTGTGCGGGGTATTAAGGACACAAGACAGAACTGCCTAGTCTGTTAGCCGGGCTCTGAGTCTCTCCCATTTCTTGCTTTCACAGAAATATCCTTTAACACACCCGAACAGGCACTGTTAGCAGCGGGGGATGTTTCCCCCGTGAACTTTGATGGGTCCCACAGACAGGAAGTTTTGAAAGCCATTTTGAAATGGTTTCAAGACCAAATTTACTTCAGTTTAATTCAAATGTAGGAAAAAATTACCTAGAAGTAAAAAAATTTTCATGTAGTCAGTCTTAAAAAAAGCTTACGGGAATTTATACTTCAATTATAAAACTAACGCTTGTGCATAACCCATCTGCTCAAGTTACCTTCTGTTTCATGATTTTGTTAAATGAAATTAAATACACAATTTCCTCAGATCTGGTCAACGCTTCCCAAAAAGTAACCATTTACCTCTGCTCCAAATTAGACATCCAGATCTGATGCAGCCCATGTCAATATTTGTTTGAAGAATATTCACTATCTCTTCCCTGCTTGTTTAAATCCAGAGCAAAGTTTCTTCTTACAGAACTTATATTCTGGTATCAAAACTATTTTCTTGCATTTCTTGGCACTAAATTAATGCAAATATTTTGTTGTCATTCTTCTTTCTCCAGCATTTTTCATATTCTGTTTCAAGTGTAGTAAGCCTACACTCTGCTCATGTTTGCTGCTCTCATAAAACAGACTTTTTGTCCACGTCAAATAACCTTTTGTTGCCATTATTTTAATATACTTTTTTTTTCTTTTCTGTTTGGTACAACAGGGGCATTGTGTTAGCTGTTTCAGCAATTCTAAATGCCCTCCAGGGACAAAACCAAAGGTAATAAATTAAAATCTTGCATTTAAGCAGTCTAACCTGCTCTTCTCTGTATTTCACACAAGCAAACTCTAATGAGTTGCTTGGGGGGGAAAAAAAAAAAAAAAAGGAGAACCCTCAACAGTGAAACCACACTGTTAAGTGATGCCGTAAAGCCTCAGGGACAAACCTGTCCCTGAGCAAACACCCAGGCGCTGGTGGCAGGGGACGCTTGTTGGTCTCGCACAGTGTGCACTGGAGCGAGTGCTTCAGTTGACTTCGGAGCAGCCCCTCCATCCTCATTAACGGTGCTTAACGAGCCCAGAAGCAAAAGAGAAGGTAGGGGCCTCACACCTGCACTCCTTGCACACCACGTTCTGATTCAATGTACATCAGGAACTGCGATTTAAAGAGGGGGAAAAAAACCCAAACCTCCAAACGGCACTCATCTTCCGTGTTTCCCCCCCGCGCCGGCACGCGCGATGCCCAGGAAGGGATCCACCGGTGCACGTACGAGTCCTATGGGCTGCGGAGGGATGGCTGCCGTAGGAACTGCTCCATGGTCATCCACACGGCCAAGTGCTGCAAGGGCTACTTCGGGCCAGACTGCCAAGGTAGGACCCCCTTCCCCGTGGCCTCCCCGAGCATGGCTGCCTAGTGCCCAGCGGGCTGAACCGCGAGAGCTGGGACCGGGGGGATGAGGGGAGACCAGCCGCAAGATGGGGGAACGCAGTCGCAAGAGCTGAAGTAAATAGAAAGTAGTCTTGCTTTTCCACTCCAAATAATCTCTCCTTCCACGTTTACAGCAAGTTTTAAACTCCATGCTAGCAAACCAAGTGAATGCTACAGAGAGTAAAGACTGTAACCAAACCTAGCGAGAATTAATCGGTCACCAGCTGAAAGTCCTTTCAGCGCAGTAACAGACATCAGGTTTGCAGCAGCGATACCAGGACACACCAGAGACACAGTGTATGATTCCTCAGCCACCTGCGAGCAGGCACACCAGTGGTATAAGCTCAGAAACTGTAGCTTTAACCAGGTGTGACACAGTTTGGGAAGCTTTCTCTCCAGCTGTTTGCTAGTACATACTAACGACCTGTGTGCTCCTTCACTCCCCTCAGTACCGAGGCTCTCACCTGGGCACGCAGGGTCAGGATCTCTGCTGGCAGAGAGGTCCAGGGGCACAGAGCTCTGCCAGCTCCCTTTGTCCGGATTTCACAAGTGGACACACGCAGATCCCATGCAGTTTTGGCCAGCCCAGCTGGAGCTGCCCTTCGGGCTCAGCCCAGCAGCGCTCAGGCACATGGAGGTGCACAAGCAAGGCTGGATTTGGGCAGGGGCCGGGCAGTGCCGTTCACTGATGGGTCTGAACGAGCAAGCAGCCAGGTCGCAGCACCCAGACCTAGGGCTGGAAGGGTCCACAACACCTTCCTGACAGGAGTCGTAAAAGCATGCCAAGGAATTCAGAGCAGGAGGCTTGCAGTTGCAAGTGTCACAGCTGCTTTTCCGTGCCCCAACAGAGATGCACTTACAAGCCTTTCCCTCTTCAACGATTTTTACAGAACAATAAACAACAGTGACAATGAATAAACACACACTTGAGCTCAACAGACCCTTTTTTTTTTTTTTACTCTTTCAGCTTGTCCAGGGGGTCCAGAGACCCCATGCAATAACCACGGCTCCTGCGAGGATGGGTACACTGGGACAGGAGAGTGCCACTGTGACAGCGGCTTCAACGGGACGTCGTGTGAGCTGTGCTTGCCAGGCAGATACGGCTCCAAATGCAGGCGTATGTTTAAGTTTCCTTTCCATGCTGTTGCCCATGTCACACCTAAACTATTTTGTCAGTGATTGGTCAAGTGAACCAAGAAATGCTTCCCCTTTCAACACTAACATTTGTCCCCGAGTGCCTCCTCACGCTGAGGGATGGCACAAGGTCTCAGAAGGGAGGAGAAAAAGGGGGGGGGGGGGGCAGAGGCTTACTTAGCTTTCGCTGCAAGGCGCCTCCTATTCTTATATGGTCCGTAAGTAACAGGTAATGGAGACAGAGCCTCCATCAACAAGTGTTTTCAACTACAGCACAGCCTTCTCCCCTGTCCCCATAAAGGGCGTGGCAGCATTTGAGCTATGTTGTTCCTCAAGGACTGCAGGAGGCCAAAGCCACGCACTGCTTTTGTGGAAGAGAAGAAGAAGGACATTGAGACAAAGGCAGTTTGTGAAGAGGGATAGCAGCCAAGAAACTGCTCACATAATCCATTTCGCTGTGGTTTTAAATGTAAGCTAGGTGGAACCAGGATCAACATCACCCTTTAAACGTAAATGTTTGCCCAACATAAAGCCTTCAAATGGGAAGCTACAACATTAACCCTGCTCCTAACCATGTGCACCTATAGTGCCCATCATGCACATACAGTGGGGCTTATAAGCTAGATATCGTTGGGGTGGAGGCAAGACACTAGGGTTGGATACCAATGCTCAAGAGTATGCTTACCTGCAACTTAATCAGTTTTATAGCACAACATAGCATATACTGTGTGAGCTGGTAGTCTGACCCAGATTGTGGTCTCCAACAGAAAAAAAAAAAAAAAGTTTTATAACCCCTTCTCTTCAGCGTGTATTTACGTCAGCCAAGAATTCAATAACCAGAGGGCAAAACTCCTTTTCAGCAGGACCAGCTCTTCACAGAATCAGTTTCCCTGATCCCACATCATTTTCATCCTTAAACAACAATATTTCAGGAAGAGGGATAAGGCAAGAAAGGACGCTACTTCATTAAATTATAAAACAGAAAGCCACCAATAATTCCTTAAGAAGGACTCAGCATGTAAGTTATTGCAAGGACCAAAGAGTGAAGAAAAAACCATCACCTACAGATTAAATCAGTCCCTTGTGCTTCAGTTTGCAGGGCACAAGGGGTAACGCCCTATGTATAAAAGGAACAAAAGGAATTCAGAAGCTTTTAGTCATAAAAATATCTAAAACCTAAAAAAAAAAACCCAAACAACACCTAAAAACCAGCTAATTTGCCCATGTTTTACAGCAAAGGTCACTAACCTCGTATTTGATTTCCTCCCTCAGACAGACCTTCTCCCAAGCAGCAACCAAACTCTGGGGGCCTGACTCCTCTCTGACTAAAAGGCTTCCCCACAACCAGCACCTGCAGCACATTAGGACAGGATCAGGCTGGGTCTTCAGCTCAGCCGTTAACTCCTTCCCGCCACGGTTTTTCGTGAAGTTTGCTACTCTACCACAATGCAGATCGACACTCATTTTCGGAGGCACGTTGAATGAATGCCAGTTATAAAATCAGAGGCTTACAGGATAATTCAGGTTGGAAGGGACTTCAGGAGGTTTCTAGTCCAACCCCCTGCTCAAAGCAGGGTCAGCTCTGAGCTCAAACCAGGTTGTTCAGGGTATAGCCTGTCCGGGCTTGCAAACCTTCAAGGATGGAAACTGCCCAACCACTCTGGCCCACTGCTTGACTGGTCTCGTGGTGAAAAACCACGAGGTTAAATTTATCTCAATAATTGCTAAATAATACTGTATCTAAACTGACAGTCTAGGTTGTTTTTCTAGGGAAAGATTTTCCCTTTTCCCAAAGGCAGCTCTGTAAGTGATCCCTCTGTGTTCCCTTTGCAGCCTGCGAATGCGAGACCCACGGGCAGTGTGACGAAGGGTATTCGGGAACGGGACGATGTTTCTGTGAAACAGGATGGACTGGCCGGCTGTGTGAAACCAAGCTAGGTCTCTGCCTCCTCTCAGCAGACTCCGTCGCATGAAGCCACGGGTTGATAGCACTTGCAATTCAACAGAGGGTTTGTGTAGAGAAAAGAGAGAAAGGGTTAATAACGTCAGAAGCCCTCGCTGGAGGCTCTGGACTCTGAATGTGTCCCTTCACCTCCCTGTCTCCTCTTTTGTGAAACGGGAATAGAAGTGTTTACCTTCCCTGCGGAGGGGCTTTGGGTTACGTGAGGGAAGGTATAACCCAAGAGTTAAGCAGTCAAAACAAAATTCTGACAGGTTTTCCAGTTAGCCAGACTGGTACGACGGCTTTTCTTTCTGCATGAAACAAGGGCACGGCAATATAGGTAGCACCTTGGTCCCAGCTGTTCTGCCTTCCCCCCCCAGCCCTGCAGCCCGTGTGTTCCCCGAGCTGCTCCGCCAACGCCGTCTGCACGGAGAACAACACTTGTGAGTGCAAGCCCTTTTACAGCGGGGATGGGATCACATGCACAGGTGAGCTCCCGCTTGCACAGCCTGCTACCAGAAAGCAGGTTGTCCCCTCTTGCACGTGCACTTGCACGCAGTTACTGTCTGGTATGAAATGTTGGCGATCAAACCTAGAAACTTCCGCAGTGCAGCAAGTGAAACAAATTTAGGGTATACACAGATCAGGTTTTTTTCTGAAGGAAGTGGCTGGCTTCACCAGGCTTTACCGAGCAGGAGCATGAGCAAGAAGCGTGCTTCAGTGAGGTTTTGGAGACACCAGGGTTTTCAGCAGGGTTTCACTTAGCAGGATTTTCTTGGATGACCTTAGGCAAGGCAGTTCCCCAGTAACATCACTGCGGAAACAGTCGTTCTTTCTGAGCCAGGTGTCTCGCGTCCTCCAAAGTCACACTACCCAGAGCAGAGTCCCCCAAAAAAGCAGCTCACTTGGGCCGCCGAAAGGCGAAGCAGAATCTCAGGGTGGGGGCCGTGCCATGTCTCTTAAATCGCGGATAATCCTGGCAAGGGCGTCAGAGCCCGAAAGGATAGCCTTTGCACAAGTTCGGGAATGCCTCAGGAAACTCAAACAGGTTTTTTCCCCAAACAAGCGTTCTGGTATTTTTAGCGTGCCTTAAAAATATCCGGAGGTGCTTTGTCTCTATGAAGAACGTCCTCTTTAAAAGCAGACTTTACTCACCTGTTTTCTTTTCCCCGCGCAGCTGCAGACCTTTGCAAACAAAACAACGGCGGGTGCCACAAGGCAGCCGAATGCACACAACTCGGGGTGAAAGTCTTCTGTAGCTGCCAGAAAGGATACAAGGGAGATGGCTTTACATGCCTTCCAATAAATCCTTGCGCTGATGGGTTCAACGGAGGCTGCCATGAGCATGCCATTTGCACTGTCATAGGACCGGTAAGTTGAACAATTGCAGACACCGGCAGGGAAGTCGGAGGCATTTCTTCCTGGTGCCCGCAGAAGTCTTTTCTCTGGCTGGATCACACTCTGTACCTCTCAAAGTCCCTGTTTTCCAAAACAACCTTTACATAGCTCCAGCGTGCTTCCCACATCAGTTTGGTATCCTTTCAGCTGAGGCGTGAGGAACAGTTGACTTCTTTGCTCTAGGGAAAGGGGTACTACCGCAAATGGGGTATTTTGCATGTGTAATTTTTCTGTCCCCTTCTTGCTCTCCCTAACTGGATATCCCTGTCTGCACTAGGAGTTTCTTGGATTGAAACTGAATACATTTTGGTAGCTACGCCTAGGGACAGCTGGAAGAATAGTGTCACTTGTTGGTTGGCTGGGCTCAGCTTAAAAAGCTTTGCAGCCACATGATACAAATTCCTTGGCCCGCACAGTGAATGTTGTTGAGGAAGACTTGTGCCGGTGACTCGATCCAACATTTGTCCTGGTGCTTTCGGGATCACCTGTTCCATTTTGGTGACTTGCCTGATGTGTCTTCCAGGAGCTATCTAGAAAAGCCTTGCTGCTAATCCGTTCCAGCTGCCAACCATTGCAATCCCTGGATGTCACCAGCTCCTGCTTGGTTTATAGTTCTCAATTTATTACCATCAGTGGGCTGCTAAATTCCTTTCATGCTCCCATGCCCAGTCATTTAAATATCATTTTGATAGGTTTGCCATCCGTTTTTGTTAAATTACGTGTCATATAATTCTCCAATGCATGTTACAGCTTTGTGGATGGAATTACACTTTGGTATTAATTTAGCAAAGCACCCAAGTGGATGTGTAAATGTTTTGCTTAGAAAAATAAATGTCAGTGTCAGAGTTTGTGGTCTGTTGAATCACAGTTGTTAGGAGCAACTTTCCTGTTTGTCCATTCCTGGCTATATCAAGGGAAATTTTTCCAACAGTTCAGAATGTTGCTTGAAATACCACTTTCAAGTCAGCTAAGTACTTGGCTTGGCCTTTTTTATTCTCTCTCCGACCAGGACAAACGCAAGTGCGAGTGTAAAAATAACTACATTGGTGATGGGCTGAACTGCTCAGTGATGCAGCTTCCTCTCGACCGCTGCTTGCAAGACAATGGGCAGTGCCACCCTGATGCCGACTGTGCCGATCTCCACTTCCAAGGTGAGGATGGCACACTGTGCACGCCACGGGGCGGGGACGTCCTCATCCCTGTGCCACCGCGCTGGAGCAGTGGCCAGGATCCTTGTGTCTGTAAGCTCACTCAGTCCTCTACCTATGTCCCCTTGAAACGATGAAATGATTAAAGTTAGAAAGTGTGCTTACATAGTTTGTGATACCAGATTTATGAAGCAACAGATGAGGGCATTCCAGGTAGGAACGCTACCCCTGAGGGATCAATCTGTCCTAACTACGTTTCAGCAAATTCACGGTATTCGTATGGCACGGTCGACTCTGCATCCAGACGTGGAAACTCCTTCAGGAAGAGCTGGTTCTTCTCTCTCCTTGCAGATACCACGGTTGGGGTTTTCCACTTACGGTCCCCACAAGGGCAGTACAAAATGACTTACGAGAAGGCAAAGGAGGCCTGTGCCAATGAGTCAGCCACCATCGCCACGTATAACCAGCTGCTCTACGCGCAGAAGGTGAGGTAGCTTCACTGCGGGAGGAGATCCCCGGAGCGGACCTAGCCACAGCATAAATGGGGAGGGAAGAGCAAGGGGGGCTGCTCTGTGCTAGTAAGCTTCGTTTTCCCTCCTTTCCTTCCCCTATGCCCCAGGGTGTGTTTGGCTGGGAGCAGTTTTCAGACTGTGAATTGGTTTCATGCCTGCTCATACAGCACTGAAACCAGTTGCCAAGTTCTTATTTCCAGTGACACTGGGGTGAGATGGTAGAGTCAGACTTACAGAGTGTTTTCATGCGGGTTTTAATTATTAGCACTTCTTAAAGAAATGTACGCTTCAGAATTACACTTAATTTTTTTTCCTAAGGTAAGGCTCCAGGAATCTTTTCCCCAAATGCTGTTAAGGTAGCAGACCCATTTCCGTATTCTTTTCCTTGAGTGTGTTATAGACAACACAGGGCTGACATCAGTGGGATGAGCATCACACCTTGGGTTTGTGAAACTTGTGTTAGAAGAGTGGGTCAGACTGACCGTGCCTTTCTGGCTCTTTCCCATCTGTGGACGGCAGAAAGACGCTCACGGTTTAGAGACACCTTTAGTAAAATGTGAGGCTGGACCACAGCCAGCACGTAAACCTCCTTCTGCTGCCCGAGGAGATTCAGATTGCAGCCGGAGCTGCGTGTCCCCTGTGCCCCACAGTCTAAGTATTTCCCTCGAAGCAGCAAAGTCGGCAGTGGGCCTGGCTCCGGCGCTCCTGGGGACTTACTTTCTGTGTTGAACTGGTTTGTCAGCCCTTCCCACGCTGACAAAAGGCGAGCAGGCACACAATGGCATTGCACATCCCCTTTGCCTTTCACACCCACCTCTGATCCTGCCCAACTTTGGGCTCAGGGGAGCTTTTCCCAGGAAAGACTCCTCTAGTCTGTATGGGGAGCCACTGACTTTCAGAGGGACCCCTGTCTCCGCAGCCCCCCGGCCCAGAGCTCAGCACAGGGCAGGCTGCAGGATGGACGGATGGACAGAGCCCCCTCAGACCCTCAGAAAGAGTGCCGGCAGGTTGGGTGCTGCCTGAGCACCCCGAGGGGATTGTTCATTTCATCCGCAGCGCCCCAGCCCCACCACCCAGCTCTTCCCCCTGTGTTTTCTCCTTTACGGCCATGCCGGCTGCAGGCGAGGTACCACCTATGCGCTGCCGGCTGGCTAGATGGTGAAAGAGTGGGCTACCCGACCGCCTTCTCCTCCCCGAACTGCGGCTCCGGGTACGTCGGCATCGTGGACTACGGGAGAAGAGTCAACCTGAGTGAAACCTGGGATGTCTTCTGCTACAGGGAGAAAGGTAAGAGGGTCCTTTGCTGCATCCCTCTGCGCAAAGGGGAGCAGCAGCCCAGATTTCGGTTCCTTTGGTCGGCCACGGGCTGCTAGATAACACTGCAAGAGACTCTGCCTCTTTCTAACTCAAAAAAAAAAACAAACCCTGTTGCCTGCGAGTTGTTTTTCAGGCACAGAGCAGCCTAAAGCCTTATTGAAAATGGCGTTTGCCCACGCGACTATCCGTGTTTGTACTTCCAGAGGTGGACTGCACCTGCAAACCAGGCTACGTGGGGGACGGCTTCTCCTGCAGCGGGAACTTGCTGCAAGTGCTGATGTCCTTCCCAACGCTGACAAACTTCTTGTCGGTACGGCCCACAGCTGGCACGCTGCTCGGTCGGGGGAGCGGAGTGAAGCAGGCTCTGCCACGGGGACGTATCTCAGTGTTTGCTTTACTAGCAGGGCAAATACACAGGTAACAACAACCCACCAGTGAGGCAAGGTGGAGTGGTCTAAATCTGCACCGTCAAAATCAGAACTTGGTTACTATTTTTTTAATTACTTGCTCCAAAGAGGTTTCGGGTTTCTAAAACTCATTTGGAAATAAAATGCTGCGGCAGCTTTAGCTTGAAGGAGATTGGGTGCACAACTGCTGCTGGCTTTGTAAGCGTCACAAGAGCGCGGTGCTTTGTAACTTTATTGAACTGCTGCTGGGGAAAGGCAAAACATTAAAAGGGTCCTTTTCTTGCCGCTACTCAGAAAGGCATTCTAAGCAGCCTCGCAGACAAGAAGGGCCCAACTCCTGCAAGTCGGTTTAAGATGTGCTCACCAAATCAGCAGCCAGAACTGGGTTTTGAATACAAACGTCTTTCATAATGTCACTCCAGAGCTGCTTCATGGCTAAAACCAGAAAGCTTCTCTGTCATTATTTATACGGTCTCATCTTTTCAGTTCCCCGCACAGGAGCGCGCAATTGCTCTCTACTAAAGATGGCTTTTGTTTCTGCCTAGGACATCATGGCTTACTCCAACAGCTCTAGGAAGGGGAGAGAGTTCCTACGGTACCTCACGGACCTGTCAGTGCATGCCACTCTCTTTGCTCCAAACGATAGCGGGTTAAGGGAAAACGAGGTCAGGGTTTTTTTCTTTTTTCCTTCCTCATTTTAATAACACTTTTTAAACAGCCATTATCGGTTTCTGTATCCCGGTGAAATTTAAGCTTAAAAAAAAAAATTAATAATCTTAGCATGACATGACTTCTGTGTAACCCCATATAGTTTAAACTGTGCTTCTGAAAGAGGCGAGTTTGTTTCCATTTCTCTTCCACAGTTAGGAGTGCAAGGTTATTGAGCACTCGAGTCACTACAGAGACTTTTCCATCAGGGATTTTAGTTACCCAGTTATAAAAGAGTCTGCCTGAGATGAAGTCTGTTCTGTCTTGTTAACATCAAGCACAGTTATTTGAAGAAAGCGCACAGCTTTGGTATTTCCCACAAATACATTAAAGGCATCTGTTCCTAGCTTCACTTCTATGCTTATCCCTTTTGTCCTTCCTTCCTTCCTTCAATCAAACATTGTCTCAAACAATTCACGTGGGTTTATGCCTTGGCTTGCATCTTCAAGCTGTTTGGAAAATCTCTGAGGCTTATCACTTCAGGTCATCATACAAAATAGTAAAATCCTTGGTCCCACCAGAATCAAGGTACCGCCCGCTGTGGACAGCCACCAGAGGCCAGCAGGGATGGAAGATCCCACTGGTCACATCCACATTTCCCAACAGCCGCTACCCCGTATTGCACTTGCTGCAGCATTAATAGCAAAGAGGGAGAAAGCTCACAGGCACTTAGCCTACTGGTAAATCCAGAGGATTAATGAGATCAGCTAATGTTCCTTGTATTTTGCTCTTATTTGCAGACACTTTCCGGGCGAGACATCGAGTATCATTTATCTAACGCCAGCATAATGTTTTATGAGGACTTGACCAACGGAACCACTCTTCCAACTCGTCTAGGGGAAAAACTCCTCATTACGAACACGAGGGGGCAGGAACATCAAGCCCCCACCGCTGAACAGGTACCTTTTTAATACACCTCCCACCTTTGCGCTTTTCTCCCCCTTACGCTGTACCCTGCAATCGGGTGACAGGCTGCTCCAGAGAGCAATTCAGTAAGGTTACAGAGGGCAGCAAGGAGAGGGGGACTTCAGGAGGCTCTTTCCTGCACAGAGACTGCAGGGCAGCAGCTGGCAAACTGCAGATTTACAAGTTTGCCAGTGGCCGAGCTCTGACCCACAAAACTCAAAGGAAGCTGTTCGGGTGGCCTGCAGGAATGGCCGGATGGGGATATGGGCTTGATTCAACCCATCTCTCAGGCTGGCAGGATTATGGGAGATGGCAGTGTGATGGGAGGAGAGATCAGAGCAGCAGCTTATCATTAAAGAAAGGTGTTGGCATTTGTAAAGTTTCTTGGCAGCTTTCTGGGAGAGGCAGGGGACACCACCACAGCCTTGCTCAGAGCGAAAGCAGATATAACAGTGGTTTGCATCTTTTATTACTACTGCAGTAGTTTTTAAATGCAAACATTGATACCCTTTTTGCGAATGGGAAGTATCCTTTGACGTTTTAGGGGAACACACCCTTTGAAAACACACCCAACTTCTCATTTTTTATTAAGAAAATACTCGCTGCCCAAGCAGTTCAAACAACCTCTGTGGTAGCAACCCCTTGAAACCGAGGTTGGGACTCAGCTGTGGGTGAGGCTGTATAGCTGAATATGAAAATAAGAAACCCTGCGTCTGTGGGCTTGCAGTTAAAATGTGCTGTAGAGAATGGTGCTGGACCCAAGGAAAGTTGAGTGCCCAACATGCCAACTGAGGGGGGTGGATTTTCACGAACACCACCTAGAAGGAAATAGGTGCTGCAGGAAGAGCTGCACAACTGACTCATCTGTTGCCTTCGCTCCCTTCCTCCTTCCCTTTTCAGGAGAAAGTCCTTTGGCATGAGAATTACCATTTATATTTTTAAACCCACCCTATACTGCAAACCCAGTAATCGCATTAATATAGTATATCCTCGTGAGAGATCGGGTGCACCAGCACAAGCCTTACCTGCATTCCTCATCAGCATGCCAGGAGCTCTTTTGGATCGCTTTGATCTGATATTTGAGTTAGCAGACACTCTCCTTAAAAAAGTCCTCCTTTCTTCAAAAGCTGCCGAGGGGAGGCTCTGAGCCCGTTAACACAAATCTTGCTCCTGCCCTTCAAAGCTGGTGAGAAATTTGTAGCTTTTCTTCCTCCCTGGAGGACCTGAGCACGCCCTCGGTTCCCCCGGCTGCCGTAAAGCTCGGCGGGGTGCCGGGGTGGGAAGGAGAGCCAGCAGCCGCTTTCCGTGCGTGCTCCAGGCAGCCAAGCGCCCACCCGTCCCAGCACACCAGGTCAGAGCCCACCAGCTTTCCCCAGGACACTGGCAGGGCAGCGCAGGGGCAAGGGAGCGGGAGGAGAACACGGGGTGACTCCCACGTCGCTCTGCAGTGCCACCACAGCTCAGCCCCTTCCTCCCTGGGCACGGAAAGCCACGGTGTGCTCCAGCAGCAGCGTACCACCCCATGCCAGGGGCAAGAGTGGGCAGCAGCTGCTGGTTCTGCTCACCGAGGAGAAACCATTTTGCTAGGATGCAACTTAAAGCAGAGTTTGCGCCTAGGAACCCACCCTCCCAAAACACAGACGCAGGCTGGAGAGACTCAGGACCAGCCCGAAGCGGTCGAGGACACCCCTTATCAGCAGAGTTTGGAGAAGCGTTGGGGTGGCAATGATGACCCCGTTCCGCTCCCTTCCTGATAAGCTGCCAAAGGGGACCACCTTCCAGCTCACAGACGCCAGGCCACCAAATAAACCGCGGGCAGCGGCTCCCCATCAGTGCTGACCCAGCTCTCTCGAGACAGCAAACTCGGAGCAAGTGGCATCCTCAGCCCAGAAAGCAGCTGTAACGGAGGCAGGCTGCAGGCTGCCGGGCTCTCAGGAGCTCCTAGGCAGCACTTGGCAATTGCACAAACATCACCAAAAATTCTATTTAAAAAAAACAAAAAAGAAGGACAAAGAAATGCCTGAAGGCGATATGCAGGTAACGGTGATGGCACCTACCTACTTCATGCACAGGAGAGCCACGACCGGGCTGGGGCCATCCCAGGCCGATGCCCAGGGAGGCAGCAGTGTAAGGCCCCACCTGATTTTTCTCTGTGTGTCAGTAACTGAGGTGGGGAAATAGTCTCAAGGTTTATTGCAGTCCCAAAGGGAGGAGGGCCAAAGCTCAGCTCTCATTGCTCTTTTTCCTGGCAGAGTGAGATCAGGTACGTGGATGGAAGTGCTATTGTTGAGTGGGATATAATCGCTTCCAACGGGATAATCCACATCATTTCAGAGCCTTTAAAGGCTCCACCAGCACATGTAAGTACATAATGATTTTTTTTTTTTTTGAATGGTGGGAGGTATCTGTGGCTTTTATCATCCCAAACTCATTGCTGACATTCATATACCCCAGTTTCCCTCCCATATATGCAGTTTCTGTTTAAAAGGTTAATTTGAAAGAAAATTAGAAGTTGAAAACAAGGCACCGGTGAAGCTTGTTCCAAATGTTTCTGTCTGAACAAGTTCTTCCCACATTTATTTTATAGAAATAAAAATAAAAGCTCCATTTTATAATGGAGCTCATTTTTGTAACGGAGGTTTTATAAAGCTCCATTTCAATTCTTCCAAAAAGATCTTTCAAGCTTTTAAGGAAAGTTTTTTACTCTTGGCTTTGCATTCGTTCCAATCCAAAACAACAAGGTGTTTCAAAAATAGGTATTTTTTGCCTGCATGAATCCTAGCAGTGGTCCCAGTTATCCAATTATCTCTCCCATTAGAAAGACCAAACCAAACTGTGCATGGCAAAATAGCACAGTTCAGAACGGGGTGCTGTCCTTCCCGTGGAGGAAAGTAGAGTTAGCAGCTACACCGCTTCAAGCTGCAATCGAAATGGTACAGGGCCCCGCAGAAGGGAGGCAGGAACATTGCCCTGTTTACTTCCCACCAGCGAAGTTTGCTGCTTTGTATGAAAGGGAGGAAGAACGTTTTGTCCACCTCCAGCGCAACTGGGATACTTGACAAAAGCGATCCCTGCTGCCCGTGGGAGAGGTGCGCAGCGAGCACTTTTTTTTTCCAAAACAAAATGTTTTCCGTAATGAAGTAAGTGTTCGGAGGCGCAGCATTAGCACTGCCCAGCTCTGTTCCACGCAGGGTACTCTGGGCCAGCCCAACACAGGCTCAGGCTGACCTTGCAAGAAGACCCACCACTTAATCTGAAGAACTTCCCTTCAGACAGGGTAACTCCTTCTGATCCTTCTCTCTGCGCTGGAGGGGCCTCACTCGACACTGACAGCCCGTGCACCCCAGCTCTGATTTCGGAAGTGGCTAACCAGCCACCTCCTTGGTCCACAAGATTAATCCTATTGATACCCTATTTCTCACCTTCATTTTGTTCTGAGCAACCCTTTCTTCTTTACAAACCAGCCTTCTCATTCCTAGAAGCTCAGTAATATACCTGCACAATCACGGTTCACAAAAATCCCTTGCAGCCTACAATCCTCAGAAGTAGGAAATGACATACTTGGGTAAAAGCATAAATAGGCAATTTCTGTCAGTCTACAGCAGCATGATATTACAGTCTTTATAATACCTCTCACAAGCCAGAGGGCAATGAAACGTTTTCTCATATGGAGCTGTCCAGCTGCACCATGTCAATTACTTCGTTTTCTAAAAAATAAATGAAGAGAGCGTATCTACTAAGACAACAATGTGATTATTTTTGCCAGAGTAAGTTTAATAATTAGTTTTCTAGGCAGGAGGCTACAGAGCTAAGGCGTCACATGGAAAAGCAAGAGGAACAGCATATGAACCTTCTACCCATTTCCAGACCCCTCCTCACCTCCCGGATTGCCAGCAAAGAGCACAGTGCTTTGGGGAGACTGCAGCCTGAGCGGCTGCGTACCCTGGGATCCCTCAAACTTATCATCACCCCAAAACTGCCAGTCACCTTCATAATATCCATCTATCAGGCCGCAGAGCTGCAGAAGGCAAACCAAAGCCAGAGCCTGGACGCATTTCTCCCTTTTAGATTAAATCCAGATCATGTATGAATTTCTTTCAGTCCTTCACCTATGTATTTACTGAAATATTTATAAAATACTATATGCAGTTACTTGGATTGGCACTTTACCTGCTTAACTGAAGAATGGTTTCAGGTGAAAGGCGTTGCATGCGTTGAGGCAAAACGACCTACGGAAGGCAGGGGGTGGGCCGCCGGCAGACCCTCTGCGCCAGCGCCAGTCCCTCCAGCTGGCAAGGAGATGGGCCTCGTCTCGGCGGCGGTTTGGTTTGAGCCCTGGTAAGCAGGGCTCAGAGGATGGCATGCCTGCTGACAGCTGGCAATAACCAACACCTCCCCGGTGCACAAAGCAGGGGGGAATAAGCTTGAAGCCATGCAGAGCCCTCTAGGGCTTGTAGCACAGGTTTCCAAAGCTGCCTAAGGGAATCTGGTACCTGTTTCTCCTCCTCAGGCCAGTGGGGTTTCAGCCTCACTGTAGCCTCTATTGCTACTTTGAAAAGCCTGACCAGGAAAGATCACTTAGGCATGCTCTGTAACTTCAAAAACATAAGATGAAGGTGTACTAGAGGCAATGCCCAGTACCCTCCAAAAATCTAGCTTGTAATTACGATCAAAAGGCCGTATTTAACTGTCTCTAGGGAACATGTAGCAGGAAACTCGAGCACAAAAGCAGTTCAGGCCTAGGGGCATAGCTTGAAGGGACGCTGCGTGTGCTCAGGTGCTAGAAGGTGACCAGTGGCCACCCGTAGCTCACTCACCCTCTCTCTTGCTTCCAAGGCTCCTCTCCATGCTGGTACTGGGACAGGAATATTCTTTGGCATCTGCCTGGTTACTGGAATTGTGGCTTTTATTGGATATTCTTACCTCAGGTTCAGGAAGAGAAACGCAGGCTTCCAGCACTTCAAGGTAGGCGGCAGACAAGAGCGCAAAGCAGGGGGGCAGCACTTCCCCAGACCCACTGCACCTCCCAAACCCACAGCCTCCAGTTTCTCCTTGCGTTTTATTAAACTAGAAACATTCCCGATCATGTCCCACTTGAACTGTTCAGACTGAAGACATGGAGAAAGTGGGGCAGGCTCACACACTTGTCTGGAGCACAAGCTTACATTTGCCTACTGCTGCCCCAGACCTCTCCCTCCAGGGTGCCGGACGGGCTCCTGCCCTCACAGACACTTCCAACACCAAGGACTGGCCAAAAGCTTATTTAACTACGCAGCCCAGCGCAGAAGCCTTTGTCTCACCAGAAAGGTCACCCTTAGGGAAGCAGGTAATTACAACCACTGAAAGGGCACCCGTTCGCTTCCCCCTCCTCCGTGGCATTGCTAATAATTTTGCTGCTCTGGAGGTTGAAACGTTCGATAGGAAAAATGCCAGATTCAAAAGACAAGCAAATTGAAATGATTGCAGGATTGAGAAGTGCAAAATTTTACACGGATGCACTCTCATACTTGCTTTCTCTTAACTAACTTTGCTAGCCTCACATTTTATCATCATGATGTGAAACCAGCCAGCAACAGCCAAGCTACTCAGAGACGAGGGATGACCAAAACCAAAAGTTGCAAAATACACAAGAATCAATTCAAAAGAAAGTCTACCTAAAAGTAACCAGAAATCCCTTCCTAATCTAGCCCCTACATGTGATGTGAATCGTCTTCTAGAAATAAAAAACAGGAGCCATGAGCCAAGGGAAACACTTGTATTTTTATATAGTTGCAACGAGAGCGCTCAGGACCGACCAGGTGCCTTTTACCCCAGGCATAATGTCAGGGCAACACTTCCCTCTCCGTCTTTGCTGAGGCATAAAAATTACAAGGGAGTGAAAAAAAGATACTCATGTTAAGTGACCTGAGATAACACAACAACCCAGAACACAGTTCATGCCTGGGAGACACTGATTTAGGTGATAAAGCCAGTTCAGTCACAACACGGCACAAGCTGGTAGTGAAGTTTAAGTGCCCCACTTAATGCACTGTAGGAGGAGGATGGATTTTAAGCAGGTTTGTGTGATTTTGTGTAGTCAGAAGATGACACTAACGTAACATCACTGGACAAGTCACAGCCTTCAAATATCACCAACCCCTCATATGAAAGTTCTTCTGCACTGACTCCACCAGAGCCTACTTATGATCTTTTCTCAGTAAGTGTTCATTTTGATTTGAGACTGAGAGACAACTAAAATAATGGTAAGAGGGAATGCCTTTATGAAAGGAAAATGTCTAGTTGGAAAAAAAAAAGAAAAATTAATTTGGGAAAACACCATTCAAGTTCCTGGCTTTCCTGTCTCACTACTGCTAGAAATTGGGCAGCCTCACTAGTAGCAAAATTGAGGCTGTGGCCTACAGCTGTATCTCAAGTCTACCTTCAAAGACAGCTGAATTAAATTGGACTTCAAATGCTACTGGATGCTAGTGACATGTCTATACAAACTTAAAAAGCCTTCCCATTTTGTCTTCCCTTCTGGCTGTGAAGGCAGCCGAGCGCCATGCCAGCACTCCAAAGAATCTGAAACACAACGGGAAAGGGGCTGGGAATCAAGGGAAGGAAAGACTGAGTGAAGCCAGAGTATCTTTATAGCTTCAGTGGTCTAATTTAGCAAGACCCTCACGTACATGCAGAGTCTAAAATCAAAATTAACCTTTTTGCATCCAGTAAAAAGACTTGTTTGGTGCAAAAATGTCAGGTGCAAACTCTGCCATCTGTATGGACAAATTTGCCCAAAAGTGACTTTCATTTTTTAACCCAATGTTCCAAGTCTGATTTTCTTTTTCTTCTATTTTACAGGATTCAGATGACCAGCAGCTTGTGATGAGTGGTCCTCATGATCAGAATTAAAGACTGAATTTGGCATTAGTCAATTCAAAAACACATTTCTATTTACACTTACTGTGAAAAAACAGCACCTACACCTTGCAGGGAATAAAATCTTGTTACAAATTAAAAACCAAAAGAGCACAGCTTTGGTCAAGATGCAGTTATAGAGTTCACAGAGTGACCAACCTCGAAAGCGTTGGCTGTCTCTGAGCAATACCAACTACGAGTGCCAAATGCAAAACTGGGTCTCAACTAACCTACCCAGAAGCAAACAGACACCTCACTGAAAAGTGGACCTTCGCAAGCCTGCTATTTAACTGCTTTTATTCTTCTTCAGACTTTAACATGGCCTCAAACACACAGGGCTGATAACTTGGCAAATATCCTAGATCTGCTAGTACTCCAGCTCTACACTTTCATTTTGGCTCCACTGCAACTACAACTGGCAAACGTGAAACAACATGTGTTAAACCTCTATTTTTAAACTGAGGGGATTTTTTGCTAGTATGCTTTCTCGTAAGAATTTCAGCAGCAGGAAACGCAACCATCCTGTCTGCCCCGCTTGCCTCCTCTAGCTTTTCTGTCTTTCCTCAAACTTGACTGTTTTGTTTACATCTCCCCTCATTGTACAAAGGGAAATAGTAATCGTAGCAGCTTTAGCAAGAAATAGAGGGGATGTGAGAGCATTCAAATAGTAATTTTTACTTGAGCCATTTTTGTGAAAAGTGGACAGCGTAGATGAGCATACCCTTGCCATGTCACGTCTGCATTCAGTTTTTTTAGTTCTGAGAGGACCAGAAGCTACCTGCTTGTTCACATACCGTATTTTTAGCAGGCACATTAACACTGCCTTTCAACCGATGCACAGCAGTAACAGCTGCTATTTTCACCATACTATTAGAAGCGAATCAAACTCGAGTTTGATTCGCTGTTGTTTCCTTCCCTCAAAATATTAGTATCATAGCAAATTGTGAGAACACTGTAGAAACCACAAAACAGCAAGAAAAGGAAGATTTTGTTGCTGGCAGGAGTAACGTTGCCCCATGATATGCTTCCTGGTGTCTTGCCACGCGTGGGGGGCAGGAGGGAAGGTGTCACTCCAGGAAAACATCAGTTACCTCCGAGAGCAAGCCCAGGATGCCGCCTATCAGAACACGGTATGCAGGCAAATCCGGGGTTGCTATCAAGCACAGCTATCAAGCACAGCCAAGGGAATCTAATGGGTAAATACACCTGGATGAAAGAGACAGACTGATGTAATTTCCCTAACTCCTTCCCTTGCCCTCCTGCACATGCCTGCTTGTTTCTACCTGTAAGGTATTAAAAAATTTAGAACACATTTAAAACATCCACACGTATTTAGGGGAGTTTTCCCCACAGAGTTCTGCAATTAATACAACTCATGTTCCTTCCTTCTCCCCAGTCACCCAAAATATTAAGGCTCGTAGGGACCAGAAGATAAAGTCCAAGCATTTATTTTTGTAATAATCATTAAATATTTTTATCACAAAAAAAAGTTCTACAGTTCATTAAACTCTTCTTTTACTGACAGACTATTCTCCTCCGTGTTTTTGACAGAACAAAATGGAAATTTCTTCTTGCTTTGGTGTTCAAATGAACTACACTCCCCAAATGAATAGAGACACTGCCCTTTAAACATGCTCAAAAATCTCTTTGAAGTCAGTAACATAACAAGGTTAAAATAAGTAATGCAGAGAGCGCCAAGGTGAAATCATTACAAAAATGCAAGACGTTTTTAAAAGTTAAAGAGCAGCATTCTAGCACTGAAAAATAAATAATACACTTTAAAATTCTCACTTGTTCATATTATATGTAGTTGGGTTGTTTTAAAAGAACATAACCCTCCCGTAATTTTTTTTTCATGCAATGTTGTTTATTTCAAGAAGTCATGCAATATAAACAAGATTTTACTTCAGCTGGCTGTTGTAACATAGCTTTGTACAGAAGTTTGATTTGTAAGTTAAAAGAAAGAAAGGGGAAGAGGAGAAAATAATCTCGAAACAAAACGTGTATTACCTGGATAACATTAAACTGTTCCTGCTTAACACAGGTGAATTAGGCAAACTGACTCTTAGCCAGCTTGAAAAGAATAAATATCACAGAGCTATAACCAACAAAACATTATCAAATTCAATATGCAGAACTGAGTAACACAATATTATTATTTGCTGGTAGTAAGATGGAGAATGTACAGTCGTTTGGGGTTTGTTTTTTATTTCTAAACAGTGCATTGAAATCTCTGGAGCATGAGAGGTGCTACACACGTGTAACACCAAGTTCGGTTCTAGCTGAGCATTAGGATAAAGAACTGAAGGCAAACTGGAGTATTTCCATCCCCACATTTCATTACCACGTTATGCTAAATATTTCTGCACAGCCCCACCAACAAGTCTCCTGATAAAGCCAAACTAACTTCCTGCAAAACTTTTTTTCTTCCAGTAAAACAGCAGGGCTGTCAGATGATCTTACTCATTTCAAGTATATTCATCTGTTTAAATAACACACAGACACTCTTCAGGAGTGTTGCACGTCAAGTTTGAAACAGGAGCACAAGAAAACCATGAACATAAAATCTATAACCGCCTCTGAGGACTTCAGACTGATTTCAAGCATACAGGAAAACTACTTATGAAATTGTGCAGGCTAGATTAGAGTACATTCTTTACTTTGCAAACGTACTTTTAAAAATATGAAAGATACTGCATATGAAATTCAATATAGGTACTTGCACATAATACAGGTTAAAAAAAACAGAAAACCAGACAAGAAAACTTTTGGTCACCAAAAGTTTGTTTACCTGACAATCATAGTAGGAAGCAAGTGATATCCCAAAAATGAAGAATACCAAATGCTATATATTTTGTGAATTATATGCTTTCAAAAGCAGAGCCTTTAATTACTAAAATTTGAAAAATATTAATCATAATATGCCTTCTAAAATGGCTGGGGTGGGAAGCACCAGTTAAAAAAAAAAAAAAAAGAAAAAAAAAGCACATTTCCTTTGGATGCGGAGAAAGGAAAGCATCCTTATTTAAAACTGACTATATAGCAGTTCTGTAAAGTGCCTGTTTGAGGAAACACATCAACACATGTTTTCCTTGTGCAAAATATACATTTTTCAGCTCAATTCTTTGGAACATACATGCTACCCAGAGTTTGTGTTCATGCATTATCTGCAATTTCAGTAATTCAATAAAACTTCTAATCTGCACCACCAGAATTATTTTGCTTGATGCAAACTGTCCACCACCCCCAATTCAGCTTTCGGGGCTCGAGCTAAAAAAATGTCATCAGAAAACTCTGGTTTTCATTTTTCTCATTTCTTCATTTTCCTTTTAACTTCATCTGCCCATTGTGCGTGTTTACTTTTGACTGTAAAAGTCCATTACTGAAGGCTATATGAAATACCTTCTCCTAGGGAACAGCAAAACCACATTGCATACCACTGTAAGACACTGTTAATATCTTACCAAGCAGCATTTAGGATCAATCTAAAGCCTGACAGAGATCCGTCTCCACTTTGAAATACAAAATGCAAGACCTCTTGAAATGGCTTTATTATTAGAGAGTGGATATTTAAAGTGTTTCGAAACATTTTAGGTGCCTAAAAATTAGTAAAAGGAAGCTGAAGCAGCCCAAGTTACTGCCACTTTCAGTTTTAGGCGCAGGTCCACCTAGAGCCAGGCACAGACATCACAAGAACAGAAACTGTACGGACAGGAGAAAAAGCCCATCAGCCTGAGCCTGCCAGCACCGTAAGCACTGCAATGCAGCAGAGCCACACCAACACTACAGCAGTTAGTTCAGTTACAGGTAAGGCTCCAGCTATGGCAGCAAAGAAAGTTAAAATGCATGCACCATCCCTCTCAGTCTCACCGTAAACTGGCTACTAACTGTGCATCGCTGAATTACTAATACTGGATTTCAGCTTTTCAGTGCCAAGATCCATTACAGGCTCCAGCTGGAGTGCTGAACAGGGCCAGAACAGAGAGTACACGTATTTCTTTGTAAACCACAAGGCTGCAGATCGAAATTTCCAATGAACAAACAAAAACAAGCACCCCAGAACACCACCAGTCCTTCCCCTCAAATATGCCCTCCCTCCCAGCCCACTACTGTTTTGGCAGTCCATCATCTCTTCTGTGCGTAAGAGGAGTTTTCACATCTCCAAGCAGGAGAGGAGAAAATACGTACAGCACTTACGAGAACAAGTATGAATTACATCTAAATCAAGATAACAGATTTAAGTGACTTAAAGTACATGTACATTCAGGAAAAAAAAAAAAAGATATATTTGCCCATTTTAAAAGGAAGTTGCCAAGTGTTTATTTGATCTGAACTGTCTCTTGTAGGAAAGGTATTCTGAATGTACCAGTGCACAGCTGGTCTGACCAGCCAGGAAGTTCATGCTGCAGAGGAGTCCTTCTTGGATAAAACGTGTAATCAGGCTCATAGTTCAAGAGACAACTCAATGATGCCATGTAGATATCCGCAAATCTAGAGAGACGTCTTAAGAAATAAGTTGGGTTCTCATCAGTTCTGAATAAGCTTCCGAACTGTGCGTTGAAGAAATTCCTGTTCATCTCCCTGTCCCCCCAAAAAAGAAAACAAAGAGAATGAACATACCTGCACACATCTCTCTAGCAGCTAGCATCCAGAACCTGAAGCAAGCAGTTCCTATAATCTGTTCTATGCATTATTCTCTTGCCATTGCACTTCAAAACACTTAAATGCACCACGTAAGAAATTTCTGCACCTCTTGCATGTACGTAGCCCAGATCTAGCAATCACAGTAATGAACAGAATAGTTTCACACTTCTCCCACTAAAACAAACGATAAGTTGCTTCTGACTTCAGAAACATGGCATCTCAAACTTTCCGTTCTAGAGACCGTGAAAGAAGACTTTTGGCTTCACCTAAATCCTCATGTCCAAAGACTTTTTTAAAAAACACGAAGATTTGGCTTAATGTACACAAAAAGTTTAAACACATCTTGGAACTAACTACTGTTATTAGTCACTGCTAAGTATCATTCCCATTTCATTTACTTCCACATTTCTGGGGAAGGCTGCTGGTGGTACAGCTGCTGGCCTTGCCAGCTGTGCGCTTCACACCCCCTGCCTTTATGGATTGCTCCTTCATGATCGCAGATTTTTAGAAGTTTTAGCCCTATTACTTATCTCTGTGATGAGTCCACTGCTAGTCTAGCGCAGAGCCCAGTTTCTGCGTATTCTAAAATATACTGTATGTAATCTCAAGAAATCCTCTAAAAAACTAGAAGTGACCTAAGTCTTGATACAGAAACACATTTTTACATCATGCAGAAGTAAAGCTGTGTAATCAATAGCAACAGTGACAGCTGAACACAGAGGGACAGGAGAACTGAGATGAGAGAGAAAAGTATTTGATATGTTACCCTTTCATACAGAAAACTAACACCTGTTCCAAAGAAGGAGAACAGGGAAAAGGGGTTTGTATGCACGAAAGGTCAGAGGGGAGAAGAGCTGCACAAGAGACAGGTAGAATATTGCTTTACACAGATAATTTTAGAAGGTCTGGTACTACCAGGGAATATACATCAGGGATGGAGAGAAGTTCTGAAGAAACCTGTGGAAGACATCACATAGAACACTTGGCTACCACGAAGCATATTGCAAACTCTTCATCTCCCGTGTCTTACCTCATTTCCTTTCTTTCCTTCTTCCATTCTTCTAAAATCATTTGTGAATCAGGATCACGGTGAACCTAGAATGTGAAGTACAGGTAACTAAGGATGCCCTTGTAAACGAACCTTTCCATTAATAAACCCTTATCAGCTAAAGGACAAGAGCAATGCTTCAGAGATCAGCATACAGAAGTTACCCACATGCATTTTAAACAGCTGAAAGCAGGAATCAATCCAGGCTGACCAGTGGAGGAAGGGGACAAGATCTTGAGGAAACTCTTATTAACTAGCCACACAAATAATTGCATTTATTTATCTACAGTCAAACTGGTGAACTTTTAAGAGACAGAAAGCACTTGCAAGGTCAACGTCCAGCATTTAGAAACTTGGCTGGATCCCTTCTACTATACAGAGCCGATTACACACACACACACGGAACAAACCTGCATGTGTTCCAGTAATCCTGTTAAGGTTTGCAGCCAGGTCATGGTTTGAATGTACTTCTCTGTGTTCATGATTTTAATCTCTGATCGTAACTCTGGAATAATTGCACCCGTGCGCCAGCCATGCTTCAGGGTCAAATCCTATTTACCAAGAATTACAAAATACAAGTATTAGTCTTAAAAAGAACTACTTAAAAGAAGTGAAGAATTTGACCATTGTTTATCCCAAAGAGGCACTAATTTAATTGCTTCTTATGTACAGGCAGAAATATTAAACAGTGGGACTTAACTGTGCCAATAGGCAACAGAATTTGATTTCAGAGTAAGCCTCAAATCCCACATTTCTACAAAGAGGGAGACAAAGAACACATAAGCACTTGCAAATAAGCACTAATTCATTAGGTTTACAACAAGGAGTAGGAAATTCCTCTTGTTCATGAGACCTCTGCTGCTGTTAGAAATATCTGGAGGAAACCGTGTGTTGGGTTTGTGGCATTTACCCACACACTCAGCTGACAGAAGGGTCGTATTCAGGACCCCCAGCTATTTAAGTTCCTCCTGATGAGTACAGGATGAGGCAGCTGCCACCTGTGCTCTCTCCTCCACTGTGCCAGAGAAGAAGAGAGCTGTGTCCTCCTTCCTTTGGCCCTCAGCCTTCTGAAGCGCCCAAACTTACTTTTCTTTTTAAAAGCAGACTGGGGCAAAACCGTTAACATCTGCTGCTGCTGAAATGTGTTACCACAGCTTGGCAGTGGAAAGTCATGCCCAGGCATTCATACGCAATCAATTACAAAAAGTTAAGCGGTGGTCACTTACTCTGAAGTAACAGTTAACAGTACATTTGTTCGTAAGGTAGTAAGAAAGTGCCTGGATAGTGGGGCTACAAACCATACCAAGATCTTGGGAAGAAAGAAAATTTACCATCAGTGACAGGAAGTTTGCCTCCTGCATTCAAAGAGAAGTTCATTCAGCTCTTATTGCACTTGGTAGTAAATGTCACGCAAATCAGACATATCCTGTACGTTTGAATATCTGTGTTTACTCTCTCTTACATCTGACACAATCAACATCTGGATCAGTAATACAAACTCACACATTCCTGAGTGCAGTTTGTAAACAAGTTAAATGCTACAAGTCAGGTGGAAAATATTGTCAGCCTTTTACAGCACCAATTTTCTCCACTGCAAGAAGAGCAATATGGCTTAACTACCAACTCAAATTTTGTTGTATTTAGTGTGTAATATTGAATAACTGGGAAGGAAGAGAGGGAAACTCACAAAAAGCCTTGTCCTTTATCCTGTTTTGTGAAAGTAAACTACTTACTGCCAAGTCACTGTAAATGTGATCACCAAAGTAGAGAACCTTAGAGCCCCTCCAGCCAGTAAGCTTCAGGAATTCGTACAAGTTACCCTGTGGACACAATGACACGTACATTGTAGTGGCACGCAACTTGCACCTTCACATGCATGAATAAGGAATTTAGTACACCCCTAAAAATAATTTCATATCAAGAATCTTGTCCTCAGTTTATATATTATGAATCCCAAATTTTACAGGCAATTTCAGTAATACTGTCACTTCAAGAGGCAAGTAAACTGCAGACATACAGTACCAACAATGAATTTGTAAGACTTCAGTCATTAAAATAACTCTCTTAAAGAACATATCTACTTTTTAGAGGCCTTTATGATATCTAAAGAAGCTTGGGATTCTAGCAAATAGGTATTAAATTTGAACTGAAAGAGCTTATTGAAAGCATACCTGTTTGTAAATCTGACCTTTCTGTAGCTTGTGAATTTTGTCCCAAAGCAACACTCCCCTTTCATTCACCTTCCGAAAGGGTCTAGAATAGAATTATATAGTTACATTGCTGTAGAAATTCTGTCACTTTTTAGGAGGAGATGAAAATTTTAATATTAAAAAGATTCATCTTTCAAAAGGAAAACACTTTCTCTAGCATCTGAAAATTTTGTAACAGACAGAAAAAGCAAATCTCCAAAACTTCCACTTTAGGCAGTGAAATGCAATGTATCTATCCAGTATACTCATGACGTTTATAATGGAGTTTGAGAACAACTGTTGAGAACTAAGGCAGGGAACCCAGACAGAGGGGAAGAGACAGTATGAATTGTCTGCCATTAAGGAGAGAACACAAAAAAAGTGCACGTGTGTAAAAATCTTGCCCAATACCTCATTTTGTACAATTGAAGAAGAAGGGGGCAGAGGCCTGGGGGCAAGATGAACAGCAGAGTTCTTTTAAAATTAAATGAAAAAAAGTAAAGGGAAAAAAATCCCACTTCCTTCTTTCTCACTTTCAAATCATAAGTACACATAAAGGAATAGGTCTTTTTCAAGTGTAAGAGTAGTGCATACGCATTACAAGTGTGTTTACTTAATTGAACTAGTCCAAATACTCCAGTCTGTCAGCCAATCTGCCCTTTAAATATCATGTGTGACTCAAAAAAACCCCAGAAACAATGAAAAACATTTCCAGATAAGGGGCTGATTCTGAAAGGCACCAAAATTTCTCAGGTTTATTAGGAAAGGAACACACTTCACCAGCTTACAAGCTAAGATGTTAAAAACAGCTTCTGTGACCCTAAGTCAGTCCAGTGGACCTGCAGTATCTACTGGAACTTTCTCAGGTAAGAAATGGTAAACATTTGGACTTCAGAATTGGGTGTTGCTGCATTCTGTAATGACCTTAAACAGGATTTTTTCAAATAAGATTTCATTTTACTTTGCATCTTAATTAAAATATTTCGTAACAGGCTCTGTAGACTTATATGGAATAAGCTGCTTGAATCATTCTTTACTAAATACCCACCTTCGCTTATCATTGAAAAAGTTTGGCTTATCAGCCTGTACAATGACCACATCAAAGAGATCCCTCCAGTCCTTGCCGACTATAAACTTCATGCCTTCGTCCCTAAAAAGGACAGAGGGATATTAACAGTGAAGCGTAACAGAAGTGTAGTTATCTGTGCAATATAATGAATTACATTTGAGAACCTCATCCTCCCCATGCTTTAAAAACGTACAGTTGAACAGCAAACAACTGTTCACTTACACAAAGCTACTGGGACTGTTTGTGATGAGAAACATCTTCTTGCCATGATCAGCCAGCTTTGCTAACACCGCACGAGTTTGTTCGGCATAGCAGATGTATTTCTCTGTGAGGATTGGGGAAAATACAGTATTAATTGAGTAAGTTTTTCATTTGAATCTTCTCTGCATTCAACCAAGGGTTCAGAACATGAGGTTATACTTAACAAAGGCACCTTAGACAAGTGGAAATAACTCCTTCAAGCTTTAAAATTTAGAATTTGTAATCTTAAATAAGGAAGCCAGAAAGATCATTATACTATCAGTGAAAAAAGCTTTGATAGATGATCTCATTAGTACTTACCAATATCTGCTTCAATTGCTCTGTACATTATTCCTTTGATGTGGACATCCCTGATTGAATCCTGTCAGGAAAGCAACAGAGCACTAAAAAACTGAAAAATCTTTTCCAGTATAAAAACTGTGCTCACTGCATAGCAGTAGTAATTTGTTTTTAAAACAATTCCTTTCTCTGAATTACGCTTTCAACTTTACAGAAATGCCATGTGACGTTCATTATATATATGTCACCACTAGACAAAGAGTAAGCCTGTCCGCCGAGAAACTAACTTCATACTTCTGGGAAGTACAAAACTGTATAGCACAGGGGCTGTTTTACATAACAACTGTGAAAGAGAGCTCAGAAGGGTGAAGTGGGGTAAAAGCCCTCTGCAGAAGCAGAGTCATCACAGATTTCCAGTGACCTTTGGAGCAGGACACATTTGTTTCCTCTTGGAAAAAAAAAAAAAAAAAAACAAAAAAAACCCACCACAACCAAAAGCTTTAAGCCAGACAGATTTTAGATTATGATCACCCACAAATGCCCTGGTTATTTAAAAAAAGAAATTTATGAACAGATGAAAGAAGCTAAACGGTTAAGCAAAGTACTCATACAGTGCTCTGAAGGCGTTTGGCAGCTCTCCTAAGCCAGCTCTGCACCAGACAGCTTTGTTTAGGACAGCAGTACTGCCATTTGGGTACTTACATGGGGTATTGTCCTAAAAATCCTCCAAAAATGCCACTATAGGGCTTCCAAAATGTTGGTAATGCTGAGCAGTACAAAGTTTCTATAAACACTTCAGCAGAAACCACAAGAACTAGCCTTCTATGTAACCACAGACAGAAGGGAAAATTACTCTGGAGGTCAAATGTTTCTTAAAACCTATCTAATGTGCTTGGGAACATGAGAAATTTAACATTCAGGTGCATCACATATGCTGCATATACACGACACAAGTTTAATACGTGTCGACAAGGGGCCAGGAAAAGGGTTTGGATGGAATGCCTGTGCAAATACCATCAACTTGGGCATGACCTCTTCTGTTCTTAAATAACCATGACATAAAATTCTCTCCTCTGCAGGATACATCCTGAGGAATCAAGAGGGTCAAATTACTCTAGTCATTATTACTAGATTTTTTTGGAGGAGGAAGAGAGGAAAACGGGCAAAACTGATATGCCAAAAGCAAGAGACAGCAAATGATTGTATACTAGCGAAGATATGGAGGCCGTACAACTGAAACCTCCAAACCAGAATTCCCTATAGCCTCTTACAATTCCTGACAGTGAGAAAAGTATACATTTAATAACAATCAAAGGAAGCTTCATCGACGTACAAGAGCTTCTTCACTTCCTCCCATCCACCGCTCAAACCTACAAAAAGAGCAACAGCCCTAGAACGTCAGATTTAAAACAAATTTCAAATCATCCAGTGTTTCTTTTCAAGGGTCTACCTTCATTTCACTTATGTTTTTATGGCTGTATGGCAATAATTACTCTATACAAAACCTAAAGTTGAGGTATTTCACTGGACCTGACACAACAGGTTGAAGCTTCCTGAAGGGCTCAGAGAGAAGACGCACAAATGTAGAGGTTTACCTAAATCTTCAAAGCTAGTACCTTGACATCTTTGTACAGATGAACAGGCTCATAGTCTATGTTGTTTTTCAGAAAATATTCATTCACACAAGAAAGGAGTGTCATTTCTGGCAAGGAAAATATATCCATGAATTGCTTCATTGTATTTCCATGTGAGCTCTACAGGGGTGGGAAGAAAAAAGAAGAAAAAAAGGTCAGGCATTTCTCAGATTAGAAGACTTCCAGTATAAACACTTCAGCTTAGTTGCAGATACTCAGCTTTTGCCATCACTGTTCGCACTGCTTTAGATTCTTTTCGAACTAACAGACTTTCAACAAAATAACTCCAGCAAAATTGCTGGCTTTATTTTAAGAATTAATCATGACTCAATACTCTTTAATAGCAGTATTTTAATTCATAAACACATAAAACAGAGCACTCAGCTAAAAGTCAAGAGAAGGACTTAGGCCTTCACTGGAAGTTTGCACTTCTATAAATAAGAGGCACTGGGTATTGTGACAGGGGTGGAGGGTTTGTTATTTGGTTTTGGTTGTTTGGGGTTTTTTAATAAGTGGAATACTAATTAGGACTGCAAAACAATTTATCTCTTTGAAAAGAGGTAATAAAAAGCTGTAAGAATCTACAATAACTAATGCAGTAGTAACAGAGGAAAAGATTTCTAGTCTGCAAAAGCTGTAACTATAGGTGTTTCACAAAAGTGGAGAATCTCATTATAAAAGAGGAAATACAAACCAAATACTTCTGAAGAAGAAGAGAGGTAAAGCAACCAGCACAAGCCAGCACACTGGTCAAGATCAAAGAAACACAGAATGGCTGAGATTGCAAGGGACCTCTGGAGGTCTTCTTGTCCCCCTCGCTGCTCAAGCATGGCCACCTAGTGCCAGTTGCCCAGGTCCTTGTCCAGGTGGTTTCTAAATCTCCAAGGATGGAGAAATCTACAACCTCCCTGGGCAACCAACCCATGCCAGTGCTCGGTCACCCTCACAGTAAAGGAAGCTTTTGGTGACATTCAGAGGAAGCCTCCTGTGTTTCAGTTTGTGCCCATTGCCTCTTGTCCTGTCACTGTCCTTTCCAAGATGAAAGCAAGCATAGACCTGCAGAGACCAAGGCATCCCACAAGGCGATATTCAGAACTGCTGCAGAGACCAGATTTGGGAATTCCAAGTTCAGCTCCTTAAAATAAGAACAAGTGCGAGAACAAAATGCTCCACAGCACAAAGAAGGGCCTTTCATGTCAACATGGAATTAACATCCGTAAGTAAAAGGGGTAAAATAAACTTGGCTTTTACTGAAAAGACAGCACCATTCTTCGTTTGGGAAAGAGGAAGGAACCTACCAGCAAGAAGATCAACCTTCCCCACAAAGTCAAATCCTAAACTTAAAAGCTTTATCTTTTATCATTCATCTTTTGTCAAATCCTCTTACTATCACTCCGCCAGCTTGTACACAAGAGTTGCCTCTGTACATTTACTTGCTGCTACATCAGCTAAGCCATTAGACCACCAGGAAGTAGTACATAGCCAGGGTAAGGCACCAGATATGGGTCATTTCCCAGCCTTTATCAGATTTGCTGTGCAACACTGAGCAAGTCACTTGATTTTTCTGTGGTTTGCTTCTCTGTCTGTATAAGTGGGCAAGGGAACAGTGAAAGAACAAACTATAGCAAGTAGGAGAAAGAAAAGATGTTTGTCACTTTAGAGGGCAAATTCCATATCTAGCTCTGTAAGTCAATCATGTATTGAGAAAATGTAACTGCCAGTAAGAACAAGAACAAAATTCAAACATCACTATCCCCACCCCAAAAAAAAAAAAAATTAAAGAGCAGTTTGTGGTTTTACCTTTCCATAAAAGTCACTCATTTGTTCTAAAGGGACATGGGAACCATCATACATTGCAATGACTTCTTCATCTGGGACAACACTGAGGCCTCTGGAAAACAACATCAGCTTTAGTTCAAAAGTCAGATTAAAATTTTCAAGTAATTACTGAATGAAAGTCTGACAGATTAACACTTAGATCTGGAGCTTATTAAAATACTAATAATGTCATAGGAACACTTTAGTCTGTAAGTTAAAACAGCATCTTTCCTTACAGAACAAGTAACATTTTAACAGGCTGACACACACAGAACACATTCCAATTTTAAGTCCTTTTTACTTTCTTATGGGAAAAGAGCTAATTATTCTCCATTGAAACTATGCCTCAAGGGTTTGTAAGAAGTAGTTAGAGCTTCCAGTTTCTTAACACAAAGTAATTCCTCACTCTGCCTTTGTTTCATACAGCACTGATGATGTGATAGTGTTTAAACCAGATTATTCTGCAGTGTGACCTTGAAGATTCAAGGGAAAGAAAAACATATAAACCTTTAACTAAGTAAGAATTTTTTTAAACTGTATCAACAGTTCAGTTTCCCAAAATTTAAGATTACTTGAAGGATTGTTGACAAGTAATTAAAATATAAAAATACAACAACACAGGGGGAAGAAGGAGACATCATCTCTCCCGAGCTTCTTTATCAACCATTAAGAGATTAAAGGCTTTGGTTTGGTTTGGTTTTTAATGTTTAAAGTATCAAGCATCTTGCACTAAAGCATCTAAAACACTGCAGGCATGCAAACGTCCTCACCAGAGGACACGGAAGTCTAGAGGTTTTGCTTAAGATTAAAGAACACAAATGAAAACCAGATTATCTGGTCCCTTTTTTCCAAGCCTACTTATGGTGTTTTGCAGCCTTGTAAGACAGTTATTTCAGTGCCTCCCTTTCTTGGTCTTACCCAGAAGTGTTGTGAAGCATTAAAAAATTAGTTAATTAATTAATAAGCCCAGTACTTTCAGGGTTTAGCATCCACACCAGCTTTGCAGTGGAAAGGCACAATACACGAACTTCCTCAGGGCTGCTACGGTAGCAGTCCCATGTTAACTATCTCCTTTACTGCACTTCTCAATGCTACGTCAACCCGTACATAGCTCTGTGCTACTGCTGGTAGGACTCCAGCATTCAAGTTAGTATTGCGCACAAACAGGGCAGGTAATACTTTGGTTTTGTAACATACTGAGTCCAGCATCACCCACTCCACAGCAGTAAACACAATGAAATGCAACCAAAATGTTAAACATATACCAAGTAATACGATCAGAATTGAGGACTGACTCATCCTCTAGCCTGCAGACAGCTATGCCAAGTGGTATTTGAATACTGCTAAAGAAAATGCTTGTGGCTCAGGAGCTACTTAAGCACAAATCAAGAGACGACAACAGACATACATGAAATCCAGAGGGGGAAGAGAAGACTGTGTAGGCAAAGCTGTAGGTTAGTTTTACCGAAAGACTCATAGTCTTGACACTGTTCACAGTCCAGCTGTGTAACTACAAAGTTTATTTTATTCCACTGACAGTATGGACAGATGGCACTAAAAGCATCACAGTTCACCTACAGCAGTGCTCCCACTGCTGCTCTTGGAGACGTGCATTGTTAGAGGGATACCAGAATCACTTACACCTCTCAGTGCAAATGAGGCTGTACGCCTGGGCAAGTCCTGCTACCTTCAGCTGTATAACTGACCTACACACATACAGAACACACAGGAGGTTAAAACCAAGAACTACAGATATGCAGCAATTGACAGCAAAACTTAGTGTTGGTATAGAAGAGAAAGGTAATATTTTAAGTAAAATTAAGAGAAAGTATTGAGTGAAATAGTAGCTTTCACTCTCACCATCACACACACTCACAAGTACCAAGATGTGTGGCCTAGCCGTCTGTCCAGAACTACTCTGGGCAACGTGGAGAAAAAGGGACACAGGTCTTCCAACAAATCTCAACATCTCTCTAGAGTTTTCTTGACTGGTTATTAGGTTCTGGCTTTGGATGTGCCTTTCATACTAGGAGTTGACGGCAACTGTGATCTTCTGCCTCTTCATTCTGTCCCACTCCGAGTCATAAGGCAACACTGCTGATGGACTCACCACCCGTTCATCTTCTCGTCTAGGTCACTATACAGTTCTACTCATACCTTTGTTCTTCCTGACATCATCTCTCAAAGCCTCCAGCCTCCTTTTTGCTCCCCTCATCCCTGTACAGGTGTTTCGAGAAACAGTATGCAGATGTGATGATATCCTGATGACCACCTGATCCAGGCACCACCAACGCATGCCATCCTTTTATCCCTTCTATCAACGTTTCTTCTAGTGCTCTCACACATACACATTTCCATTCATACCATTCTTAATATTTCTACTACATACCTCTACAAATAAATGTAGCTTTGATTACTTCACCTAGCCGTTAATCTAGCAAACTGGCATTTTTCACAGTGAAAAATGTAAAAATGTGACCGTTTTTTTAAATGAATCTTACAATCAGTGACCCTCACACCGAGTTCTCTGGTTCCCTCCTAGCCCTACATAAACAACTCCCTTCAAAAACCACAGGAACAGGCTTTGTCACTCGAAACACACGAATTATTCTACATCAGCATGTATAAAACACACAAACAGATGGTATAAAGTTTCACTCAGACTCTAATGATACATACAGAACACACTGTTTTGGCAGCTTTAGATAGCTACTATGTTGACAGTATATGCCCAGTGCAGGACCACGCCATCTTGTTTCCTCTTTCATTTCCCTTCCCTTACTCTCCCCTCTCCCAAAGGGCATGTCAGACTAACTCATTAAAGAGCAGGTCAACGACTACAGCTGAATCATCTACCTATTTGCCCAAACGGCAAACAAAAAGAAGTAATGAGCACGTTATCATCGTTTCATACTACCACATACAGTCCCCCATAGTAAATCACTTCAAGGTTGCATTATCTTTTGGGCCCCAAAATAAAACTTTTTCTCCAATGACGTTAAGAAAGGTACTCAGGCTTCTTGTTTAATTTAAGATCTGGTACCAAGTGTGGTGTTCATGTTAGTCAGATGCAACGCGTACTGCTTCACCACAGCACGCTGAGCCATTCTAAAAACTCTCCTGTCAAAGATCACATACAGTATGCCCATGTCACATAACAAAGCACAGCACAGAGATTGCCAATTTTACATCAATTTAGTAAACTCAAAAAATGTCAGGCTGCGTGGACACAAAGCAGTAGTGCTCCGTTCTGCAAGTATGATGTGGTTGATGTGTCCAAACTCAAAAGCTCTGTGCAAGCACAGCAAGACCTCTCTAGTGTCCCTACAACCACACCGAAGTCATGCTAACAGGCACTCTGTGACAATTATTTACATAGAAAGCCACAGCGGGGAAGTCATCAGTGTATTTTTAGATGTCTTTCAGCACAATTTAATGGCTGAAAACAAAGTGAGTCAGCACTATGTGACCAACAAGCTTGCTGACTTCCCCAGCTCGGAACTGGGGAATCAGCTGTACCGTGTCAGTCAGTGAACGTGTGCGCGTGTCTGTGTGTACACGCAGAGGTGCAAAGAAACCCCCTTCCAGTAAGACTGCAATGTTCATTCATGTCTGTGCTTGTCAGAGCACTGTTCCTGATCTGAACCTAAGACATACGCTAATAAATGCAACTAAGAGATTAAAAAAAATAAGAGTATACATTTTTTATGTAAGTAGGAAATAATCTGACCCACCTGTAAACTGTTCCCAGTTGAATGTAATGAAAAGCATCAATCTTCATTAATAATGCCTTGCAGGGGGGAGGAAAAAATGTCAGGTTTTATCTCATCAACTATTTGACATGAAATTACAAAAATCAAAGCAATTTTATCTATAACCTTTCTGTCTCAAGAATGCCTGAGCACATCTACTTCAACTTCCTTCATATCCTCCAAAATACTTTTATCAACGGCTTTTACCTAGGGCTTGCCAAATCACCAAGGGAAAACTGTCCAGTGACCTGAGCTAAGTCATGAAGAAGCAACTTCTCCTACTAGCAGATGTACCCTTAGGTTTATTCTGTTGCACTCTGAGTCATCTTCCCCTGCCCACCACGAGAACAAAACACCCAAAACATTTTCTACTTAAGAGCTATTTAAAAAAAATAAAATAAAATCAAGCTTGCTATGAAGAGAAAAATATGAAACAAAATCCTTATACATCAACGCCGGGTGAAAAGTTGGAAGACTTAAAAGCCCTATTTATTTGCTTTGGCTAGGTTCTCAGCACTATGTAACTCATCACAAAGTTATTTATACATACCCGGTGCACATCGTAATGCAGTCCTCTGATTGCAAAATTGGGATCATAATCGTATTTTCTTATTTCTGCAGGATACTAAGAAAAGAGAGCAATGATTTATTTTTAAATCCATAGCAAGAACAAATAAGAAATTGTTTCTGCAGAGTTTTAGAAGCCTAAGTTTTCTATGCTTCTCGTTTTCACTAGTCATTAAGAGGCTTTTTGATAGGTTGGCGAGATTCGCAGGAACATATGTAGAGTGCAAGACAAGCCAAACATTTTTCCAGAATCCAAGGTCACTGTTTTAAGTCTAAGTCAAGAATGGTACCTGAAGTTGGACATCCAGGTACTCTGTAGTGATCACCTTTGAACATTAGCCTCTTGTTCAAAAAGTTATTTTAATATATGCACTTTGAAAACAAACTAAATTTTATTAACTTCCTAAAATTTAATAGCTGAGTTACCTTGCATTGTGAAGTCTCCCTATGAAACAGATTATACAAATGGTTTCCAACCCAACCTTCTAGCTAGAAAACTAAGAACATGCCCTAATTTACAGATATCTGAACTTTACTGCTCACTTCTACTGAAAGAAAAAACAATATATCATCATCAATATTTATAGGAGAAAAAAATCTTTAGCATTTTCAAGAAATAAAAGAAGCACAACTATGTTTTGCCTCCCTCAGTGCGGATCATACTACCGTTCTTAGGTTGCTCATATGACATGTAGACCCCAGAGGCATTTAAAGATACAGTGCACTGCAAATAAAACACAGATGGGGAGGAACGAAGAAGAGAATTCACAATGGCTAACGTTACCTGCAGAAGCCAGGCTCCCCTAACAGGGACTTTCCCCAAGGTACAGTGTGTCACAAAGATCAGATCCTGAAAGCAAGTCGGGCATTAAACACCATCACGGTGAGTCATTTCAGGAGAACACCACAGTGACCCAACTATATTTACCCTGGACAGCGTTTGTAACACATCGTTTTTTAGAGATACACATGAACTGAATGTCCATGTCATGTACTCTTTCCTCAGATTCTTTACAGACAGCACAGGTACCTCACACCACCTATGAGAGTGTTCTAACATTTTTCAGTACAAGCCCATCTTCAGCCGATTCTAATTTTGTCCTGCTTTAAGCATAGGTTAGCCATGAAAAAAATATGATAGGTGTGTGCCTTGGGCTAAGGGGTTTGTTTGTTTGTTTTTAAAAGGTAAAATGCTTCAGTCATTTCTGACAAGGCCTGAGAAAACTATCATTCCTTTGATTAACCAACTGAAAGGCAATCCTTCATTTTCCTCCCACAGGCTACAGCAGTCTTAGAACTTGACAAATGCATTGCAGGCACACTCTCCACCTTCTCTACAACAGTCTCCACACATACACAGCTAATTTACAAACCTTCGGGGAAAAAAGTAAATTATACAGCTTCAACAGAGGCTCTAGCTACTTTAACAAGAAATAAATAAACTGCAATTTCTCCACAAAGTTTTTATCCATGCTGAAAAGGACTTGTTCTGCAACTTCTGTAGACTGTGCCTGTTCCGAGCAAAGGCATCTACAGTTAAAGAAAACAGTCCTTTCTCCTAACTTCTGAACTATCATCCCTACCACCGCTTCCAGAAGACATGGGGGACACTACTGATCTGAATGAAGAACAGCATCAAAAGCCTACAGACAGGTTGGGAAGATGGGTAGATCTGGCCAGGGAACATGAAGCAGAAGAGACAAGGGAAAACATCAGGGGAGGATACAGAATGTAATCAATTAAAAACTACACTGTATTGTAAATGCCCGAAAGCAGCCACATCAAGCATGAACATGGAAATTAATTTCTTTTTCAATTTTCTGCATAATGGGCTTTCCTACTTTCCTTTGTTCTACCAGAAGTCTGTCTTTTTGCATGCATGCCAGTACATATGAGAAAAAGACTGAGCCTACGTTGGCACACAAATCAAAGCTTCCTTACAAGCCAAACAAAAAAAAAAGACAGATAAAAATTGCCCTGTTTGCTTACCCTGCTACTATCTTGGTAGGGATAAATATATCTGGACTGAAAGAGCAGTCCAGATAAGGTGGCACAAGGCCCATTCACTACGAAAGAAATAAACCCAAGAGTAAGAGTTTACATTCAACACCTGCTGCCACCTCCGAGACTACCATTAAATTGATGTTTATTCTCTTGGACACACTTCAAAATTCCTTGCTTCCCACACAGCATTTCGCAATTTCTGATGAATTACCTTACACTGCCATGACCAAAACTGGCCATCTTTTAGGTTGACTGTGACGGTCATAATGGGCAATACTATCTAGAAGTTTTTTCTAACGTTAAAGGCAACAAAAATATTAACAGTATAAGCAGGTACAGAGACAGCATTAATGAAAACTGTTGTCCCTCAGTAAATTCCAACAGGAGATGATGTATTTCAATAAGCTGTCTCAAAAAGTAATTACAGATTCATTTACTATGTCTCAATTAAAATCTCTTGAGTTCAACTGGAAAGTTATTACTACCTGAATTCATTCAAATAGTATAGGCAGAGCACCATTTGAATTTTTTTCTACAAGAATTAATCTTGACTCCTACAGTAACACTGGTTTTTGCAAGAACCATGTAGCTTTAATAAAGTGTACTTACACATCCTACAGAAATTGCTACCAAGACATGCCAAAATCTTAGGGGATCAAGTTGTCTATGCTTGTAGCACCCATGAAGTTTTGCTTGTTCTTCCAGGGGTATTTATAGATGTTTATATATAGCTCCTAACCTTTAGATTCAAATAGGAAAGTAGAACACCACCACCCATTCAGATTTAGGTTGTATAAAATACACAAGCAGTTTTATTAATTAAGTTACTCTGTGGACTTTCTGTCTTTTATTTTCCTAAGTCCTACAGTTCAATACACTTTGCCTCTTTCAGTCCACGTTTTCTCCAATCTTTTTCCCTGCAATGCCTTCAGTTTCCCAAGTCACCCATCTCCCCCTGCTTCCTGACACACAGTAACTTCTCCCATCCCCAAACTATGCAACAACCAGCTCCAAACTGCTTGGATGTCAACTGGTCACCAATGCAAACATGTTGCTTGGTGAGGCAATGGGGCAGTGCCCCCTCTTCGGGGACTACTGACCTGAACACTTATTTGGGTCTCTCTTGTATCCAGCCTCTGATTGCAGCATCACTGCACACGCTGCCCCTTCAGCTAACTCAGCTGAAAGCCAGGCACATACAGCGCACCTTGCAAGCACACAGGGCAATCAAAGGCCTCCTAAGAAGTCAGGCTAAAAAGATTTCATATGGAAATTAATCACTGCACTCACAGCAATGCCTAAAACAAAGTAACGGTAACTTTAGAGTTTCTTATTTATTAGGGCAACTCCAATAATTGACAATTGGTAAAAAAACACACCACCATCACCACATTAAAAAAATAAAACAAATAAAACTGTATTCCTTAAGAGCTGTCAGATTGCACTCTGCTCAAAACTGCAGCTGAGAATAAACCAGGACTTCTGTGGTTCATATGTAGCTGTCGTACAAAACGTCTTAGAAGGGAGCCAAGCAAGGACTGAGGCATGAAAAATGAGCTATGCCCCTCTCAGTTAGGAATTATTTATTATACTCTTTATTCCTAATTTTATTGTTATTCCATTAATTCTACTTACCCGATGCTCATTAATAAGAAGATCTCGAGCAGCATTGAAGATCAGCGTATGTAGATGTTTAGAATAAAAGACCAACGTGTAGTCATAATCGAAACCATAAATTTCAATGTCTGACAGGCTCATTTCATTGTTTGAAAAAATAGCATCTGGATTCAGCATGTTACTCATAATTGAAGGAACCAGTTCTGGGAACAGGGGAGAGAAAAAAAAAAGTTATACCAGCCTTGTAGTTTTATTTAAATACATAGGTAGAAATCCATTAGCAATTTCTAAATATAGATAAATGATGATGGAAACTATCAGACTAATTCACACTAACCAGCTAATCCTTAACAATATCATGTTATTGAAAATGCTGTCCCTAACTTGTCTGGGTGACCCATAGTTTTTATTTGAAGCACACTTCCCTTTCTACAGTTCAAGAAAGAAAGAACATGCATTTTGGCATCCTGCTCATCAGAAAGCCTCAGACTTGGTATATATAATTTTTTGCTAACTCCATTAACACATTTATTACTGCTTTTGAAAATGAGCTTTGGAGTTGGAGGAGAAGGATATTTTGTTGTTGTTATTGTTATTACCGAAGCCTCCTCCCATTATTTGGTCCAGCTTCTGCCCCAGAAGCAGAACTGGCCTTGTTTTAATTTGACATTGCTTTAATTTCCTTTGCTTCACCATTTCAAGTTTACCACATTACTCAATTTCAACTCAGTAAGTAAACTTCACGTGATTGCCATACCTTCCAGATAACAGTTACATACACACTGCTATGCTTATTAACCTTCTAGCAAATCAGGAAACCGAAAATATTCTGCTTAGTCTCTACACACATGTAGCTAGTGTGTGTAAATCACTTCCATTTTTAAGGGTATGTTTCTCTTGATATTTGTCTGAAAAGTATACTGGGAAGTTAAGACCACTTACATAGAGCCATAACATATTAAGTAACTTCAAGACCAACACCAATGTCAGTATTAAGGATGTTTGTATTACTTGTTTTGAAAACTTTAAAGAGCAACTTTAGGAGGCTAAATGCTACCCTCCTGGAAGCATAACACACAAGCATGTTTTCCTTCCTTCTCTTCCCATGTACTATCTTTCCAATCCAGCCTTCCCTACTGGTGGAAAAAAGGGGAGTTTTCATCTTAAATCTGTGCTTGGAAGGGAATATGCTTTGTTTGGTTTCTTTCTACATACAAGTCTAGAAGGAACTGGTCAAGCTTATCTCAACACCTTCAGCTCTGAGAAGACACACCATGTGCTCCACGACGGGAGGAAGCCATCTCAACAAGGCAGGGAAGCGTGGGGATTCCAGATCTGTTAGAAAGATAGTGCTCCATTTTGAAAACTCTGGCCCACTCATAGAAAGGGAAATAGTATTTCTTTTGTAAAAGCAACGCCTTAGACGGCTGCACAGCTGACAGGCAGATACAATAAGAAACCGATACAGATGCCCAATAAGAGACAGTAATCTGAAACCATTCAACTTTATCAGATGCAGATACACAATTTTTAAGAGAGAGAAAGAACAGCAATTTCACTGAGTTTAATTCCAAGCTTCAAATAAAGTCCAGCATCTCTTTCACCAAAAAAGATCCCAGGAGTTCCTCATGCTTAAGCCAACATGAAAAGCTGGATCTTTCATTTCAGGGGATTCAACAAAATAAGCCTCAATCAAAACATTAGCTCCTACTATCTTCAGTCACTGCTTATAGTAATACAGGAGAGAAATGTTATTCTCATTTGAGGTAACAAAATAATCAAATGCAATTTGACATGCTACTATTAAGGCAAATACTCTTAACTCTCTAAAAAGGGCTACGAATCGTTTAATTAACTGGAAGTTATAACCACAGTTTTGAGTGAACTTCCAAAATCACATTACAACACCCATTTCTGTATTATAGTTAAAGTATTTTTTCAGATGTCAATTGTGCAGCCTGGTGAGTCAACATTTGTTTTAAAAATATTTATGTGTCTATATATAAAGATATTTCAGATTAAAAAAAAGCCTTGACCAGCACCTGTCTGAAAACAGGCAGTATAAACACTTTGTAGCTATTAGACATTCTGGCTGGCAGACAGCATCCCAAGTGCTATAAACCTTGGGTCAAAAATCAGGACAGCTTTGTCATCTTAACACTGTAACTAAGTGAAACATCACATACTTGAAGCCACTGGGTGACTTCGGCTCTAATAAAACACTGAATTATTCTAGAAGCACTTGCCTCATCTTTCGCCAACCCACACCCACTGACTTGTTTTCGCTTAACATTACCCTACTCTCTAACATCAGCTCTTAAGTATTTTTGGGGTGTGGTTTATTATAAGAAAACGTTAATTCCAACTACAGGAAAAGAAAAGAGATTCAAAATAAAAGGCATTTACTCTCTTCTTCCTATCCCTTATCCCACCCTCCAAAGTCCACAGCATTCTTCAAAGATCTCTAACGTGGCTTCTTATTTCACTTGTGAAATGCTGCCACTATTTTACGTTTGCCAATGCTACGTTTGCACCCAGCAGAGTGAAGCCCCAGCTCATGCTCAAGACTCTTAAATGCAGGATAATACAGGGGTTTTGTGGGGGTTTTTTTGTTCTTTTGGTTTTTTGAAGGGCAAAACATGCAAGACTAAAACATTATCCATTCCCGCTACCGGACAAGCATTCCCACTTGACACTGCATAACACATGCTACCTCTTTCTCTTTCGGCTCTCTAAAAAGATCACAGTCAAGCACCTTGGTAATACTCTTCCCATCAGAGCAAGGGCAGAAGAAAGCATGCTTCAAGCGAGTATTTGGCCCTTAACTTTTTGCCTAGCTGGGCTGAAGAACAGGGCTTCCTAGAGTCACGCACCTCTCGTTAGCATTTTACCCTGGCTTCAGCGCTTCACAGTATTTTAATGGAACCGTAGGCAAAATGGAAAGAGTCATCCAGAACTTCACAGCGTTTTAACTTTTTGGAAGAGCAGCCTGTTGCAGAAAGCCCCTCAAACAGACGACCAACTTCCTCATTTTCCTTTTTACGGTCGCTTGTCTCCACACGACGCATCTCCAACGCCGGCCGCCTCGCCCGGCCCAAGCCAGGCTGTACCAAAGCCGTCTCCCCCAAGGCGCTTCCGAAGAAAGAGCTCCAGCCCCGGCGGCTCAGACGGGCTCAACCCTTCTCCAGAGCAGGGCAAGAAAAAGGGGCAGCCGCCCCCAGCAGCGCCCGTCCGCCGGGTGTCCGGCCCTCAGGACCCCACCCAGAGTGATGGCCTTACCCGCGCTCCCAGCTGGACACTGGGAGCGCACTGGAGACCACCAGAAGGGTGGTGGGGACCCCCCCACTTCGACGCCAGAGCGGCGATGACAGCAGGAGCGGTCGGCGGCTTCGCCGGGCGCAGCGGGCCGGACCCACCGCTGCTCACCGCGACGACCCATGAGGAGAAACTCGGGTGGCGGCGCGCAGCGGCGCGCACGGTCCCGTCCCCCCCCCCCCAACCCTTCACGCTGCCGCAACGGCTCCCACAGCGTTCGCCCTTCCTCCCCTCCGAACCACCAACAGGTATTTCCTTGCTTTCAGACCGGCGACACTCCGACCTGCAGCGGCAGGAGGAGGAGGAGGACGAGAAGGAGGAGGAGGGGGGGAAGGAGGAGGACTGGCACGGCGGGGGAGCCGCGCCGCTGCCGCACGCGGGCCCCGCGCCCCAGCCCGCCGCTCACCCTTGGTGACTCTCTTGGCCTCCTTGTAGCGCGACCACAGGTAGCCCTTCATGTCGGGCGGCGGCTGCCGCCGCTGCTGCTGCGGGGCCACAGTACAGTAGGGAGCGGACCCCGCGGCGGGGAGAGCCCGCGCCCGCCCCGCCGCCAGCAGTGACCGCGCCGCCGCTACCGCTACCGCTGCCGCTGCCATCCTCGGATCCGCCGCTCAGCCTCGCCGGGCCGCTCTGCCGCCGGCTGAAGTCACTTCCTCGGGCTCCGCCCCGGGGCCGCGGCGAGGCGGGAGGCGGGGCCCGGCCCGGCGGCAGGTAGCGCCGTCCCACCGCCCACCGAGAGCGGCGCGCCCGTACAGCCCGCTGCGGCCTGGCCTGGCCTGGCCGCGCCTCCACGGCGCTGGGTTTTGGGGGGTCCCGGGGTGTGGGGAGCTGGTAGTTTGGCTGCACCGGGAAGCGGGGAGGGGGGGGAGCTAACGCCGGGGTGGTTGGGGCCGTTGCCCTCAGGTCCGCCCTTCCCACGAGGAAAGCAACTTTCTCCCCCCCACCATCCACAACCGCGGGCAGCGTTTTATCAACAACGGCTGAAGGTTTTATCACTCGGTTCAAGGTGAAGTGGAGGTGCCCGGGGAATGGACCCCGACTTCATGCCTCCGCTGCTCCTCGGGTCTCTCTCTGGGCTAGGAGCCGCCTGGGATTCTTTCACAACAAACACCACGTCAACAGCAAATACTTAACTTTTCCAGCCAGTGTGCACTTGAGAAGCGCTATATACACCTGCTTCCATCAGTGAACAAAATAAGCTTAAAACAAGCTGGATATAAAATGTGTAATACAAAGAATACCATGAAATCCACAGAAGCCCTCCTGTTGTTTTGGGGGCCCCCACACCATGTCCTTGTGAAACACTTGGCCACTGATCACTGTAGACCCTGGCAGTCTGAGAACTTGAACCATATCTATTACTACTTGTAAAAGAAAAAAAAAAAATTAGATGATGCATGGATGAAGAAAAACAAAGACCAGACCACTTCCACAGCAGGAAGTTACAGCTCCACATGCAGAATTCCTGATGTGCTCAGAAACTTTCTGTATAACAAAAGGAACATAATTCTTTTTCCAATACAGTTAATATCAAACATAGCTTGTTCTTACACCAAGGAGGTCCACATAACACATTGTCACTTATGTCTGGAAGTTAGTCGGCCATTCCTCCCCATATATCTCTAAAGCAGCAATCCTATATAAATCTGAAGGATTTCAGACTAAATACTACTTTGAACATTCTCTTTTTTTACAAAGAATGATGCCCACCTCATTTTTACAAGCAAAACCACAATAAACTGGAAGATAAACAATCAGCCTTGAATTTCAAAGCGTCTGTCAGTGGGTAGCTGCATGCTCTATCCTTCCCACCAAGGCCGAGTTCTTGATTGACATTACAATTGTGATTGCCAAAAGTCTGATACCCTACGGACTTCCCAGACTTGGGTTACTTGTGGAGACCAGATACAGCTTTCAGCGAAGTTCCTACATTATCATTTCACATTGTCATTTCGTTATTGCACTATGTGATTGTGGTATACATTACTATGAGTCCATCACATTGAATTCTGGGAACAAGGAGAGAACAAGATGGTCAATATTTAGAAAACAGTCAAGGCGAGAGGAAAGACAACTCCATAGAGAATTTCCAATCTGGTACTTGCTTTCTCTGGTCTTTCTAGTCAGAGATTTTTACAGAACTCTTTCGCTACGAGACCCTGGGGCAGAGAAAATGAAAACTCCCACTTACTTTTCCGCACCAGACTTGCCATGTACAACTAGGAAAAAAAAAAATTTAAAGTCATCTATGGAATTAGGAGACTCAGTGAAAGTCATTCTGAATTCATGGCATAGTTTTGGGGTATTGTAGGTTTTCTTGTCACCCCAACTCCTAATTAGTCACTTTCAACAAAGCAAAAAAGCATTAGAAATGGACAGCTTTTTCACATGGGCTAATGAATCCCACGTGCAATTGAATGGAAATTAATAGAAAAAGGCGCATTGTTCTTCTCCTGAACACAGCCTAGCCCAGCCTCCAAGTCCCAAGACTATAAATATTGTGAACAATAACCACGTTGGTACATGAGGCACTCAAGGAAGAGTTACAAGAACTGCTCTGAACAATACAAGAAGGAGCAGTAACCGCGAAGCCATTTCCAGCCGTCAGTGGAGGTGTTGCTGTTCTGGCATAAGCAGTAAGAGAATACTGCAGAGCCAGGGATTTATGTTCTCTTACTGTGACACCAGCATTAAGGTTAGAAAACTTATCTCTAACAGAAGACAATACAGTGCTCTATAGCACCATCCCTCACCCATTGAAACCTGAAGGCTTTGAACTTTCACACTCATTTAGTTTTTATACTATCAAACCAGAATGATTGTACTTCTATTTCTTCTGCAAGCGTGTGCAAGACAGGGCCTTGAATGTGAAAGCCAATATTGTGGGTAGAAACTCCCATTTTTGCTGCAGACAGTCTGTGTTTAGCTCCCCAGATAGCCGGGACTAACCTATAAAAAGACATGTGTGCTTGAGTGCCTAGTCCCAGTGCTTTCAAAGATCATTCTCCCTGCGTGTTAGACAACCTACTTTTCTAATGCTAGCATATGTTCGAGGTATGCAATACAATTAAAAAGAAAAGTTGTTTCCTTTATGTAATTCTGCTAGCTAGAGCAACTTTCATGGGGTGTTCGCTTCTGTATGAAGACCTGTTAGGCCAGTGGGTTATTCACAGAAATCAAAGTAATCCCTAAGTGTTAGCAGTGAGACTAGAGACAGAACTAAAACATGAAGTAGTGGTGTTTAAAAATAAGTTGTTAAACAACTCAACTTCAGACAACTCTGTCCTTTCCCTTGTCTGCTGGTCTCTGAGTAATGACTCAAATACTGGAAAGTATGTGGTAATGTAAACTGGCATGAAGGAGCACACACAGAAATTAATTTGTCTTTATTTGGGGTCTATAGAAGATAAATGAAGATACATTCCTTCTTCCAGAAGTTGTATCAGTTTTTATTTTAAAAGAATGGGATACGTAGAAGTAGAATAAGGCAACCTACAACATTTTTCCTAAAGTTGCACTTAACATGACATATAATCCTACAGGCTAATATAACTTTAAATGTCCCTTCTTAATCAGGTCAGTCCAAGTGATCCTAGCTGCAAGATGACTAAAAAAGATGTATCCAGTACTTTACACAATGCACAAAACCTAGACTTTCCCTCATGTTATTGGCAGAATTGACCACAGCTATGACACTTACCTGGTACAAACTGAAAATGAAAGGTGTTTAAGTATGGCTGGCAATTAAAAAAAAAAAAGAGAAAAGAAAAGAAAGAAAACTCACACCCAACATAGAAAGCTTCATAGAAGAATTATCCTTCAAAGAAGAATCCCAGAGGACTGTCTTACTGCATAGATAGAGCAAGAGATAGCATGGACCTAAAACCAAAAATGCATGCACTTTTGTTAAGTACATACCACATACCCTGATTTATATCTGGCACCCACCTTACTATTCAGGGCCTGTGGGATTAACTAGGGTCTGAGCGGGGATAGCATACACAATTTCTTTCAAGAGAAAGAGAATGTGTATGAACTGTTTTACTTTTGGATGCATTTTGTGATCAGGAGTAATTCAGAGAGAGGCTGCATACTATCCTCAGTTCACAAATACCAGCCCTGTTAATACTGCTGAAGGTTCAGGACGTAGGTGCTATATGATCTCCATACGTGCACACATAAAACACCTTTGAGAACCTGTTAAGTGTTTCACATATAGTACATACGACAAATTAGACCTGTAACTACACCACTATCTAATTTCTTTGCTTTTCATAGTTTTGTTCACACAGGGGAAACACGCAAATCTGCCTGCAGCCTGCCCAGCCCTGCAGCTCCTTCTCACATCCGTGATTACGGAGAGCTCTCAACACCTCAGAAATCGCTTGGCTAATAAAGACACTCCTGCAATTAAGTGACTGTGGGATGGATTTCAAATCAGCTAGTACAGCCTTCAAGTAAAGCCTAAGATTGGGCTAACAGATACTACAATTCATTAAAATCTCATTGAATTAAATTAAAACGCAACACTAGGAAAGCTGACAATGTCTTATTGCAGCTTCTGCGGTACAATGTTCCAAAGGCAACAGCTTTGTAAGCAATAAAACCAGTTGACAGATTGTACCAGACAGTTGTTTATTACAGAGGTGAATGACCTCGGACTGACAGAGAATGGGCAAAACCAACACAGAAACAGTCTCCTGTGAAAGAATCGGAAGTCTTTCTTACCGTCTTAAAAGATTCTGAGGAATGTTATTTTCCTCGTCTTTACTATACTGCCTGCTTACACAAATCTTCCTAAATGAGTTTGTAAAAATTAATTTGCTTTAAAGGCCACAGGACCATCAGATGCTGGTAACATTTTTCAGCCATTACTGACCCGAGTCCTCTTTGAAACTGTACCCTGTTGCAGTCCCTTTAGCCAGCCAGTACCTCTCCCAGAAACAAATGTTTCTGTATGGAAAATTCTTGCGTACGTTAAATTCTTATGCGTTTTTCATTTTGGTATTGGTATTTAAAAATAAGTGGAACTGTGTTTATGTGCTACTATTTGGGAAAAGCATCTTTAACTATTTGGAGAAAAATCTTTTTTCCAAGCTACTTATTGCTTCCTTTGCCTCTGCTGCAGTAACACTAACACCATTTGAAATGAATTTACCACATCCAAAGTGGAAAAGCAAGAATATAAGCATACACAACCTATGCATATTAATGTATGGTTAAAAGAAGAGTAGAAAAATAAAGCAACTGAAATCAGAAACATTAGTCTCTGTACAGTTCCTCACAAACTCCAATATAAACCAGAGCTGAATACTTTAAATGTTACACCTTCCACAGTGGAGCTGGGTAGAGAAGATTCTGACTATTTAGTTTGCCCTCATGAGCATTTGCCAGCCATCCCTGCTCCCAAAAAAGAATGTTTAATCCAGAGAAGTTATGAGATTTCCTGGTAACCCAAGTGGCACAATTTTACCATCCAGGCACCTTGCCATGTGAATTCTGGCACATTATTCTAGCCATTACGTCAGACATCCTAAAAACTTGGTAAAATTCTGAACATGTTTTAATACAATTCAAAATGGCACAGGAAATTTGTGCTTATGAGTACAGCCTTTAAAAAAAAAGAAAAGAAAAAGAAAAAAGACAGATCCAGTAACACCAAGCAAACCTAAACAGGGATACAAGTTTTGTAACTGCTTTTGCCCAACTTCCTAGCTTTGCAGCCTAATCTTGTATTGAGGAGAAGATTAAATGGCAATTAAAAAAAATGAACCTTGCTTTTTACATGAAATACTTTTTGAACTATATATCCATTTAGGAGCAAACTTACCAGAGGAGTTACAAGCCCATCATTCTTCTCTTAATGCCATCCAGTGTAGTACTCGCTACCTTATGTGACAGGTGAGCACTTAACCAGCATCTGGTCCAAACGGATGTCTGAGTCTGCAAGGTAAAAAATAAGCAACCTTGAATTATTTTATACCAGATCTCAAAATAATAATGCTGGCAAAGCAAACACACCCAAGTGTGTCTCCACCTAAATTCACAGAGGACAGGAAATGCAAAGAAACACAGTACAGAGACAGCCAAACTGTCAGGAAGGAAGATGGGTCACATCCTAGACATCTCTGCCTGGCACTGCGCTCAACCACTCTCACCAGCTCTTGCACAAACTTGTTTAACCCTCATACAAAATATCCAGAACCCAGACAAGTCCACCAGGCTCTGTTCTACCCCATGAAACTACATCTAATTCAATTCTGTATTGTAAACGTCATAAACACATGGTCAAAGAAGTGTAGGTATACCCTTGATTGGGGCCAGGGCAGTCCCAAAATGCAGGTATCACTCCTGTAAAAGTCAGGATATGATTTCATCATGCCTTACACTAGGACAGAGGATTTTCTATCCCCACTTTCAGTATGTGCCTGACAATTCATCCGCAACACAGCAGAAAGAAAAAAAAAAAAAAAAAAAAATCAAATTCAGCACTTGCACCAGGTCACAACTTAATGTGAGCATTTTTCCCCCTCCAGCAGGAGCTGCTGGAGAGACATCTTTCTGGCTCTGTCATATAATAATGCCAGGAAGAAAGCTCTGGTGAAGTGACATTCCGCATGAAGCAGGGCCCACATATATCTAGCAGAAAAACCAGTTGCCCTGCTCTCTAGTGCATGGACTGCTTCCAAGTCATCTGAAAACTAATCCAGCTGCGGCAGCCCAGAGCTCCCATCGGCTAATTTATTCCACTCCCAGCTAATAATTCAAAATATCTGTGTCTGGGCAGAGTAAATTAGCCTGTACAGAACCTGGTGCTGTCACACCAAACTACTTCTGGTCCTGGCAGAAATACTGGAGAGGTAGCTCAGGCATCTCTACGTTATACCAATCTGAATTAGAATAGCTCCAAGAGCAAAGAATCTTTCTGGACTGCACAGACAAGCAGGCACAGGCCAGAGTGTCCTCCAAGTTACACCAGTTGATAGTGCCCTTTCACTCTCAAAAAGTGACCACCAAGGAGTTCCAAGCACAGGAGCTAGGAAATTCATTCCCCAAGGCATGCCTTAACTTAGGGCTGCAGACAGAGAAGATGTCATAGTGTTTGCTATCTTGGCTCTCCACCGCTAGAAACCCCCGCCACGAGTGACTCGATTACCAGCATAACATGTCACATCATGTCATGAGACTAAGCAGGACTGGGGTTTTTCCCCCACTATACCCAACCAGAGCTCAGTAAACACTCATCCTATAATCTTATTTTTCAATGAGTTTGAGCAGGCAAGAAACAAGAGGCTGTAAGCCATCAGCTGGCAGGATTTCCCCCTGTACCTGGGGAATTGGGGTGTTTTCACTTACCCAGCTAGGCAGAGATAACACTGACAATAAATTTGAAGAGCTTGGGGAAAATGGTGAATAGCTGTCAGTCTTTAAAGAGACTAACAAAACTTGAGTAAGGTTTCAAATTCTTAACGTATCGTAAAACATTATTTCCTTTACAGACAAATTTAGGTGAGGTGATCATACAATTATACGTCACTTACTGCTCAGCACTTCATATATAGCCCTGACTTTCTACTGTTCTTGAGATGACTTGAAAACTCTGCCAGCTGTCCTTGACCTCCAACTAAAAGATTAATCTTGCCATGCAAAGTGGAACTTGCATAGAAGTAAAAAGGGAAATATCCTTCATCCCCAAAAAATCTCAAGTCAAAAAACCTAGTAATAAAAAAAACCCCACACACCACAAGAACTGAATTACTAAACCCACTTTTTTCCTGAACATAAGCAAGCAAAAGGAAATTTTGGCTTTAAAAAAAAAAAAAAAAAAAAAGGATTATTTCTGATGGACAAGTTTTTTGCCTGAATAAACTCAACTGATCAAATAAAGTTACACTGAAACATGATACGAACACAAGCTTTGTATGAATGTCATACTGTAGCCCGCTGGACTCGCTGTGGCTTCGCACAGTGGCACCCTTGGGGAGGTTTAGCCAAGTCCCTGTTGAGCACATGCAAACTGCAGTTCTGCAGAGACTTGCGACTTAGCCACAGCTGAGCAGATTTTCAGAGGGACATTCATAGCACATAGAACACAGCCTCCCATCTCCCATTTCCAGTCCCTGTTCTAAACCAGACAAGTTTAATTAACAATTTATACTTTTTCCTAGACAATCTCTACTTGAAATTTCAAAACAAAGAAAAAAAGCCTGCTGTAACAACCTTCAAGTCCACATACTGAACCGTTGCCAAAGTAAAAACCAACTGAAAACAGTCTTAAGATTACATGATGTTTCCCGTTAATAGAGACAGGGCCCATAATTCAAAAAAGCCTTTAAAAGAGGTAGGTTTACCTTCTTTTAAACATCAACACCTCAAAGCCAAGAGACAATGTAAGGGTGTACAGTATTGCTTCAAACTGAATATATCACATATATACTGTAAAAATGCAATCTCTCTTCACAGAAGTTTCCTTGGAAACAGATACTTTATTCAGAGAAAATAAATAGTAAAATTTACTCTCTCATGCCAGACCTATTGGATTTGTCTCCAACCGTGCAGTCCTATTACTTTGTCTGGTCTTGTGCATCTCCAAAGTTTTGATTTGTATCAGAGAAAACTGGTCAGTGTTTCTATCTCCACTGCCCTTTCAAGAACAGAAGGAAGAAAGCAAAACAGACAGACCTAAGCACCTTTTAACATATTTTATCACAAATTAAGTTGGAAGCCTCAGTCCTGCAACCAGACCAAATGGTGAATGAAGCATCGCTAACATGAGTTGTGCTTTATGCTGGTAAAGGAGTCTGTTCACTGAGCACAAGGCTGTGACAGACCGAGACACCCACATCATCATTTAACTGTTGGGTTTGTAGCAGAAATAAATACTCCTGACTCATATCCATCTCTACATTAAAACATACTCCTTCTCGTTAAAACATACTCCTTCTCAGTAAAACTAATGAATTCAACAACAGCACGCTGATAGGTATATGGCTGTTTTGAGGATATATGTACTAAAAAAGAAATAGATACGATACGTACATTCATATCAAATGTATAGAAGTATTTTCTTCTTGTTTCTGGAGGCTTTGGAAAACTATGATATAGATCAGTAACATTTTTTTCCCCTCCAGTTTCTGCCAGCCTCCTCCAGCATCCATTGTTCTTGTTTTGGAAAATCCCTAAGTTATTGTCTGGTTACACAACCATTTGCCTGAAAAGCACAACTACTCTCACACTGTAATGCCAAGGAAGGAAAGGAAGGGAAGTATGTTTTAATGTTATTAGTATAAACAAGATTTAAATAATAAAAAATAAAGAGGAAAATTTCTGCAAGGAAAAATCAATGATGTCTTATACCATTGGATTAGAATAAATGGGCTTTAAAGCAAGCATAAATTGTACTTTACACATGTCAACTTACACCCTGTTAGAGAAACGTACAGGTGATCTCAGGCCTCATTTACTTGGACAAATTGCACTGATTTAACTTCATCCAGTTTTCAGATGCTGTAATTAAAGCAATATAAAATGATGATGTTGGTTTAAGACTGTTTTATTGCAATCTACCCTTTATCAAGAGGATATCTTTTCTGCCCTAAGGCAAAACATGAACTCATCAAAATAAGCGTCCACACTGCTTAGTTACACTTCATAGCCTTAGCACAAACGCAAATGAGAATGCACTCATCATACGGCTGACTCTCCTCTGATCCTTATAACACACA